>JACCIA010000012.1:4840000-5355721 GCA_018906985.1 Apocrypta bakeri | reverse complement strand
TCGTCACTTTATGTCACATTTGGTTCGCCTTCTTTTGTGGATTCAGCGCACAGGTAACGTATCCTATTCATTTAATATATATGTATGTTGTTTAAATGTTTATTAAATCTATATGCGTGATGAGTATAAGGCGAATGTGATTTCAAAGACTCCCATGTTGAGTTTTTTTTACTCCGCGGTTGAAGCCTTCGGAGCCTGAACGTTCAATATAACTGATTAAATCAAGTTTATACTAATGCAATGTCTAATTCATGTTGATTTATAATTGACAAGACATTTTTCTTTACAGACCGTTTTTGATCCAATGTATATTTCCGTCTATAACTTGTTTTATACGTCACTGCCCGTTCTGGCAGTTGGTATTTTTGATCAAGATGTAAATGACAAAAATAGTTTAATGTATCCGAAATTATATACACCAGGACATCAAAATTTACTTTTTAACAAAAAAGAATTTTGTTGGAGCGCTCTTCACGGATTCTTTGCAAGTTGTGTACTTTTTTTGGTGCCCTACGGTGAGTCACAGCTTTCTTTTGATTATATATCAAAAACGTAGATTTATGACAACGAAACCTTTATAATTTATAGGCACATACAAAGATGGTGTTTCTCCGAAAGGCTATGTACTTTCGGACCATATGCTGCTGGGCAGTGTAGTGGCCACTATATTAGTCATAGTTGTAACAGTTCAAATAGCTCTCGACACGTCGTACTGGACCATCATTAACCATTTCATGGTGTGGGGTTCCCTTGTTTGGTATTTTATTTTAGACTACTTTTACAATTTCGTCATAGGAGGTAGCTATGTTGGTAGTCTTACGATGGTGAGTCAATATACCTATAACTTCCTCAGAGGGATGCAATCAAAAGGCGGAAATAAATAATCAATATATTTTACTTTTTCATTTTAGGCAATGTCAGAAGCAACGTTTTGGTTCACAGCCGTGATATCGTGCATTATGCTAGTGATACCGGTGCTATCTTGGCGTTTCTTCTTCATCGACGTGCGGCCAACACTGTCGGATCGAGTTCGACTGAAGCAACGTCTAGCGCAAATGCGTTCACGTCAAAGCCAAGACATTTTACGCACTCCTTCAACAAGACGAACGCGTCGCTCATTGCGTTCAGGCTATGCCTTTGCTCACCAAGAGGGTTTCGGAAGGCTCATTACCTCTGGCAAAATTATGCGCAAGCTGCCTAATGGCTCAGACTTCAAGTTTGCGATGCCATTCGCCTCAAACAACGTCTCAAGGCAAGTGAATGCCGTTGCGACAACTTCGCCCAAGGAAAACTCGTCGGCCAGAAATTTGCAAACACCTGATACTATAAACCTCTGAGGGAAGATGTGCACGGCTGTCCTAGTTCAGTTTATTCTACTAGTTTCAATGACAAGTGATACAGAAATATTAAGCAAGATAAATGAAACTATAAGTGAAAGAGCGTTTTCTTGCGAAAGAAGGCATTATAAATATAAACTTTATTTCTTTTCGCGAGTTCTGATACGTATTATTTTGTGATACGAAAAATGTTGCCGCCATTTTTGTTAACTTTACATTTCACTTTTCTGTTTTTTGTTAGATTTTCCTTTCGACACCGAATAAATCGAGCTTTAAACGTTTCTTGTAGCGAAAAAATAATAAGGACATCGATAACGATGGTAAACGAAACATAGTTAGGTCTATCGATCGGACATTGCAGCAATACGTAGATATGATTTCATCGTTTTTTATTACATCTAACGATCTAGAACACTATTACGTTCTTAAAATTAGGACTTTCATTAACATTCGTGATAGAAATATTGGCGAAACTTTAAGTCGTCTAAGACGACCGCCAATTCTCGTTTGTAAAGTTTTTTACATTATTAAGCTTCGTGAATTGAATTGATTTCTTATACTGCGGAAGCCAAAAGGATCTATCAACAATATATGTATAAAATTCAAGTGCAAAACATGTCCATCGAGTATTTTAATATCCAAAACATGTGTACCATATTACCAATGTACTATGAAAATCATTATTCTAAAGGAGTTTACATTATGCGTCAACGTAATAAATAACGATAACGATTATATTAAATAATTGCCTTTGTAATACATTACACGACAAACAATTAAAAAACACTGTACAATAGCATTGATTGTAAATATTTTAAAGAGATATATTAAATGTTAAGTATACATTTTTTAAAAAGAAAGTAATATATAGGTAGAACGAACTAAAACAGAAAAAATTACGAAAATAGTAATTATATATTATTGCAGATAATGTTTGCCTTGGACTGACTACTGAATATAATGTATTAAATATGAATTTATAAAATGAAGCAGTAGTAAAACAATAAAATATGGTATTTCTACTTTTAATATTGCAAAAGTGAAGCAAGCAGGTAAAGTAGTTAACATTGGAGGTGTGTGTTCTACAATCAAACTATCATTTTAATATCGAGACATTGAAATCATTATTTTTTAATGTTGTGCCTGATCATGTTTCGCTGTATATCAAGATTCCCGATGGTTCAACGTAGCACTACTCAATCGATCAAACCAATTACGCATGTTTTTTTTCAAGCATTAAATAACATTTGCTGCGACGTATGTATTTCAAAATGCGCGCCACGATCGACTATTCTGTAATGATTGAGAAATAGAATTGTATTTGTCACAAGACTGCAGAGATTTTTATAAAACCTGATTGCTAGACAATTGGAGGGTGCGGAAAAGTTTTACGTATTCCGGCATAGAGCACATTTACTGAAAAAATATATATTGAAAAAAAACTACAAAAACAAAATGCCAAGTTACCAATAACTTTGCGTACGTTACAGTATCACAAAGTTTGCTCAGTTTCTTGTTAATTAAGTCTGAAAAAAAAACTTATTCTAGTGAATCTATCGGCGATGAGAGAGACAAAAAATTAATCTTATTGAAACAGACAGAATTTTATATAAATGAAAAGGTTAGACTAGAGATTACTAGGGATTGTTAAGAAATTATGATGATAACTTGCGCTATAGAATACATTGAAAGGTGCAGCGTATCAAGGGTGTCGAGAAATATTTTCTCACTTACCAGCAAAACGACAAAAAATCTGCAGGTAAACTGGGAATTCATCTTTTTGTACGAAAAAATTAAAACAAACGAAAACGTATAATGTAAATATAGAGAATAAAAAATGCACAGCCTATACATGTATACATATATATATATATTTTTATTGTAAACTGGTTTGTACACATTTATTTTACGTTACTCGTCGTAACTACTAGTATTTCGGTATGTGATTTAGTTAATTAGTCATACCAGCTATGTATAAGTTCATTTTATGTAAATGCGATCACAAAAAGTACTTGGTTGTCGAAGTACTGCAATGCGTAGGGGTCAATCACTGTAACCTGTGGTGCAAAATGCTTAAACTTGTATGTTGTGAGAAGTAATTGGATGCATTTTACAGCATATATAAAATATGCCATAAAATAAAATCTGCTCGCTTACGCAATACAGCAAATTTTATTATTGTGCATAGACATTAATCTAATTATTTCTATTCATTGTTAATCGGTCAAACCGTTAGTTATGAATAACTTGATGTGTATACCCGTCAAGTAAACAAAACCACTCGTCCATTGCGCACATGGTTGTCATTGTTTTATTAAAAATATTTTGTTCAATACGTTAATGTTATATAAATGATCTTTTTTCTAAACACAAACGTATTTGTAAATAAACTGACGCATTGTTAGCATACATTAAATTAATCTTAGAAGAGAAAAATAATTTTTCTAGAATGTGATTCTTTTAAATTTACAAATTATCATAAATAAATATTATTACGAAAGCCGTCGTATTTTTCAAGTATTATCTTTTCCAATTTTCAAACAACACAGATTTTTAATTTCGTTACTTAGGGATGGAATGAAATTTATCTCTCGTACTATTGAATAATTACAATTCAATGTTTGATATGGAAAAAATCGTACATTGAATTATTCAGGCTTGCAAAAAATTAAGGAAACATCCACAATATGTCTATGTCAGCAACATGCGTTCCTTAAATAAAAACACACATGGAGGAGATTACAAAATGGCATATATAAATGTATAACATATATTGTACAGAAAAAAGCATTAAATTACTGCTACCGTACCAAAAGTGAAATCATGTGTATGAGAATAGTATCTATAAGTGCTAACTTATATGGCTTTGTAAAGAAACTTGAATGATTCAGCTGTATGTTGTCAAAAAAGGTGGTGGTAATTTACCGAAACGATTGCAATCGTGCATCGACTTCATGTTACTTTGTTGCGAAAATACAATGTAAAAGCCTACGTTCAGTTTTGAAATGGCGCTAATCATGTTATATGTCGAAAATATTTGAATGCAAAACGAATGTGCAATGTGCAAAGCTTGGTACATCGAAATTGAAAAGTGGATCTTGCGGGAATATTATTATTTTGAAAAAGTTCTCACTATTAAATTTTAGCAAATTTTAATGCCTTTATTGTAAAAAAAGTAAAGTTATTAAAAACGTTTCAAATATATTTTGATTAATTTTAAACCAATTTTTCATAAAATTAATATTCAGCACTGTTGTTGTTTTACCTTAACTTAAATTATTTATTAAATCGAGAGTGTTGTAATGCAGCAATTGATTGATAGTTCGCTGATAAAACTTTGAAATGGTGAGATGAGTAAAATTAATATGTAAAAAGATAAAACGCATATATCAGCTTGCGTGCTACAAAACAGCTGTATATATATATAAGAAAAATAATATCTAATCAGAGCGAGCATTATAAAGTTTTGCTATGCAAATAGTTACTCCGTATAAGAGAAAATATAAAGCGTTGATCTCAATGAAATATTCTTTATTGAGTATCTTTGCATAACAGTATTTATTAATATATTAACGATGTCGCAAAGTAACATCTTTTTCAAATACATTATAACTAATTCATTTTGAAATTCAGTTTGAAATGGAAGGGACCACAGTACAATACTTTTACAAAATCGTATGTGGATTTATGATTTTTGTCTTTGAGCAGTTTTTTACTATTGCTAACTCTTGTATTATATAGTATTTAGGGCGTAGAACGTTAATTATTTGCGGAAAGTGGTACAACACCATTGACTTGACAGTATAGTAAACAATTTTAAATATGAGAACATCGTGCGATAATGAAGTATGGCCTTATTCAGCAATAGAAACTTAAATTGCGATAAAAAACGTAAACATTGTTTTTCTTTTAATTTGTCCACTAACTTAGACTTAACGAAAGCTTTAACTGGATTTTTCAATATTCAGAGCTTTTAGCTTTTTCGATGTTGTATTTACGTTTAAGAGCTAAAATTTTATAATCGAAATTTAGTAAATCTAAAATAATCATGAATTAATGGACACATTATCAAATTTTTCTTTATGTGAAACATATTATACGAAACATATTAGACTTCTTTTACCCGTCCTATCCTGAATCGAGCCATAAATTACACAGGAGAATGTAACTACGAAAATAAACTGTAACACATTGAAACGGATTCTGATCACTTCTCGTAATAAATATATCGTTTTTATAAATACAAATTGAACGTTGCTTCTATTTATCAAAAATTAAGTAATTCTCGTATTTTTTGAAAATTGAATTAAATATAAGTAAAAGTAAGTACTTTTATTGTGTTTTTAATGCAGTTCATATTTATCGTTTACACATATCAACTTATAATATAGCTATTTAATAATCCAAAGGTACGTTTTTTAAAATTCAAACATAATAATCGTTTTACCAATGTCTGTTCCATTTCTACTGATTTATATATAGAATTATGTTTGCACGGTTGAAATTTTGTACATTAATAAAAGACACTATTATTAAAAAAGGAAAATAAAGAATTTACTACATTCTCAGTTTATAAAAAATAAATGCAGTAACATGTTGCATTTTAATGAAAATTTTGTTTGTTATTGTACCTTATTTATTATAATTAACTTTTAAAAACTTTGATTAGAAAACATGTTTTAGATTCAGTCAACCATTTGCAGATTTTTAGATTTGATCCATTCCTAGTTTTATGTTTTATAAATTAGTTATGTACAATATAATAACATATGCTCTACAGATACATACATTATTAAATTATTTTATACTCTTTTAAATAATCATAATAATCAATTTTAAAATTGCAGTCTTTTAGCAAGTGAAGCGCCATCCGCAGCTTCTAACAGTTTTCGTTTTAAACTAGGTTTCTCTTCTGGCAGTCGTTTGACAGCCATTGGTAGTGGTAGTCTTGTTTTTGAAGTTGGAGGTGGATTATTATTAAAATAAGGCATTTGTAATGCTTGATCACAACCACACCTTTCGAGAGGATTTATATTTAAAAGACTAGCTAGAAGATCTAGTAAATCATCACCAGCAGCAGTAAATATATCTTTTAGTGGTACCGCTGGGAATGGCTTGAACTGTATAAAATCTGGTAACTGAGTCATTCCTGGCCAAGTTTCTTCAGTCGGTGTTCCTAAAACCTAAATCAAAGCATACATAAATATAAAACTAACCACAAATTTTTTTCCACTATAACATACACATTAATGAACATTCAAACCTGAAATATTTTCGTAAGTTGATCTAAATCAGACTCTCCTGGTAAAAAGGGAACACGCAACAATAATTCAGCTAAGATACAACCAATTGCCCACATATCAATCGCTGTACCATATAATCTTGCACCGTACAAAAGCTCAGGAGCTCGATACCACCTTGTGACAACTTGATGTGTGTTTATTCTATTAGGTGAACCATAAAACTTAGCCAAACCAAAATCTCCAATTTTCACAACACCTTCACTACTTATGAGCAAATTATTAGGCTTTAAATCCCTGTGCAATATCCAATTGAAGTGTAAATAATCGAGTCCCTGTAAAGTTTGTATCATATAAGACTTGATATTTGCCGGTGTTAACACGATATTACTGTCTTTGATTATAACTTCTAAATCAGTATCCATAAAATCAAAAACTAAGGAGACATTTGACTTGTGACCAAAAACATCTAAAAGTCCAATAATATTTTCATGTTTTAATTCTTGTAACAATTTAATTTCTCTAAGGGCTGTTCTATTTATTCCATCCTTTGCTTCAGCATGACTTCCAACTTTGATCTATTATTTAATTTATCAGATTAGTAAATGAATATAGAAGTTGTATTAAAATGCAAATGCAATGTAAAACAAACCTTTTTTACAGCTACGATTCTGTCTGTTTCAGAATCCCTAGCTTTGTACACCGTAGCAAACTAAAAGTTCCAATGACCGGTTAGATTAGCATTAAAAACATTAGCAAATCAAAATTTAATAATTGAATTTTAAAATTCTTTCAAACTAACCTGTCCTTCTCCAAGAAAGTCTATTTTCTCATACCTTCTCAATTTATCAACCATTTCGATATATAATGACTGATTTTCGAACTACGATAAAATTTATATAATTAAACTAAACTTTTTATTATTTATTAAAGAACATTTGCCTACAAAATTATTATTTTATTTAGCATCACGCGGGACAGCACATATTTTCTACGCATATATATAAAAATCTTAATTCTGAAGATCATCCAATTATATGTCGAGTAGGAAGTGACCTAACTTTATCTGTAGAAAAAATGTCAAATTTGAAAATTCAAGGTGAATTATTTGAGAAGGTATTAGAAAATAATTAAACAACAAAATTAATATATTTTTAGTGTTTATTTAAAAATATAAATTTTGCAATAAAAATTTTAGTACAAAAATTTATGTTTGTTTTCATTACGATGTACACATGTAATGCATATGCATATACAAGAAATAAATATTTCTAAAATTTATAATCTACAATTATTTACATCAGCGTATTTGCTAGATTCTCGTTTTTTAAAAAAAATTACTTTATACATGACGGACGTGAAAACTAACTATATATTCAGCATTTGTACGTTGAACAGATATTGCAAATGGATCGGTTGGATGGAAAGTAAATGCCACTAATCGCCTGGCAATCACAGGTGCCGACCGTCCTAAAATTCCTGCGTGCATTCTGAACTTCAAAAGACCAGAATCTCGTGCATAAAATCTGTGTGCATTAGATTATAATTAAAATTTATATAAAATTTATATAAAATATAATATACAATACCTAATTGGATGTTCTCCACATGCCTTTGGTCTTTCCATCATTGAAACCCATTTATCGTCATAACAAAATAAAGACAGGTCTAGATAAGGAGAGCTTGAGTAAGATTGAGCACAAATAGGTAATTGGGCAAGTAACCTTTTGGTAGCTTCTGTGACACCTCCATATCGAGCACTTATGATTGTCTGCTTAAACCTTTGTTGCATTAATCTGGTAGAAGCAAAAATAGAACGTTTATTTCATTATACATGAAAATAGTTAAATAGAGTATGATATGATTAATGTACCTTGCATAAATATTATTTGAAGGTGAACACATATACTGACAATCAGTACTCATCCTGGCATTTCTAAAGAAGTCCGTAAAGTTTTCAAATTGTGTTAATAATTGCGTAGAAGCATTATCGTACGCAGCTAAAATTTTGGCAGATACCATATCGTAAACAACTAATAAGGCTGGTTGAGCATTAGGTTCACTTGCTTGTAAAGTAGCAACTTCTTCACTTGCATACCTTACCAAAATATGATTAGTGTCTAACAATTGCATCTTCCACATTCTTAAGGAATTGAGCTATGTTATTAAATATTAAAAAAAATTAATTTTTTAGTTTTTAAAGTATATTGAATTGAAAATTTCAATAATATACCTGATCAAAATACTGATAAAAACGTCGCAATTCATAAGGATCTTTTGTTGTATCGCTAATATATGCAGCTCTTCTGTATAAATAAACTAAAAGTTTATGTTTCAAACTATTTATTGTTGCATCTCTAAAAGGTCTATTATTAACTCCTGACCAAGCACTTGAAACTAAATATGCTTCATCTTCAAGGCAAAATCTACACACCAATTTATTATTTCATATTATTATACAAATTTCATTATGTTAATTTTCTTTTCATTTTCTTACCTTCCAATTGTTCTAACATTTATAAACATTCCATCTAATAACTGGAAAATATGTATAGTTTGATGTTGCACTGATAAAACTGCAAGAATATCCTTATACAAATAAAGTCCTGTTAAGAAAAAGAAAGAGATTATTACTGTATTCATTATATTAATTATATAATCCTAATATTTACCTTGATTTTGGGACAAATAAATTTTATCTACTTTAAAATGTCGTGTATCACAGAGCCGCCCATTTCGAATATCAACTAAATGAATACTATAGTCCTCCAAAGGAGATCTAGGATTAGGAGTCAGTGCTTCGTTATTGGAGTAAATCTAAATCAAAGTAATTAAATGAAATATTTAGCATAACCTATACATTTATTATCAACAAGTGAATATTATACTTGATAAAAATGTGGTCTGATTTCATCAGGAATATGGGCTGCAGATCCTACGATCACATATCGCCCATCATCAGTAAATAGACTACATTCTCTGTTCAATTGCTCATTACTTTGTACAACGTTAACAATCCATTTTGTCTACAAATACAATAAAAATATGTTTATAAATACATATTTTTAATATTCTTCACTTTCTTCATTGAACATAAAACGTTAATGATTTACCTTAAAAAATCTCTTAAAAATATGATTCCGAATATGAAATGATTTCTCATCATTTTTATGACCTATGTATTCTCCTTTGCAACCAACTAATAAATCTGCAGCACCTGCAGCTCCTCTATATTCATACACTTCAATAGAAGTTTGATCTGCGCTAAATGCTACTAAATATTTTCCATCTGGACTGAATTTCCTGAGGAAGCAGGGTGGCTTTTCCACATTTACCACAGTATAGTTTGGAAATACATTTTGATAGAATTGTCTAGCTACAAGCACCTGAGTTCCTGGGTATAGACATCCAAAAGTTTCTCTTTGTCGCAATCTTATGGCTATATTTTGTGGGCCAATTTTTCTTGGCTTTATTGGACATGGTTCAGTAACAATTTCTATTTTAGCTTCTCTTTCTGTCATTCTATAAATTAAATATTATACGATTTAATTGGCTACTGCTATCAAATAACCTCAAAATTTATATCTTTTTTAAAAACATTTACTCGCATTACCTTTTAAAAATTTTATAAAATAAATTTGAAAAATATTCTTCTCCAGCGTCTTGTTCATAACTTTATCATATCATTGCAAACTCGTTCCTTTGTCAAATATTTGTAAAACGATTTTTGTGTACAACCAAATCATGATCATGATGCAAATGTACACAAACTTTTCTAACCTATATATACATACATTCGAGCAATTTGATAATCGTATGTGCAGTATACATATAATACTTGTAATAATATAATGTTCATGCTACTGTTGCATGTCACTGTCATTAGTTTTTACTAATGTTTTGACAATTTATTTCAGTTTCATTTTAGTACACAACAATGCTAGTCTTATAAAATCGATATTTATGAATGAAAATAAAATGTTCAAAAAACAGTTTGAAACAGTGGTTGATTAAAAATCGATGTTTGCAATAAATATACGAATTATTTTATTATTTATACTAATTTTTTTTATACATATATGGACTATAAAGCAGATGTAGGATCACATTTTAATGACAGTTTAAGACCTGGCTGATGTTGAAAAATTATTCGAATCAGTCCAAAAAAAATATAACAAATGCAGAACAAAACACCATACCAACCTCGCAAAAAGATTTTGTGCAAAATTTGAATATTTTTCTAACGATTTTACATATAAAAAACTTTTACAAACGGCAAAACAATATTACGAAAGGTACAAGATTCGAGGAACATTTAATACTCCATCCTCATGTTCTTGCAACTGATTTTATTTCTCCTTTTCATTTATAAATCATGAAACTTTCATCAAAGTGTGCATTTGTTTTCAATCGAAAAGTTATGTATATCTCTAAGTGAGTACATACTTTACAATCGTATACAATAATTATAGCATTGTAAGTTCAATCTGTACAATGCGATCTCTTCACTCTTCCCCGCTCATTTGTTTACATTTCAATTTGTTGATACAGTGTCAAATAGAAGTCTTTGTAGTACATCACTTCGCTGTTGGTGTTTAAAATCGTGATCAACAATGGTTATTAACTTTACAGTCTATACAAACAAGCATCGAGATACATAATTTACACTCGAACCATAACTTTTACAGAAAAGTTCACTAGCAAATCTACTCTGCTTTGCCATCAGTAAACCCAAATTTCTGTATCTATTTTTTTTAACTTTTTATTCAAGTTGTAAATTAGAATAGAATAAAAATATGTACAGATTTTTTTACGTTACCGCAAAAAGGATTAACATTAGTTCTTAACACATAGAATATACACAGATCGCACCATTCTACACGCTTTGCCGTTTCATTATCGTTCTTCAATTATTATCTGCCATACAAGCTTTAAAAATTAATTCAGCTAGCGATTTTCTTGTGTTTTCTCAGAAATCACTATTCAATTCTAAGCTTTCTTGGATAATAGCCCTAATTTAATTTTTCATCAAGAGAACTTTTAAAATACGCTGTTGGCAAAGCAGCAAAGTTAACAAAGACATTACGTGAATTACTTAAAAATTTCACTTTTATGTATTGATATTATAAATTAAAATAAATTGAAATTTATAAATGTTGTTTGTGTGTAATATTTCTTTGTCAAATTATCATTACACTTATTCATGTAAACATGCTGTAAACATTGAAGTATATGTAAATCGAATATACTTTTGTATGAAAATGTACAAAGAATATACAGCTTACAACTATTAGCTATGGAAAAACAATCTTAAATAAATTATTAGAGTTCATGAAAAAATGTATGAAATACAAAAAATCGATAAAGATGTGTATCTTGTAAGCACAATTTATGAGCAATTCGGATTGTCCTTTGCCAAAAGTCTAATTTAGCTACAAAAGTTCTCACATTAATTCATGATTTCAAGCGATCAAAGTCTATGGATAGGTAATATTAAAAAAAAATCAAAAAGAAATTCGAAAATGCACGATTTACGAGTAAGTGATAAATTCGGTTTGCATTACACCACATGAAGGTAGCCAATTAGTATGAAACTTGCAAATTAATTTCAAAGTTCATTTGGTGAATCATTTCTTGAACTACTTCCCAACGATGCTGAAGAGGTCCTACTACTGCTAGATTCGTTTGCAGCTCTGTAAAAAATGTACAAATATTATGTAATTAAATCAGTACGCATAGTTTAAAATTCTAACAACAATCTCTAATAAATACCTGAATAATGCGGCTAAACTTGGTCCAACTGTATCTTGGTTCGCGTCAAATGTTGATTGATCTCCTAAACTTTGCCTACATATTGGACAAGTTCCATGCTGAAAATTTAAAAAATCTTGTAATGCGCTGTTTCAAGTTAAACGTTTAGAAACATTAAATACTATAATTTTAGCATACAAGCTCTAGCCATGGAATAATACAAGGCGCATGGTAAAAGTGTTGACAAGGTAATTGCTTGACGGGTTCTTGAAGCACAAAATCCTCCCAACATACTGAGCACTGTAATTTACAATCTGAAAAAATAAATTTATTAATTTAATAAGCCAAAAACGTAAGATCAAAAGAATAATTTTTACACATTGGAATACTAGTTACACTAACCAACTTGCGCTTGGGTTACAGTGGTAGTAGGTATTTCCTCAATTTTTTTCTGAGACAGCGGTGGTGGTCCAGTTTCATCCATTTGATTTAGCAACTGTGTAACAATGGTATCCAATCCATGTTGGCCCCAAACATAATCTCCTGGATTTCCCAAAAACAGTCTAATATCGAATCTACATTAATTATATAGAACAACTTAGTATTGCCTAACATGCAGATCAGATCAGACACTTAGTGACATGTGTCAATTCGTAGTCTTCTTCAAGAAGCACAAATATAAAATTATTTTACTTTATATTTTGCTTTTAAATCAGAAATTTTCTGTAGGGCATATACATACACTGGTGCCTGACTCCCCTGTCCTTGTGGAAAACCAAATCCAAAACCGGAAAGATTTACAAAGAGATCGTGTATTAAACTATCTATTTGAGGTGATATACTTTGCTGTTGTTGTTGTTGTTGATTCCTAGAGCTGTTAAATTAACGATTGATTAGTACAATAGTTGATGAAAACTTTAAGCAGCTCTAGAAACTTGATAGTTCCATTTTCATTGGCTTGCTTATAAAAAGTTCATTTAGAATACATGATATTATGGATACCACCACTGGACATCCTTTTTCTATAAAGAATCAGAAAATGAAAGCAATGCAAGTTTCAATTTTACCGAGTGTTATAAAACCTAGTATTTCGTAGAGGTGTTTGCAGATTTAAATCTTGAGGTTGGCGCGATCTTCCTCTAACAACGCTGCTCCTACTTCTTGGATTCATCGAAACAGCTGTTGCTTCTCCAAGAAGAGCTAAAGGTAGATGAAAGGGGCCCTGGAACTAGCAATAAAAACAATTAGCTACATGCAAATCTTTTAAATGGGACAACAGGAATATATCAACAAAACCTACTTCATTAAAAGTAGTAACGTCAACTTCTATATCGCTGAGGTCTTGGTTATCTATATCCATCCCAGAGCCGCTCTCTGCATTGACTCTCTCCAGCTTCTCGATAAATCCAGTGGAACATCTTGGGCATGTGTAGTCCTGTTAAATAGATGAATTCAATCAGTAAGCAAGACTGCGCCGTTATCATTGACGAATCAACGCTGAGTACAACAACAACTATACATGGCCATCGCGTGCGCTGCCTATACACACTCTTCAAATAGAACTCTCTGGAAGAGACAGTCGCGCGTGTATATACGAGAAAGAGCGTTTTACCACACGATGGACACAATCTGCTGTCAACATTATATTCGCACTAGACATTGCTCAGTTTCTCTCCAACGAGATCAGTATGTATAGCGACATACTATTATCTACTCTCTCTGTCTGTCCGTCTCTCTTTCTCTTTCTCTCTCACTCTCTGTCTCGTACACATTCTCACTCAATCTCTATCAACATTCTTTCACGCTCTCGCTTACTAAATTAAGCTCGAAAAAATTTGCGATCCTCGGAGATGTCTTCGCTTCGAAGAAGATGTTGAGAGTTGAGAAAGAGGTACAAAGACCCACATACACACACTCACATAAGATATAAGCAGTATGTACAGGGAAGACAACTGCGTCTGTGTATGCGTGCGCGCATGTGAGAGTGTATAAGAGAGAGACATGTCGGATGAGAGCAAGAACCAAGAACCCAATTCCTTCTAGGAAGTGGCTTGAGATTCGGACTTACCGGTAACAAATGCTCGATTTCGATGTTGCATCGGTGACAAAAAAATCGGGTCATCGACGAAGTTCCGTCTACAATGGCTTCGGCCATGTTTTTTACGTCTTCCCCTCGCTCGCCACTCTCTCGGCGCCGCAGTCCGAACACACCACGCACAAACTCAACTCTCTTGCTCTCTATTCAGCGCACTACTGCCTCTGCTCACACCAATGACTATATACACCTAATATATATATATATACCTATAACGTCCACAGTATATATATGTATTATATAGATATATAGATATATACTATGCACGTATATATATGTACACTGCGTCTCTGCGCACACATGTGTATTCTGCTTCTCTCATCTCTCTGCCCTTGGCTTCAGGCTTCAGGCTTCAGGCTTCAACACACGCGCGCGTGTGGAATTATATATCTATATATTATATATGTATATATATAGATATATTTACGATGATGCACGGAGTTTCGCGCAGAATCCTTTATTGCTCGATGAGATAGTGGCGCTTTTCCGTCGCTGGATTTTGATTTATGCGACTGCCGTGTCCGTCCTCGATTACATAATTTCACGCGATTATTTATGCAAAACTCGAGAAAACGTATCACTGCTTTCTTAATGTAAAAACCAATTGAATAACATCACATTATATCTGTAAACGTATATACATTGTGTTTAATAGAATGAAATATGTATATTGCAATAGGTGATTACAGAAAAACTTGAAAATTTGGAGTCTCATTAGTCGCGGTGTATCTAATGTTTATTGTTTACATTTGTTTTTCTAATTGAGTCTCATCTTGTACTTCTAGTGTCACATTTAAACGCGCGGCGCATATATTATATATTATCTATATATTATGGTGTTGTCACAACGTAGCAGATTTCCGTTGGTCGTCCAATAGAAAGTCACCTCCAGTTTCTTAAAATTTGTTCGATATATTTGTCCAGAAAAAAACGGAACGTGCAGACAGCGCCATTAGCTGCTCGCTCTTCCTGCCTTTTATGCAATAGCTCTAAAGTTGAGTGAAAATTCGAAGCTCTCTCGTGTTCGACTTTGCACCGGGAGTTTAACGAATTGATCAACAAAATGTTGCGCATCGTAGGCTCGAGTCTTCGTCAGGCCATCGTTCCGAGGGCGACGATAGCTGGTCTTCAAGCTCGTGCCAGCCATGGAAGTACCGAAACCGACGAGGAATTCGATGCAAGGTACGAGAAGTTCTTCAACCGACCCGACATCGATCACTGGGAGATCCGCAAGGCCATGAACGATCTTGCTGGTAAGTCCCATGAATTTTTCTATATGGCCCATGGCATTAGTTGAAGATGTAATTCTGATTCTGTTTTTTCTTTCTTTTTTTACGCGGAAAAGATGAACCTTCTTGCTAACTAGTTTATAATTTATATAGGGTTTGGAATATTTTCAATTTGTCTTTGAGATTTTTGAGGTGGACAATTTTTGACAAACTTTTGACGCAAGTTTTATGTAATTTAAAAATGGCGTGAAAAGATAAATATGTAATATGAAATGAATCTGGATTGAATTATTGGTCTTCTTGAAATCTTCTAATGACCCGGATATACAGGAACTGAAGGTGTTACCCAATCAAAACAGACAGTCGAGGAAGAAATTTTAATACTTAATAATTATAATTTTTGTTTTAGGTATGGATCTTGTTCCTGAACCAAAAATCATCTGTGCTGCTCTCCGCGCTTGTAGAAGATTAAATGATTATGCTTTGACAACCAGATTTTTGGAATCCGTAAAAGACAAGTGCGGCGACCATGTTGACAAAATCTACCCTTACATTCTTCAAGAAATCAGACCCACTTTAGATGAGTTGGGTATCAGTACACCTGAAGAGCTTGGTTATGATCAACCAGAATTATGGTTGGTAGACCCAGAAAACATTCATTAAAGTAAAGGTCAGTTTCTGAAGCTAGTCTAAATTCATAGAAACGAACCTTGCATTGAATTTAGTTTATAAAACAAACAAACTATTGCATTACTATGTATATTATTTAAATTTGTTATTCAGTGGTACATTAATACTTGAATAAAAAAATTCGTTCATATTATAATGTTTGTCATTATTTCTATTCACTTGCAGAGGTTAGGATAAGAGCAAAAAAAGATGCTGTAATGTACATATTATATTTTTTAATTATTTTAATCATTTTTCTTTTTGTTAGTTCCATTTTTCGCTTTCATAAAGAACACAACTGGAACAAACTTTGATTTTTTACACCAAAAATAACCAAAGCTTAAAGGCGACACATAGACGACATATTTACAAATTACATAGTACACAGCGATAAAGTATTGTACACATATCCCTAGCGCGAGTTCAAAATTACATTAACAAATTACAGATGTTTCATTTACAATCAGTGTTAATTATCGAGGTAATCAATTGACATCAATTGAATTTTCTGTAATACCAATGTAATAAAACTTTGCAAAAATCATTGTCATGTGTCATTTTTTTTAAAAAAGTCCAGTAATCACAATTTGAAGTAATGAGTTGACAATACAATGATTCTCTTATTAAGGATTGCACAATTCACGTCGCCGTATTTTTGGGAAACAAGTTGATAAATAAAATGCATTTTAAAATTCAATGACATAAAACAAATTTGAATATATTCACTTGAAATAGGTACAATGTATCAAAACAATGACTGGACATTTTAACTTTCTTACATTAGTAAATGTCAAAATCATTTGTTTTTAATTTATCTGACAGAATCAGAAATATTTTACAAAACCTAGCAAACACTACAATTCGCGCTAAACAGTTGATGTGCATTTAAATTTCGAATCCGAAAATTTAAAATCTTAGTTTTTATTTGTACCTCTCAGAAAATTCAAAGACATTTCCTAACAGTGCTACAACATGAATTGCAAGTCTGTTGGTCTATCCAATATATTATTCTATTTACTATTGACATCATTAACAACTGAAATTTGACTGAAAACAATTTTTATTTTTATCATAGATGACTCACTAAGTTATACTATCTTGGATTCGAATTTCAAATTTAATTCATCGCACTCTACATGGAGTCTTAATTTTTCTGTCTTGCGGAGGAGTAATTTTCGACTAAAAATTACATTTTTCATTGTCACTTCATCACTCTTACACTTTCAGATGAAATAAATTCAAACTCTACTTCAAACAATGCTACATTGGATCAATCATAATTCTGTTTTATTTCTCTCACTTTGTCAAACCAGCGTTTAACAATATCAACCTAGGTTTGACCATAAAATATAAACAGTTCATTGAGATATCAAAATCAGATCTATCCATTTTCTAATTATTCATTTGACTAGACAATCTTATATTACTTAAATAATTTAGTTATCGTTATTACTAATAATTTATGTTAGAGTTTAGTGGAACTTAAATTTAAAAAAAATGACAATATTATTTTAAAAACTGATCAGTCCCTTGCTGTTTACTTCTGCCCTCGTAAATTTGATAATACAAGAAACATTTGTATTGCAAGATAAAGATATTTAAAGTATTTATATGTACATATTTAGTCATCAACGTTATCTTAGTTTTGAAAGTGCAAATCGCTCATTTTTCAAATACAGTCAACTTTATCAAATATTTCAAGATGAGTTTTCAATGAGCATATTAATTTCTTCATCAAACGACTTGATAGCCTTTTTTAACATTAATACTTTGTTCGTCTACAAAATTCCCAAATAAAGACTGGTACATCAATGGCTAGGAAATAAAATGCTATTACGATCATGATTGATTATATTGTAATAACTATTCTTTGGAAATGATTGTGAATTCTTTTTTTTCCAATGCTTTTGAAGCTTCCGATTTGCTTGACTTATCTAAAAATGGTCGTAAAACCGTTATACAATATACTCGGTGAAAAATTATCTGTGATAGATATTTCAACGCCTCTTTGTTCCCCCTATACCTCATACCTTGATCTAATTATATATATCGCGAGTCACCAAAATGCACATTGCAAATAACAATTTGTGGAATGACGAGCGCCAAAGAAGTCCTTTCTAATCTGTAGCGCGCACCAGCACAGAGTTTCTCATATACATTATACAATATGATGAATAAAAGAGCCCTCGAGCTGGGGACTCTGAGTTCTCCATTACTCGGGACTGGATTCAACCGCCTGTTGCTGCGTTGCTTGCTGGCTGTCTTCGTCCTTCACGACTTCGGCTTGCATTGCCTTGGTAAGGACGTTTGCATCTTTCAGAGATATAACCTGTAGTACTTGGTGCTCACCAGCGGCGTTGATCATCGTCATCGTCGGGTGCCCTTGGATCGTCACAGCCTCGATGCTTGCCTCGCCGTTGCCAGGTTCGACTTTTGGTACCTGGACCATAGGTGTCATCACCTGCATTGTGCCGTCGTTCTGGATATTCGCCACCATCGTTTGATACATACTGGCTGGGACCGGTACGGTTATCACGCCTGACACGGATACAGGATATCCTGCAACATTTGAAAACACCGGTGGTCCTCTCTGTGTGTCCTGCGAGTCTTTTTTTTCGCCCTTTTACTCGGCTCTATTTTTCTCATTTTTCGATTCTACGCTGAGCAGTGCTTCTTCGCACCTTTACACTTATATACATTAAATGCGCTACAAACTAAGGAACGCTAGTCTGGCTTACAGTATAACATTGATTAGCATAAATTAAAATAGTACACAATGTTCCCTGGTGAGAATTACGTTTGATTCAAGAGAGTTTACTGATCATTTTTGAAGAACGCGTTAACGTTAATCCTACATTTCCTTTCATTGTCATCCCTGACAATCTACCGACAACTTACTGACTTCTTTCCGAACTTTGACTTGTGTAATTAGTGCCGAAATCAAATCAAATTCTATCTAATAGTGATACCGTTGCAAAACTCGTGTAGCACTTTAAAACAGTGTATTATGTAGCATAGCTTACATTAAAAATAGTCATTCATTTTTATCTCATTAAACAAACTCTTTTCGCAAAACATTTTCACCAGGACAACTACATTGACAATTTAAAATGGTTTTTTTTTTCATTTTTAATCGACGAGTGTGCGTATAATTCCATTCAAAAGGTGTGCATGTGTTGTGTGTGTGTGTGTGTGTAGTGTACTTATTACGAGATTACGACTGAAATATAAACAAAGCATTGCATTCATGCAAAACTAATATTTAAAAGGTCAATGATTAAATTATCTTTAAAGATAATTCACGATGTAGGTACATTCGTATATTCAACTAACTACTCAGATGGCTACTCATGAATCTAATCGCAAGTGCACAATGAGGGTGCCAATAAGAAAAACGTATATACTTACTTTTTATCTAGATTCTGATTATTAACTTATTATTTACAAAACGTTGTCTTTTTGCACACCTCAATTTTAACATTTTAATCAAACAAAAGATGAAGCATAATGCACACATACATACATTTGTAGTCAAAATAACTATTTTTATAATCAATACTTAATATAATAAAAATACGACATCGAGAAAATAAAATCAAGTAAGAAATCAACAAAAAATCACTATTTACAGAAAATTTATTTCAACTTAATAATAACTAAGCGATAATCATAATGGTAGATTAAATCATAAAACAGGAAATCATGTTTTCGTCAATAATTGTTACTGTTGCAATCTTATGACTTCAATGTATGAAGTAATTTTTAAGAATCCATGATCTGACTGATATTTGTTTTTAAAGATTACGCTTTTTTTATGTAACAAAATTAAATAACACACACAGTTCTATTGATTAACCCTTCTCATTTGTACTTGACTCGCTTTAGGTGTGTAAACGTTGATTACATTAGTACATTATCAGCTAAATAGTATGTACATACAATATACATATAAATAAATGCTCATTACGTTGCAGTGAAATTTGACAACATTTACATGAAAAATCTAATATTGTAAGGTAACACCATAGTAGCTATATTTTGTATAGAGCTCAATGGGTGGCCATTTACATCTTAAGGTACCTCAGCGAGTTTCCATGGATTCTTAAAGTTTTTGTAAAATCTACAAATATTTCAATTTATAACCCATTTTAATGAAACCCAAATTGATTTTTTCACGCTAAACTTCATTATTTACACGTTCCGAAAATAGATTTAAAAAAAAACATTCTTGGACTATTTAAAACTCTACTTGGTAGAATAATAAAAATTATGGAACAACAAGTGGGTTTCGTCACTTTGAAACTAGTGGCGCATACAACATGCAAAATAAACAAGTGTCCATAGGATCTAATAATGTATAAGCGCATTTCACTGCTCGAGAAGTTCTTGACCGGCGACGGTGCAGAGCCTATAGAAAACAGTTTTACCATGTCCATCTTCTCCAGTAAGAATAATCTGACCGTCTTGGCCCAAGGTAGCTTCGGTAACACTATTTAGATCCACCGCGACACTGGTACCATCTGTACCACTTACTTCAGCAAGAGTTTGCACTTCTCCTTGACTGGTGTGAATCTGAATACAGAGAACAAATAACGCGTAAAATTACTTTAATAACTTAATTAAAGATGGGTTTTAATTTAAAAAGGAATTTCAACTTACAGTTGCAACTCCTTGCACTTGAGCAGTTGTACCATCAGGTAACGTGATAATTGGATTACTCGGATCCACCTGAATTAGAGATACTGTTCCATCAGGATTCGTTATCGTTTGCAGAACCGTAGGATATTGTGTCATCTATATAAATGGAAAACAAATTTAAAAAAATTAGTTAGTAGTAAGGTCGAAATAACTGAGTATCACATATGAATGAACATTAAGTTTAATGATTCAATGCATAACGTTAAAAATAATGATTAAACAAAATTAAATAACGAATGTGGTCAAACTTAAAATTATACTAAGGCATAAAACTCAAATAAGGGAAACAAAACACCATACGCCTGAAAAAAAAACAAAATTAATAAAGGATAACATACAGCTGAGCATAATACAACAGTAAGAACATAACGATGCAATGTTTATGATGAACAAACATGGTCAAGTCGAATAATTTCTGCCCAAGAGCATAGTCTAATAGTCACATCTAAACATTAAAGAATAATAAACTGAAAATTGTGTAATCCTAAATATTAAGAATCATATCGAAAAAGACAAATATCGAGGAAATAACGACAAAACGAGCTCTATCGATCGACTTGCCCATGTGCCTCTGTCGGACCCGTCCACTGACACTTGGGTGGCAGTGGCGAGTGCCGTAGGTGACGCGGCAATGATTTGCGTTGGCGATGAGTTTCCCTTAGATGAACCAGTGCTGTTGAGGCGAACGACCCCCACCGTCTGTTGAGATTGGCTGCCTTGGCTAGCCGATGACTGCTGTGTCGAAGAGTGTGCCGAGGGTTGTTGTATCAGAATATTCGACTTATCATCTTCTTCGCTAAACGCTGGCAAAAGATCTTCTCTACCGTGGAACTTGTAGCAGTTGATGACGATTTGCCGCAGGGCGTGGGTCCAGGAGATCTGCTTAATTTGAAAGGATTCAACAGAAAAGAGATTAGTTAGCATGATAGCTCTTAACTGGGATTTTTCTCACTAGGCAATTACATGAATCCCCTTAGCGGGTAAGAAGAAGCATTTGGTTCCTTCATGTAAAGACCTCGACAAGGGATTAAAAGGATAAAACTGACACTGAAAAACAATACCTTACGTACCTTCTGTTTCTCATCCTCGGATCGAGCGTCCATACGCACGTTCGCCCAGGGTAACTCTTTGGGCCACCAAGGCGGCCTCGTGCTTTCGCGACCCCAACCAGGTTTGCCTCTACCCGTCGAGTACTTAAGCATAAGAGGTATGAAGGCTCTTAATTGAGCCTGTGTCATTTTCTCGACCGGAGTGGGTATACCGTCGATTATGAGCGGTGGTAGCTCGTACAGCGATGGGTCATCCTGGACGGGAGGTGGTGCTTGTTGCGCCAATGCGTTTTCCAGCTCTTCCATTATCGCGGCCTTGAGATTCTTTACAACGTCTTCGAGCGGCTTCGCACCAAATACTTTGTAACTACTATTTGGTTTACCCGGCGTTGCGACCAGTACCACTGCCTGTTGACCAACCCGCGTTGCGAACTCGTCGATGGTTTGCTGTTGGGTAAACAGACGTAATGAGTTGGCGAAAGCATGTAGTAGCAACTGAAGTGTGGATGAAAAACTCTTGCGAACAAGGTGCGAGATGAAAAAAGTCATATCGATACTGCGCCAACGATGATATTATAATAATAATAATAATAATAATAATAGTAATACTTGTATTTAAAACATCATATTTTTTACAATTTATTTTAGAATCAATGGTTTGAAAAATGTTATTCCTTTACTTATCAAAAATTCGATGTCAACTTACCCTCAATTTGCGTAATAGCCTGTTTTGCTGTCGTTTTCGAATGCTAGGATTAGTTTCGAAACTGTGCGGTCGTTTCCGTTTCTTCGCCGAAACGATCGCTGCAGCTGCTGCGACTCCAACAGGTCCTATGCATAATAATTGTTGAAAAAAAAATCCATTCCGTAGATGAAGCATGCAAAACTAAACTACACATGTACAATTTATGTGTCGTTGGAATACGAATACAATTCAAATGGGAAGAACGGTTTGTCTCCAATTTCCTTTCAATTCTGTTTTCATTCGTATTACAACGTTACGCACATTTTGGCATACAATGAAAAAAACACACTGAGTTTGTCAATCATAAGAGTAAACTCTCAACAAGCATTAATAATGAAAACAATGTAGTGTAGATATACGTGCAGATAGGCAAACATTTTTTTAGTGTACAGTTCTGAGTGATATAGTTAGTACGTGAACGTATCTCGGACTTCTGTGTATGTATATACACAGAAAGAGATAGATGTAATTTGATACGTTTCTCATTTATTTACTAAATTCTGGATTACATCGTTCGAAAGTATCCAAACTCGCACGTTTGAAGTTCAACGAATCTCAACAGTCCAGAATAATAGGAAATACGATTTGTATAAAAAAAAGAAACAAAAATAGTCAACAGTTACCATAGACAGTCTCGTTATAGAAACACTCAACATTGTTTCGAATCCAATCGCCTTAATCGAACAAAAAATGAATTTACTTCCAGTCTATGGCTGTGAAATCGGTGCCGTTTCTCGGCGTTCATTCAAAAGAGTACATCAAATATACAGAACAACATTGCAGTATGTACAGTAAAAAATAGAAAAAAAAATAATATCATTGCAACTAAAAGTAAAATAAAATAAAAATCGATATGGACTGAGGTATTGGGATGAAAAGTAAAGGTTCGCAACAATCAAGATACAATATAATGAGAAAAAACCATTGCTTATAGCAATTTCCAAAATTCACCATCGAAGAAGGATTTCAAGTACGTTGCCCACCATCAATGACAGAGTAGTAAATACATAGCGAACGAGCGAGAGTAAGAGAGAAATAGACGCATAGATATTGCAAGCTGCGACCTACTTTCGATGCTACTCGCTCGGTCTCGTTGCAGACCAAGACGATCGAATCGAAATATACGGCATAGCGAGACCGAGCGATTATTAAACACACGTATACGTATGTGTAAGCCCTCTCCACTTATATATGCGTATGCAACTACTCTCTTCGTTATAATAAAAAATAAAAAAATTATAATAATAAGAGAATAAGAAGAATTAAGGCGGCGTGTGAAGGGGATTTCGAAAAAGCAAAAAAATGGAAATCACCATTAGCGTGTTTGATTTGCCAACCTGCAGCGGCGAGCTGGGCCGTCACGTCATCGTCCATAGCCGATGCGAGTAGGTCACCTTCCTCGTAAGCCTCGGAGCCGCTAGACGGTTCGTCGTCCTCGTCATCGCTCATCCGATCCGTCCGATCGGACTCCGCGTTCGTAAGCGAAGTCATCGTATCCTCGTACGGCGATATGGTGATCGCCGTTGTCACAGCCTCCAGTTCTGTGCCGCCGGGATGAGCCTCCTCCTCCTCTTTTACGGGGAGGATGATTTCACCGCCGGCCTCTGCGTCCGCGGTAGACAGTTTGGTGATTGGGTTGTCACCGAAGATTATAATACCTCCTTGATGCGCCACTGTTCAATCAGTGATTTAACGAATGCGAGACTTCCTTGTCGACCAGTTCCTTTACATCACCGGGGGCTATTAAAATTACAGATCCTTACATTATTTTTTCGTTTCTAACCGATAATACAAATGAGCTAGATTTTCAAAAAAGACAAAAAATACCATGGAAGCCATGTTTCGTATTAAAAAAAAAGTATGGTTAGAAATTGAAAAAAATGGGAATTTTAATTAAAAGTGCCCGAGGAAAAAACAATTTTATTAAAAGAAATACAGAATTCAACATAATCTCTCAGTAAAACGGATTCAGCCATATTTACGCTTGTATGACATTTTCCTTTACGAATAACCGGTCCTTTTTACATTACTCAATGAAAAAAACCTTCAGATTTCAATGTATGTATAAACAGTATGTTGTGAAACTTTTTTAAAATTTTAAGTAAGTGTTCGCAAATTTAAAAGAAAATGATAGACGTTTCGTCAATTTAATTAATTTACGAAATTAATGAAATCGCGTGAAAAGTTATTTATTTAGTTTATTGTTTATAATCTATATATACGCAAAAAACGTGTTTAGTACAAATTAGTGAAATTCCCGTGCAAGTTTGTAGGTCGCATTTAATTACCAACGGACGTTAGATAAACTGTTATCACCCAACCATTTTACCGACACAATTTTCTCGAAAACTTGCTTTGTAATAATTAAGCTTATAGTAAGGATTAATTGTACGCTCATTAACATAATAGAGCAGCAGAAAATCGTGCATTTAACGAATATCGAAATCGTCTGATTCTACTGTCTCATTATAATCGAACTAAAATTCTATTAAAATTAAAGCTATTAATACTAACCGCACTATAATAAGTTATTTTTAATATTTAAATCACCTATTCTACTATATATGCCAATATAAAAAAAACTTTCTTTAATCAACAATTGAGATAAGTGTGAAAAAATTCTCAAATTAACTCTACTACTCAGCGAACGTTCAACTCTGAAAAATTGGACACCTCTCCCTCCACTTCCCTTCTCTCTCGTGAAAACGAGAAAAACCGGCGTGCATATTGGGATTGGAGCGAATTATTGATTTTCTAGTATAGGAAGCGCTTCGACTAAACCTTAGACCCGGCATTTTTAAACCGCGCGTTGAGTCACGGGACCCCATCAGATCATCAAGCATTTTCTTTCCCCTCGCTTTCCACTACACATTACCACTTCTCTCTCGTTCTCAGCTGTCTCGGATCCTGCGTTCAATATATCCACAACACAGAGTACTGCGGAAAAACTTCCCTCCCCGTGCACACATAATTCGTTAGAACCCGCCCCCCTTTATTCGACTCTGCGTTTAAAAATTTTTCTCGCACAGCTGACGCTTTTATTTTCGTATTCCAAAAATGTTGAAGTTTTTAATCGAATCCACCACTTACAGCATTAAATGCAAGAGTCGAAATAATGAGGAAGGGAGAGAAAAACAGAGAGAGAGAGAGAGAGAGAGAGAGAGAGAGAGAGAGAGAGATAAGGCAAAGGAAATCGCTGACTGCGGTGCCCCCTTTGTAGCGACCCTCGATATCCCCCCCCTCCCCAAGATAAGCAAAGGGTGACCCAACGCGCTTCGACGCCCCCTCTTTCGTAGCACATTGCGTCGTTTCATATATATAGACGGAAAAATGCGAGCTCTAATAATTTTCGTTCGATGCTATATATGTATGGTATATAAACTAAACCATACGGACATACACACTCCAACACAGACACACCACACTGACGCACATGCATCGAGTATATACAAATCGATAAGCTCGGCGTTGACTCTATGCAGACTTCCAGGAAAGCCTAGGACATATAACTCGAATATCATCCTCTTCTATTTAAAATCCTTCTCTTTCTCTCTTTCTTTCTTTGTCTGGCTTGACTCGCGTGTATATATACAGAGAGACAGGTGTCAACCTTCGCGCGCGCACATGACAGCGGAGCGCGCAGGGACGGGGTAAGGGGGTCATTTTGCAGATCGACACATAGATCCTCTCTCAATTGTAGTCCTGCGACGTCGTGTATCTCGGAAGCGGCACACGCGCGGACTGTGCGCGATGCACTTTCCCTCTCGGTGTGTTATACGGCGATAGTATATAATGTACACGAGAGCGCGCAACAAGGAAAGTATTAGCGCGCGTGTGCTATCGGTCGGACTAGTCTATACCACGCCCCAATCGGCGCGATGCCCGGCCGCGCAATTTTCCGCGGGTGCGCGCCTTCGTCGTCGCGCAACAAACACCGCGAAAATTTGACTGCGGGAGAAAGAGAGAAAGAGAGCCTTTCCGCGCACCTCGTGTACTCATTCACACAAACACACACCCACACTCACACACACGCGTACAGTGACAGACACTTCAGTTCACTTCGCGTAATCGACGCCGGATTATATGTCGTCGTGCGCGAGGCTATACGAAATGGTTTTCTAACCTCGTTTATTATACACACATCACCGCGAGGAGACGAAGAATCGTTCCGCTACGTCCCCTGTCAATAATTTCTTCGTTTCAGGTGGCACAACAACGTCTTGGAACGCCATTGTCGATGAGATAACTTTCCGAAGTCGACGTCTCCGTTGTTCGTGTAATACTACTCGACGCGCTGTACAACACGCGCCTCTTTCCCGACGCTTCTTTCTCTCTCTCCACATACACTGCGTGGTAGTGGCTATACGTATATACAGTAAGAGATGAGGGCCGGAACCGCGCTGCTAGAGTCCGCTATCGATCGCGCGCCACCCGACAAGGGGCTGCAAGCGATATATACACTCCCTCTCCCGCGTGTATACTCCGCCTGGTATTCGCGCTTTATTATTTCACCGAAGAGAGAGAGACCTATATATATATATATATATATATATATATTCCCGGTCTCCTATAGCTCCGTTTCGAATTTATTGATTACATACTTATATATATATATATATACTAGAAACGCTCGTAGCGTAATTCTATGGATCGCAGCTATTTTATCGACTTTTTCTGTATCTCTTTTTATGTTGTACATACCCACCCGCACAAGTCTGTATAGTACACGTTCCATGTTATGTACAGAGGCAGTAGGAGAGAAAGAGAGGGAGAGAGAGAGAGAGAGAGAGAGAGAGAGACGAAGCGACTCGGGCAGGCACGATCGATCGCGCGGCCAACGCTTTTCCCAGCAGCAGCGTCATCGGAAGAAGGAAGCGGTGAAGGCACGTAAAAAAATCTACCCGGCGGGTTTCGTAATCGGGCGGTTGAACACGCGGTCGCACATGCTCTTGTTCAGCGCATCCTCCGTAGGCACACAGACGTTATATATATTTATGTTATGCGTACCGCCTGCTTTTATCTCTCCCTCTCTCTTTCTCTCTCTCTCCTCTCTGTGTATGCGCGGCTGAGCTCAGCTCTGGGCTGCTGTCGCGCAGCCATCTTGAATGCGCGCCTTTTGAAAGGGCCCCACCGCGCAGCCGGTCCTCCTGGTCGCGTTAAGGTCGGCGATGACCTCGAGAATGCTCAGTTCCGAGCCAGGCGTAAATAACTTCGAGAAAAATCGCCACTGGGACGAGTTATCGGGAGCGGAAGACGCGTCTGGGGGCCCGGGTGGATATCGCGCGGTTTGTGCGCACGGCCATCTTGAAGCCTGCGCTGTGGCGAGTAGGCCCAGCAGACGATGCCAGGTGCGAGAGACGTGTACGCGCACCAGAGATAACTTAGCCCCCCGGTTCTCGAGCGCGCGCGCACTTGGTGTCTCTCGCGGATGCGCGAAAGAGGTATACGCGCGCTTGGGGTATATATACTTACTCACGCGCTCTCCACTAGTCTCGCGCCGACACGCACGCCGCTCGCACACATCGACGTCGACGACAACTTACCGCGATCTCGACTCCTCGACGAAGCTCTTCTCCTGGCACGAGACTGCTGTCTTTCTCTTGATACTCTCGATCAGCAGCAGCGCCATGTAGGGCGGACTCGAGGCTCTCTTACACCCGCACTCTTATATACATGGATATATATACACATCGAATACACAGAAACGCGAGACAGGAGAGAAAGAAGGACGGATCGTATATTTTCGAGTGTATATCCACTTCTCTCCGACGTCGAGAGAGACTACACACGTCGTCCGGTCTACACAGTAGTTTTTAGGCTACTATTGTGCTGTGTGGACACGGACACGGCGAGAGCAGTGTGAGCGAGAGAGAGAGAGAGGGGCCCCGTCGCAACACACGCGGCGGCGGCACAGTGCGGACGACGATGCTCATTGGTCGTCAAGACTATTGAGACGCGTACGCGCATTGGACGACTCACCTCATCACGTGATTCATTCTAGCGCGCCCGAAGAGCTTTGAGTTCCAAGTTCCAAGTTCAAATTTTTCGAGACTTCACGCGAACGAGCTTTCTTGGTGGTGTTCGTTCCTAATGGACCCCCAAATATGTCTAATGATTCAACATTCGAGCTAATTTCCCTAAGTCTTCGCTAGAAACGCTTTACTTGACTGTGCTTTACCTGATGTTTCCATCGGTTTTTATTTGTATGAACATTGGACTCGGTCATTGTTGCCAAAATGATCACTGATTTTTCACTAGTCTGGACCCTTTTTCCACGTTAACAAACTTATATGTATATTGCAGAACTGCGAATGAGAAAAAGACGGTGGGGGTGTAAAGTTTTTGTTTTGACTTACCTAACCTTACCAGTGGGGAAAAGTGTTGCTCTCCCTTCTCGAGCGTACATTGCTTCTGAATGTACTCGTAGGTTCGATGTTTTGAAGGTGAGTGCGTATTTTAAAATTGTTTTTATGTTACCTTGAAGCTTACGGCTGAAATTGTCAGGTTTCACATTGAAATCGGTTACGAGTGGATGTTTGCTTTGCGAGTAATTAACAGTGCGAATGATTCGACCTAACCTTATCGAGTACCGATTATTTTTCAATTTGCAAACACATCCGAGTCTAAACTTGCGATTATTATTTCTCCGTGTTAATTTAACGAGAATTCATCGTTTCTCAGTGAAGGCGATTATGCTCTTGTAATTATCCTCGTTTAACCTCGGTTTGCAAATAAAGCAATTTCAAGCGAAATGAAATATTTACATTGCTTCTAAGTATATCTTGTATGATTACGACATAATTGTAATCAATCGCAATAGCGATCAATTTGCAATACGAAGGAAATATATTTATTTTTTCGAAGCGTTTCTACTTGATTTCTTTCTTATATTTATTACTTTCATTTATAAACAAGGTTTTCATTTTAGAAATATATAAAATTGTATAAATGAAATAAACATTACTATAGATAATAAAGGAAAAATAGTTGTATTGTTTCTAAACAATCATTACAATGCATCTAACAAAATTAAAGTATATTATTAATAATACAATTAAAAATATTAAAAAATGGTGTAAAGCAGCTTTACATATCACATCTCTGGTGGGGTACGTTCCACAAAATTGACCACGCGTTTTCTTCTGTTCCTGTTGCAGTACCAACAATATAATGTTATGTTTCACTGTTTGAGCCATGCCCAAAGTCTTTTAATTTCTTTGTCCAAATATCAAAAAATAACGATCAACATTCATTTTTGGAGTTTTCGTGTAAATAATACTGAATACAATATTTTGACTGTTGCTGCTACTTGCAGGTCAAGTATACATGGAGATTATGTCAGTGAATAATACGCAACAATACCGCAACATGGCACAATGAGCCTTTTCAAGCCCATGGTTTGTTTTTATTGCACAGTTTTCCAAACCATCCTGGTTCGCAATGACATGTGTTGTCTGGCTGGCACGTACCATTTCTGCAAGGCTTTGTACAAGCTGAGCGTTGTGGGGACCTTCTGCCAATTTCACAGTGATTACCCTTGAAGCCAGTTGGACAACGGCAAATATTATTGCCTTTACACTTTCCTCCATTTAAGCATGGAATGACACACTTGGCTGTTACAGAATATCAGTTAGAATTTATTTAATGTTCTTATTTACTTATGTAATTCATGTATACTTACAAAATTCACATCTTAGTCCAAAAAACCCTTTGGGACACTCGCATGTGTCTTTCTGGACACATTTGCCACCATTCAAACATTTCTCTGCACAAATACCTGTAAATGCAATGTAATGATATGTTTGTTCATTTCAGAATCACTTTGAGAATTTCAAAATGCTGCGTGCAGGTATTGGCACAATTCGTCTTATTTCTACAAATTCAGCTGCTCCACTAAGGACTAAGAAAGGGCGTTTACTAGAATCTGTGATAAGGGTAGATCATGCTGGAGAATACGGAGCTGATAGAATATATGCTGGTCAAATGGCTGTATTAGGTAAATTATAATAGACAATTGTCTAAGCATTTTCATAAAAATGAATTAACATTTCAGGAAAAACACCAGTTGGGCCAACAATCCAACACATGTGGGATCAGGAGAAGGTCCATCGTCAAAAGTTTGAAGAACTGATAAAAAAGCACGGAGTAAGACCTACAGCTTTACTCCCTGTTTGGAATATAGCAGGATTTATGCTTGGTGCTAGTACTGCTCTTATGGGAGAAAAAGCAGCAATGGCTTGCACTGTAGCTGTCGAAGATGTTATTGTAGAACACTACAATGATCAATTAAGATCTCTCATGGAAATCAGCGATGAGAATGACAAAGAACTTCTTGATACGATAAAAAAATTTCGAGATGAAGAACAAGAGCATCATGATGTAGGTTTAGATCACGGAGCAAAGCAAGCTCCAATGTATGAAGCTCTTACAAATGTTATTAAAGTTGGATGCAAGACGGCAATAGCGATATCCAAAGTTATATAAGTACTATTGTGGAGGTTAATTTGTTATAACGGAAGAAATTACTGTTACAAAGAGAAATTTAACGACAATGTTTGAGAGAGTGCTTGAGAGAATGCTAGAAAACTAGAGATTTTAGTATTACGTGAAGCGTAACATTTTTCGGATTGCCGATTTCATTCTCTACTAGTGTAAGTTATTTTATGTATGATTCTTTAACATTTGTATGCATTGCAATGCTTGTGAATAGCCTAGACTTATTTTTTAACTTGTGTAAATAAATGTTTTGCATAAATTAGTGCAGAATATTTTAACGTACCTCCTTCGCAATAAGGTCCTTGAAAGCCTGGTGGACACGAGCAGACTCCAGGTGCCGTGCAATTACCTCCGTTCATGCAGTTAGGATAACAGAGAGCTTTTTTACAATGCGGAGGTCCCATGTAACCATCCGGACAGGGTCCTGGATTCGGCTCTGTAATGGGACAATAAAATTAACGCTCTTTTTCTCAGAAAATGTCGATTGGAATGCCAAACCTCTTTGAAAAAAGTCATAATCATAACTTCGAGCATTTGATTCGGTGGAAGAAAAAATGAAAAAAAAAAGAAAAAAAAGAAAAAAAAAGAAAAAAAGGAAAAAAAAAACAATTAAATCTACATCTTTAATTATTTGTACTCAAATACGCATGTACATATATAAATACGGTCGAGTCAAACTCGCTTCCCATCAAATCCGTTCTCCCGCAGCTATATATTATATAAATATATATATAATATATATATAATATATATATATATATAATATACGTGCATACCTCGATCGTGCATCTAGATATAACTTTCAGCGCGAGTGTGCTTGAGCAGAATAATATTTACTCGTCGATCGTCTGCGTATACATATACTGTACATAATAATGCACACGCCCAAATGCAAATCTTGCATTCGATTCGCGAAGAGGAAATCGCGCGGAGTTCATAATTTCCGGCCAACGGCAGATAAGACCAAGTGAGTGTATGTCTGTGTGCATTATTACGAATGACCCGTGCGCGTGCATACGCACAACGAGCTGCTTTAAACTTTAAGTGCTTTTCAAAATGAAATCGATGGATTGGATTCAGGAAGAAATTACAGATTTTTATTCGATCTCTCTCGGCTTACGGTTCTCCAGTCATTTTATTCGTTAATTAAGTACTTTTTGCCTATTATATGAGCACACTCTTTTATCTATTTTCTTAGACGATGAATTCCATCCGGCATTTATTTTTATTCGATATTATTCACTCGATTAATCCTCAACTCGATGAATTATATTTCTCTCTTGCACAGCGCTTACGTATGTATAGACAGTGCGAAATTCAATGAAAAGCGTCTCTGTGCAATTAATCGCAACCGCAGAAGGAGGGACAAATTCTTTTTTATGCCCGTGCTTCTTAAATTTGCCTCGCCACTCGAGATGCGACTTGTGAACTATCGTCTCGCATTTTATCGCAAGGTTCACTAGCTTGACTGGTCGAAGCAATCAAAATCTCGCCAGTAAATTGTAAATTTGTCTATATAAAAAGGTGAAATTCGAATTGAACGTATGCACAAGTCAATATCTCAGTGTCGTTTATATCTTCGTCCATCGGTTGTAAAATCGAAACCGCAGATTTTATACAGAAAGAAAGGATTAAAACTTTGGCCGATCGATCGATGATATCGATGATATCGATGATATCGATGATATCGATGATATCGATGATAAAACTCTTCGTTTCTATAATATAGATCGAAGCATGCAGCACAAATTAGTGACGATGATTATACTGGTGATACAGAACTGTATGTGTGAGTGGAGAAGTGGTGATCGTGGGCGCGACTGACGCACTCACCGCGCACGGCGCATTCTTTTCTCAGGCTGAGTCGCAGGGGTGTCCCGTTCAACGGCTTGTTCTTGCGCGTCTCGATCATCAGACCAATGCTGAATTGCGCGACTCCCGAATTGTTGCCCGAGCACGGCAGCAGCACGCTGAATTCTGAAATGAAAAAAACCTTCAGAAAGTGCACCGGCCGGACAAGTGCTTTTCTCGTCTTTCCATTTCTTTCGCTCATATTTTTACTCCCTGCACATTGTTCATTCTTCGTGTCTGTTCTTATAATCATTATGCGTATTACAGTGATGTTGTTATACATTGTACAGACAGACAAACGATAATATGTCTCTTGCGTCACCGATCGAGCTAATCAAATTTTCAAATACCGTGCAGCAGTGCTCTTGCATTATTCTCGCAGCGCGTATGAAAAATTCATGTTTAGAGAAGATAATCCCGGTATTGTTGTGCGCGCGTTCTTGGACTCGACGAACAATCGCGTCGTTTTATCCATCAACTTACTTTTTATATTCTCTAGATGAACCTCGTATTTATTATTTATTACTTTGTCCGCTGATATACTGATTTGCAAAGCTTGCGATAACAGAAATCGTGCATTGTTAATCATCTTCGATTCTAATATTCAAGAAAGAGTAAAGCTCTAGTAGTTGGATAATAAATAACTCTTTCGAGAATCAGCAGTTTTACTAATATTACAGTTTCGATCGTGAGTTTCAAGAAAATTCAAGCATACATCAATTTGAATAATCTTTTGCATTCTTACCCTTCTGCCGTTTGGGCACTCGACCCTGTTTCTTAATCGTAATCGAGGGTGTTTTCAGTATCGTTTCGTCAAACGATTTGAGCAGGTAGAAGTTGTAATAGTATTTTTTCACCCCAGACTTCCACGTGAAGTTAACGTAAGAAACCTCATTGGGGATTATCGGCAGCTTGCTCTCGAATTCGGGATCCAACAAGTACGGCACCACTCGACCCTCGTCTATAGCGTAGATTTCCATTTCCACACCTGCAGCAATCAGTCCGAAATTGTTTTTTTACCCAGTGTAAATTAGCGATCGATCGATCGGCAATAATCGAATATTCATCATTATTATTCGCTGTTTTATCGATGCTTAGCATCTATGCAACAACAGGTCGTAAACGACTAGATCGAATTTATGAACTGAATCAATAATTAGCCGAAATGACTATTGTTAATTGAAATAACGTAATGTCAACTCCAAAAAATCTGTACAACTAATCGCTAACGAATTTACAAGTCATCGTTAACGATTATCGTCAAAATAGCGTTTTGCTAATTAAACACAAAATAGTAAAAGCACGTGTCAACGTGTCAACGTGTCAACGTGTCAACGTGTCAACGATTGCGTGTACCGCAATCGCGAATCCCAATAAAGTTAAATTAAACAAGACCTCACCGCTAAACATCTTGATTTGCTGCCGATCGATCCAAAGGGTCATGTCACCATCGGGCTTGTGCCCGTTGCCCGTTCGCCGGTGTCTGGTCTCACACTTGCCAAGCAAAACGATTAAAACAAGTACCGCCGAGGCCAGGGCCGGCCCAGCCCGCCGCTGCATATTATATTTCCAATCCCTGCACTCTCTCTCGCACTCTCTCTTACTCGCCTTTTTCTTCTGGCACTCGCGCACTCACTTGTTACCGATCGTTCTTGCTCCTTCCCTCAAAAGAGTAGAAAAAATCGGTAAGACCGGAAGTGTAATCCGTTGTATACCGATCTCTCGACTCGTATATATAAATATGCGTGTCTCTCTTTCCGTATTTCTATGTAGATATGTTATATATACAGTATATATATAGTGCATATATAGTATGTATATAAATGCGCGCGTGTCTCGGGAGAAGCGCGCGTGCAGCACACTTGGCTCTCTGAGACTGACTGACTTGACTGAATGAGGAAAGGCCCCCGTATATGCGGTCAGATCGCGAGAGAGCTACCCCTCTTTTCTTCTCTCCTGCGAGAGGCTCCTTCGCGTATACGTGTGCTTCTGTATACATGTGTGTTTGTAGCTGCTGCTGCTGCTGCTGCTGCTGCTGTTGCTGCTAAGGATCGTGTGTATACGACTACCGTCTTTACCGAACAATGTTGCTGAGAGCCTATATATATCTATATATATACGCGCGAGAGTGGACACGCGACTTTTTTTTTATGCAGAGTGCGCGACATCTGTATATAGTTCCCATACAGCATTAAAGGTGTACAATAGATAGATCGTTTGTCGTTCTTGCTATTGTACAGAACGAAAATGAGTCTAAATCTACACTTTTGGCAAGTGAAAGAAATTAAAAAATTTTCAAAAGTGGACACACGAAGAGAGGACGTGTAAGCATATATATTCATGTGTGTGCGTGTGTATGTGTGTGTATATGAGTGTAGAGAGACAGACGGAGAAGAGGGATAAAAAGGCGAATACACTATACATATATACGTACAACAAGTGGTAAATGAGAGAGATATAAATTTAACTGCGCGGACAGACGGACAGTATATACGGACGAGGATGGGAACAGTGTAGAGAGAGAGAGAGACGCTTTAATGGGAGAAAAAAAGTCGAGGCGAGAGCGGCAGAATGAGGTAGGAGAGCGCGTTAAAGATATATATAAAAAAGGGAATGCGAAACTATTACAGTCACGTTTCGCGAGCGAGGCATCTTGAAGCCATATATACACCCGACCCGGTGTGTGCCTGTACGTTTGCATATGTGTATGTCTGCGAATACACGTATACACGTACATACGCACACAACCCTTTTTGCTCTTCAGCGTTCATATTGCCAGCTCTCAACACTTATGTTAAAAACGTATATATACACACGTTCGAATTGCCGTCGCGTCGCCTTGATAAATCACATTCCATTTTTCGAGTGTGTGTACAGTCCTTCTTCTGCTTCTTCTTCTTCTTCTTTTTTCTCTCTTTTCTCTCTTTTCTCTTTTTTTCATATCTTCAGGGGAGGAAGCTGAATGCGAAAATTTTGTGCTCTAATCTCAACGACCGATGCGATACACATCTGCAAGATTTCGCTCCTCTTTAAGTATTATTTATTCCGTTTTTTTGGTAAGAGAAGCTTGCGATGGAAACGTGTAAGTGCGTATAAGGTATGGTTAATTATTACACGAGTCGCAATCGTTAATCGCAATTAAACGAGACGAAATCGCACTTTATAAATCTTCTTGTGGAATATACGTATGTATTTTGTTAACCGATGAAGAAGGGGTCATCATTTATCACTCATTTCCTCGGCGGACAGTCTACGTTTTAAGGCTACTTCTGTGTTTATCCGTTGCTGGATTATTCAGACAATAATAATCAAATTTTTTGATATTCTCAAAAAGTCTCATTCCTCGCGAAAATGTAAATATTGCAAAGGTGATGCGGTACGGAATTTGATAAGAGCATTGAAACAGGATTTTGCAGAACTTTCTTAGGGACAAGCTAAAGTTTATGAGAATTTGATTGACCATTGATTATGCGCGTATTTTAAATGCAATAGGCTTTATTTGGACGTAGCTTTTATCTGAGCATTCGCCGTTTGAAATTGTTTTAGTGTAGTTTTTTTTCATAGAGCGCGGTTCTACCTATGGAGGATATATGCAGACACGCATACACACGTGCGCGTTAAAAACAACGTCATAAACCAATAGGCTGATTAACGCGAAAGCGCTTGTAACGAAATATTTACTCTCGCCGTCAAAACATCCCATAAAACACTCGTTTTCGGATCCACACTCGTTAAATCCCCCGACTCGTATATCTGTCTATATGTACAGATGTACACATATACATTCATATACCCCCATGAGCCGGTGGTGACTCGAAGAAAACATCTCTATGCATACGCATATAGGTATACCCTACATGCATAAACACATACACAGAAACGCAGAGAAAAGGTCCGAAAAAAAGAAAGAATCAATTTTCGACCTGCTATATACTGTATACTATAGATATAGGTAGATGCGCATAGGCAAAAACCGCATGTCAGGTCACGAAAAGTGGGATCGTTAAGTCGTCCCAGGATTGATTCTCTCAAGGGATGAGGAGAGAATTAACCATGTGCTTTATGCACGTCGCTTCGAGTCGTATATCATTCGCTCCTGTCAGCGACTCACGCATATATAACATATACGTACATGTATATATGCGCTGAAGAAACTACGGGGTGCACTGCACAACCTCTCCTAATTATGCGCGGGACTTCTTCCTCTGGGATTTTCTCTCCTGCGTGTAATTATGTAGATGTATATGTATACACGATGTGACGTTGGCTCTTTCTCTTCTCTCCTCGCCTTTTTCACGCCTCTTTCTGTGAGCTATGATTATGTGCTTTCTTTTTCATCGAGAGAGAGAGAGAGAGAGAGAGAGAGAGAGACGGAGAGAGACCTGTGCGTGCTTCGCTGTTTTGCTCGATTTTCTTTAGGAGGATCAGTTTTTGTAAATGGTTTACCTGAACGTTTTTCACGCTTTTGTATACCTGCTGTGGTGTGCTGGTTTTTTTGACGACTTCAAAAAATGCAATATAGGAACGTTGCTTTGGGGTACACGGTTTTGGTCCCATTATGTTATTTCTTCATCTTTAGCGGATTTGGAAAAAGGGCGATCACCGTCGCGGTGCTTTTGAAACAACGACATTCAAGTGTTCTGATTCAAGCAAGTATCAATTATCAGTATCAGTACTTTTGTGTATTTGTATTTGCAGTTTAAAAGGGAGACAGTTGGTATGCGTATTGGGAGAAAAATTTCCAAAACTGTTTCATCGATGAATTTAGCTGTTTTAGAATCAAGTGGAACAATATATGAATCCTCCAGTATAATTGCCAGCTAGAAATTATGTTTTCCAAAGAAAATAAAAATTACAGCCACCCAATCCTGTATCCACTCTTGCACATACGATCGAGTTTGAAACAAATGATAATGACATTTCTTTTTTCTTAAATAATGAGAAAATGCAACTTGGTAGAAAATGATGACGTTGAAGAAAAAAATCTTCATCCAGGATTTTCTCAACCCTATAGGATATATAAACTTCGTTGTAAGATTAAGCTCTCATATCGCGAGAAGCTAACACTTCCTCAAAGTCCGCAACTCTGTACAGCATACATTTGATCTTTATATTAATTATTAAACCAAGCCACAAACAACTTCCACAATTCTCTTCCCTTATTTTGTCCCTTATTTTGTCCCTTATTTTGTCCCTTATTTTGTCCCTTATTCTGTCCCTTATTCTGTTTTTTACATCGGATTTGTATATACCTCGTGGCTTTTCTCCGTTCTTTTACGAGCGTCTCGAGAGAGGCGACGTTTACGTGCATTATCGGGCTCATTGTTGTTGCCATTACTCACGTACGCACTTCTCTTCGCGGTTTTTGCATGTGCACGGAAACGCTGCGAGGGCCGAGAAAGAGCAACAGCAGCAATTTTGCCGTTGCAACCTCTGCTCGCCTCTGTTTATATGCAGTAGCGCGAGTTTATGACTCCTCCTCATGGGTATATTTGCGAAATTGATATTGCGATGTATACAGCTGTGTGGATATAATTGCGTTTGTGATTTGTATTTTCTTCGATCTATATATGTATATGCAAAGGCATTAGTCAGGTATTACGAGTTTTGGCCCTAGTAGCTATCTATATTTATCCTTGCGGTTGAGAGATAAAACAAAGAGTATGGACATTTTCTAATGGTAATATATTGATCGAGAAAATTATTTTCTAAGCCAAAAATACCGTTTGTTTTTGTTTTAACGCGACTTGAAGTTACTCGCGAACAAAAGAATAATGAGAACAATAAAGGATAGAGTATTAAATTAGCTTATATAGGAACTGCCAATTTATTAACGTGGTAATAAATTGCAAGTGGATTATATTTAAAACATTTATTCTATAATTTCGATATCACTGCAAATATGGAAGGTATAATTTATATAGCCATATCGTCGATACACATAAATTGAAATCCGATTGATCAGCTATAATGCTACCTTGTCAGTCCTATTATAAGAAATGAAGTATAAGTAAACGTCAAAGGCAAGCAATATATATTGTTTACGAGAAAAAAAGTATCGTCTCGCCGATATATGGCAGCAGGTAAAAGGAACCAGTTTTTTTACGTCAACCTTTTGGGCAGTCCCTTCGGCTCCTTTTGCATTCGATTGCCTTCTCTCGCTCTCTCTTTTCTCTCGTGAAATTCGAATTTTGTGCATCACTATGCCATTGTACACGTAAAACACGAACTTGATTATTCGAAGCGCTCACGACTTAATTGTAGAAGAAGGCTTTTGTCCGCGAAGACCCACGAGTGTCTTTCAAAAATTAAGAAACGCCCTTATCGCGAGATATCTCTCTAAAATCTTATTCTCGAAATAAACCGTGATTTGGGCAGCATCTTCCTCTCTCTCTCTCTCTCTCTCTCTCTCTCTCTCTCCATTCTATAGGTAGACATATACTATATACATTCTAGAAGACTAAACGTAAAAATAAAACCTAAAAGCACCCGTCGAAATACCGATAGGGTGTCATATATAATGCGTATACATGTCCAACCGCAGATTTTCGGTTTCGAAATAATAATCCTGTATACTTAATCTAGTTCTTGCAGATCAGTTCTCTCTATTATTGTCAGCTTCTTCTTCTTCTTCTTCTTCTTCGACAACGACGACGACGACGACGACGACGACGACGACGAGACCTCTTCTCCACGGATTTTGATGCGGATTTTTCAAATTTTTCCATCCACCTTGAAAAACGAAAAAAGAGAAGACAATAAAAAAAAGTCAAAAGCCACACTCATAATCATCACTTAATTAAACGAAAGTGGTATATTTAATCGCTCGCGGGCAAAACGTGTCGAGTTAACGCTCGGACAAAAAGTAAATCGTCCAATTAGCACGCGCCGAATCGAAGTTTAATCGGCCCAGCAAGAACCGAGCCCATATAACATAATGCGCGCGTTGAGATTCTCTCTCTCTCGCTTCGTGCTAATAAAAGCAAAAAATCGTCGTGCAAACGACGAGCTCTCGACGTGTACGTGTATGCGTGTATATGTATACGAACGCAGAACAGGAGAAACATTTTTGAAAAAGATTCTCACGTTCGCGGCGACTCTTATGGCGCGTCCGTCTGGTTACTGTGTAAGCGCATGATATACGACTTTCTCGTCGTTCATTATTTTCGTACTTGCGTAAAATTTTCTGCAAATACATCTCTCTCTCTCTCTCTCTCTATCTCCTGTTTCCATGTATGCGTAAGCGCATATATATTTTCAGTATGTACGATATTAATTTATTATTCCGTGAATCGCGATACTCGGTTCAATTGACAAATTATACATATGCACTAGGGATAAGATGGGAGTATTTTCCATTCTCCGTATAAGTACACATAATAACATTAAAAATAAGAGCGCGGCGATACGTTTTTATCCTTGGAAATTATTACAACCGCAAAATAACCTAACGCGCACCTGTTACGCACCAGACGCAATTCGATATAACGATTAATCGACGTATAACAATAATTTATGCACGATAGATAAGTGAATCTCTTGTGATCTTATATTCTCAATATTTCGACAAAAAAATTCGCCACGATCCAATTTCACGTCACAAAGGGGTTATACCTTATCCCTTACAATAAACGAGACGCGTGAACGTTTGTATATGAGTGAATCCACGAAATTCCTTCCAGGCATTTACACATTTGCTTGAGTTACTTGTACTCCTTTCTAACAGCTAATAATAAAAAGTATGTTTTTCCATGTATATGATAAAAAAATTCTAATTCTAAAATATATAACATATATAAAATAGATATAATTAAAGTAGAATTATAGAGCTTTTATTTACAAAATAAAAATTATTCAAAAAGGCTTTTCGAGTGCATAGTTAAAATTTGTAAAAAAATCATTAAAATAGACTTCTTGGTCCAATAGTTACAAGTATTTGACTTAAACGTAACTTTAACTATTAATTTTTTCGCTACTAGTCAAATCTGTTCAGTTATATACATTCGACTCGCGAATCATTGCTTCATTCAATGAAAATTGTCAAAATACGCGTAGTCAAAAGTCTTAAAACAATCGTTAATGTTTACGGATGTAAAAAATGAGTGGCGTGTTTAAATGAATGAGTAAATTTCTTATTTTACCCGAAAGACATCCACGGGAACTAGGAAGTTATCGTCCGGTCGATGCGCTCACGCGAACAATTTTTCGATCTCCAGCACCCAGTTGTTTTCTGTATTTTGTGGATTTACTCATATATATAGTCATTAATGTAGTCGAGATCGGTCAGTTCGCGTGATGGCTCTTTTTCACGATATCTCAATTTTTGAGCGTCGAGACTCGAGGTTATATATATGGTATATATATATACCACTAGATCGTTGCAATATCGGTGTATATATCTATAGGTGCGTATACTTGTATATATATATATATATTTGGGACTAGCCTGAGGGCAGGACTCGAACAGGTTTAAGAGGAGCTTGCCAACGAGAGAGAGAGAGAGAGAGAGAGAGAGAGAGAGAGGGAGAGAGAAAAAGAGAGTCGATGAATAGCAGATAATAGTGTCCATTGTGGCCTGTAAGCTTGTGCCGATATGGGGATGGACCGACCGACGGCTCGTGTAACAAATGGCCCATTGTTGAGCTATCCTGCGGTTCGACCTCTTTCTATATGGTATATTTCGGTATGTGTGGCTTATATGTCTATATATATATACACACACGTGTTACATACATATGTATAGTGTGAATCGGCAAGGCCGAGTTTATATTATGGTGTGTGTATCATGTATATATATATATATATATATATATATATCACTGCAAGTTTCGATGATTGCTTCTGCAATGATTTTCCGGGAGAAGAAATGACGAATACGTATGGATTTTCTGTAAAATAACATAATAAACATAGGAGCCGATTAATAATGAATTTAATCGATTGGCTGTATTAATGGCTATATTTATGATCGATACGTAATTAATTGAAAAGCTTAGACAGAGCTTGTGCCAACAAATGCATCGAAAGCCTTGTATGTATAAGTTCGCAACGAATACAATAAGCCATTAATCACCCCTCAATGCAGAGAGGAGGAGGGGAAAAAAATCGAAACCTCTTGTCTGAAACGTCACCGCAGTAGAAAAAGTCGGACACGGCGAGACGAGCATACACAGTATACACCATAATTGCCACCCAATTAAATCCGACAATGTTTCGCCATTCTCAACCCCCAGCGTATAAAAAAATCAAATAAAAGAGAAAAAAGAAAAAAATGTAAGAAGAAATCCTGCGAAACTGGCAATACGCAGGAAGCGCGAGAACCGCCTGCGAAGAATGCCCGCTACAGGAGGACTGCGAAAGAAGAAACTCGCCTCACGTACACACACGCGCGTGTGCACGTATCGAAAGAAGAGAGCTGCGGTGATCGCCCGCGAAAGCGAGAGAAGGAGAGAGAAGTGGCCCGATGCCGGTTATTCTCGATTGAACGCTTTTTGCCAAGCCGTCGCAAAGCTAATTGGACTTGGCTATAAACAAGTGAACCGACATCAGGTGCTTCTTTTTCTTTTTCTTTCTTCTTCTTCTTCTTCTTCTTCTTCTTCTTCTTTCTTTGTCTTCTTCTTCTCCTTCTTATGTGCGAAAGAGTCTATGTGCATGTATATAAGCTCTCGCGAAAGACGTATTATTACGCAAAACGATCCTATATACGGGAGAGACTCGTATACTTATATCGTATACGAGCTTCTCGTTGTGTCGTGCGTATGATTAGGAGGGTTCAGTGTACTCGTACCATCGAGTATTTTTCTAGTTGGAATCAGTACATTAGTCTACGTCTAAGAAAATTCAGTGCTCATTTTTCTATCGTTTCTTGGCAACAATTACTTTATTAAAATAAATAATACATTCGTTGGTCAAAGCATTGATGAAATGGCAATATTATGCAAAAGATTCGCATCTAAAGTATCCGGAAAAAACTGCTAGGCGAAAAGTAATAAATACGCAAGATTATTACTGGCTGTACACTATTCAGAATAGCATCAAATTTCATATATCTTTGCCTGAAAATAATGTACTAAATAACATTAAATAGTCTAGTTTACTTGCATATAAAAATTCAAGTATATTTCTATAAAACGTTCTATCCGAGTATATGAAATTGAATAGACTTTGTAATTAAATTGTCTGCATATTAATATGTACAAATTAAAAAATCTTAAAACTAAATGAATGTTTTTAAATTAACATCAAATTTAACTGAGAAATAATGTTTAATGCACTGGTTTTAAAGAAAATTCCTGTATGGATATAAATTGGGCTTCCTACTGGTACTTTAATGTTGAAATCAATGAAAGATAATAGTGTAGTTTCAAACGTGGACAATTTTTGGAAATTATCACTGCAATTTGGCGTGTATAGTTACATATTGTAGCCTATGCTCCATACAAACTATACTTATTTGCCTTAATCCACGTTAAACATCACCAGTTTGTCTTTGATAAACACTTATTTATATATATTAACCGTGAATAGAAAAATTAAAATATGGTTAATTTTTTTTATTACAAAATCTATATAATACTCGGTACTTTGACTGAGAAATATAAGAAATTATTGAATCTCGAAAGCATTAAACAACGACAAAATTCCACGATGCGGATACTAATATTCTTCGCAATTAAAGCGACACTTCTGAAAAATGAAAATTGAATAACACCTATAAACGACTCTTCTGCCATAAATCCCTCTAATATCCCTAGTATATCTTATGAAGAACCCTCAGTCCTTACATCACTATTAAAAAAGAAAAGCCCTTAATCCCGTGCTCAACTCAGCGCAAAGTGTCGGCGTTGCTCAAAAAGCCTCCATAAGCCGAACTTTACAAGCTTGTGTCTCCTTATCCGTCTCCGTCATCTCCTCACTCTCTTTTTCTCTCAACGTGTCATATAGAGCACATTGCAATACCACTTGTTTTTCTCCTGCCCCTCGAATGTGAGATTAGCGCGCGAACGATCACCTATGTGTTATATATATATATATATGCAAACGAATTCAGCGCTACATATAGACGATCAACAAGTAGAGAGAAGACAAGAGAACGAGAAAGATGGGCCACGAAAACCTGTCCCGTTTAATTACGTTATCGGTCACATCTCGTCGCGAGCATTACAACATATATATTCTTTGTCGCGCACCGTCGATTCTCTCACGATCGAGATTTCCTGTTCTTCTGAGCATATGGAATCATTGGCCTCGAATGTATTTTTTTCTCTCCTTTTTTCCGTTCTCCTCTGCGAACTGTGCATACCTACCTATACACGAAAGGAAAAGGAGCCGTAGGGGGTCTGAACCTTCCTCGGGACATATTGATTTTTTCGGGTTCAAGTGCGTATATAGGTATACATGAGCTGCAAGCTGAATATGGCTCGGTCGATCGGGATATGCATTTGTACAAAATGAATCCGTTCGAATTGAGAACTGTGCATATACGTATCGTATTCGTGACATTGCGAATACGAAGGTAGAAACGTACAGTACGAAGAAATCGAAGATAATAATAATAGTTTGCGAATAAAATATATACCATATTTTTCCTCCTCCTTCTTTTATTGACGTGAGTGAGAATGTGGATGTTACACGACAATGTGATTTTTAAAAAATTTATTTCGTCTCATTTTATTATTGGAATGCGCGACACTTGAGAGTCGCTGATTTGTAGGACAAAGAACAAAATCTGATAGAAGTGAAAACTACCAAATGTAAATCTGTACTGATTAACATTCCGTCTGATTTTTTGGAAAGTAGTACGCCTTATTAAATCTTGCGATAAATCAAGTTTCTATCGGATTTTTTCTTTATCCGTCACAACGACCAAAGATGGTAATACATTCGTACTCGGACGAGAAAAGATCTTACAAAATAGAGTAAAGATAAAAACTTAATACACTTTCGACTGAATTACAATAAAATCGTAATACAACGCAGTAAGGGTGAGAGGTTACGTAAAAGCTGCGCATGATTCGTTACTTGTTTTTTAATCGGTAATGTGCATTCTCATGTAGAGGACGCATTATTGTTACGTTCAGTATGTGTCTTTATGTGTTACAATGTGTGACAAAGTAAAAATATTGTTGAAGTCGGACAAAAAGCGATAGCGGTTTGCACGAAGAAAAATTAAAACCGCTTATTTTAGGTAGTTAGCTATGTATGCTTCAGCAGTTTGTTAGTTTATTTTCTTCCCTATTACGTCGTAGAAAAATTATCGACTTAACTATGCGCGTCGCCACTCGACCGCTCCACTCTTCCGCATCAAATCGTTTGGTGATAAAGGCGACAGAGTCGAGCGCATACCGAGCGTCGAACGCAGCGAAACAACATATCGATCTCTTAATACTAATAAGAGTAATGTACAAGTGAAAAACGCGCGATGAGTATGGACTACAATTATGTCGAGAAATAATATATACTTATATAATCGCAATATATAATATATATATATATATATTTATATATTTATCAAGAGACTGCAGAGGTTTAATCGTCGAGGTTTTTTTCTTTATTGTAAACAGTCGATTTTTTCTTTGAGATTCTTTATTTTTTTCTTAATAAATACCTAGTTTTGTACCTAAACTTATTCTAATATACATTTTGTTTAAATTATATATAACTTATATATAACACGCTTTTAATTAAACTTAAAAGCTAAGATCTTTCGTTTTTTAAATAATATCAAAAAATTTTCTTCAGAAGAATATTTCGCAAAGAATAATATCTAATTGAATACGAATTTGTTCGACACACTCGACGATCACCTGGCCGTCCCTTAATTTAACATTAGGATGGTGTTAAACAACAGACATAGGAGAGGACATATTCGACATGATAGTTTCCTCAATCGTAAGCGTGCGTTAAGTCGATGGCTTATTGATCTCATTTCTTCTCTTGCTTAATATAATTTCTCTATATACTTGTTAGTGTGAGTCTCATCCGAAGATAATTGATATTACACTTTTTCCTCTTTTTCGCTATTTACCATTATTATTTCTTTTTAATTATTTATTTTTTTGTTTCCTCGATTTGTACTGTAAAATGCAAAAGACATTCCACTCAAAAATAAGCGAGAGCTGTTGCAGGCATTGAAGAATAAAAAACAATGAATTGACAGGAGCATAAGATAAAAGGCATCATATAATAAATGTAATTATCAAAAATCCATCGCTAATCACTCGTATGAAAATACTGGAAGTTTACACGAAGGAAAGTCAGCTGCGTGTGGCTTACACACTATTCCTAACAGAGATTCGACGCTCATATACATATATTTATATATAACAAGATCTATTCGTTTCTTTATTAAAAAAGAGACATTTGAAAATGAGGAGTACGATTAACGAATAAGGGTTGCTTAAAATAAAAAAAAAATAATTAAATTTGTATTATCAAAGAAAAATTGATAAAGTAACTTTTGAAGATATGCAATAATTTGTAAAGTCTTACAAAGGTTCGGTTTTTTGCGCAAACGATTGCTGTGTAATGTCAAATGTGCGATATATATATTTTTTTTCTGTAATATCGAACACGGTTGCACAGTTTTGTTTGTCATTTTTTTGAAAGAGCAATCGCTTTTTTCATGGAACGCAGTACATTAGTGATAGCAATAGTTGCTTATTAGAGTCATTTATAAATTATAGTTGTACATATATCTGTTCCGGTATTATAATGACTTTCATTTAAAATGTAATACATAATATATATGTCTCTGTATACTGAATGCATTTTAATATATTAAATAATTATATAGCACTCTATTTTTATTTTCATTGTCGTTAAGAATAATGAAAAATGGGTAAAGGGTGGAGCGGGGAGATTACTATAAACATTTTGTAAAAATAATAATAAAAAATAAAAATTTAAAAAATTATTCTCGTCTCCTCTTTCCAGCTAAAGCGCATTTCACGTACAAAAAGCAACGATTAGAGGCCCTGTGATCTCGATTAACTACTACAGTGCATTTACAATAATTCTTTTTTCAATATAATATCAATAGTTAATTTTTTTATTATTTATATCTATCCATAAAGCACTTCCACGCCTTGCAGAAAGCAAAGTTTGAGAGCACGGTCATTTTCCTATTTCACTCGATGAATTATTCATTTTTATATTTTTTTTTCTTTTCTGTTAAGAGTTAGCTTTCTTGGCCCGCTGTCTACAGATATAAAGTCGATACAATGATAGTACCACATCAAAGTTATGATTAGTTAGGTTTATCGCTTTTCCATCTTTTTCATCTTTGAAGTTTAAAAAGTACGTTTCAGTCAAAAGTTCGACAGTCTACAGTATTAATCCAATGTTTACCTTGAAAACTTTTCTCTTTTGTAACGAGCTCTAGCAACGTAAATATATATATTCTCAATTTAAAACCCATCGACGCTCTCTTATTTTAACCGATTTTCATTAATTTTTTAACTTCTTATAAGCAAATTCAGAACAATAGCAATTTTTACTTTTGCCTACTAAGGATAATATCGATGCAGTCTCAAAAACCCGTTATACATATTTAAAACAATTCAAACATAACTTGAATACCCTGTAATAAGCAGGCGTATTCCAGCGTTGAAGCTCGGATCCGGTACTGTTTACCATAATACCGATTGCATCCATGCTGGAATTAACTTTCTTTTTAAAAAAGCGAAAAGAAAAAATACCGTCTCCATATAGATAGTTTGTACGCTAAGAAAAATCTAATTGGTCTTTGGATTTTATAAGTCCAACCCAGCAAACGATAAAAATGTTTATACATTTTTTAAATATTCGTAAAAAAGGCTACGCTATGCGTATGCACATTAGGGGGATAATGATTTTTCTTCGTTTTATTCTCATTTCTTCATATAAAAAAAGGCTACGAATACGAAACAATCTAGCAGAAATGAGTTCGCTCGAAATAAAATCTTTCGTTCATTCCCTTTTGACGCGTGGGAGAGCCTAAAACGTGAGGGGAGTGAGAACCGTGAAAGTCGCATTTATAAAACCCCAAAGACGAGATTTCTAATTGGCAGTAAAGAGTGGACGTTGCGCCCAGCGCAAAATGCATTGTTTATAGCAGCAGCTTCTGCGGCAGGGCTAGAGGTGAAAAATGAGTGAAACTCAATCATAATTGAAGACTTTCTCCCTTTTCCTGTCTATGTATTAGATGAATTGTGGCGGCGCCGAGCAGCTTCTTGAATTACTTAATGCGTGGTGGTTACACGTAAGTAGCCGTTGTGCCCGATGGTATAGGTGGTGGAATCTCCTCTACCGGCCTACCTTTCGGTCCATATTGCCCAATGAAAGAGCCATCCTCCGTAAATCGCCCTAAGAATAGTGAAAAAACCGTACTTTTAATTAACTTTTAAATTAATGAATAATGATAATATTAAGTTATTACAAGGCAGTTGAATCTACCAAAGCTTGATTATTTTCAACGAGAGAAGTGAGAATATTTTAATGTAATAACTAAATATTATAAAGAATCAAGATAGAGGTATAAATATTTGCTATAGGAGACATTAAAAACAGCTGTAAGATTTTATTTATACTTATACCGATTGAAGATACTTTAAGGTCTCGAACTTTTTTATTTTTGTTGATAGTATAAAAATAATCGTTGAATTATGACAGTGTAATGTATAAATTGTGTGACAATTTTCCAACATTTGTATTGTACATTATGTAACGTATAATTTGGTATTTTGATAGGTGGTGAAGAAACAAAAAGAATGGTTTTATTACTTACCTTAAACAAGCGTGGCAAACGCTTGTGAACTTGGAGGCTGCTTTCGATGTCGACCGTACTGACCAATGAATGACCCATCTTCGTTCATACCTTCTATGTGAAAATCAAGCAACAAAAAAAAACAAATGGGTAGGACAGATGACAATTAAACGGGATTTAAAAAAATGTAAAATTAAGTTATGTTGAGCAGGTGACTCGAAATAGGTAACGATGATGTGTAGCATTCGCAGATCGGGCTTAAGTGTACATTTGTTTTTGTCTGATTAAAAATTAATATAAAAACATAACACATCTATGGATGTTAAATTCTCTAAGGATAACAGTTTTAACTTGCATGAAAGAAAGATCAGGACACATACCCGTATCGCCTTCGCCATATTCAGCCATGGAATCAGTATCAGATTCTGGATGCTTGCCATCGTGGTGAGACGAAGATGCTAGCGAGGCTCTTCCACCGCCAGATTTGTTATCAAGTGGTTGCGAGTACTCGTGGAAGCCGCCCTCATCTGGATAATCGCCACGACCAGCAGCCAATTCTCTCTCATGAACTGCATATTTGCCACCTCGATTGCGTTTAATAACGCATACGATGACAAGAATGAAGAGCAAGAATGCAATGGCCAACATCATACCTAACACAGTAAGTTAAATGTAGTCGTCACAAAAAATATTTATAATTTTTAAGGTTACTTACCGATAAACCAGCCAGCAGTTGCGACATTTTCCTGAGCCTGAATATAAGGCCCTTCATTGCTTGTTTCAACTTCTTGCGGGTTGCTTTCGGTCACGTAGTCTCCATCAACGGCAACAATCGACATGATATACGTACGCCCGCTTTCAAGTCCACGGATCTACAATTGCAATAAAAATAAAGCATGAATAATTGAAAAAATATATTAATCGTTTAGTTTGAATCATCAAGTATTAAACCTCAATTTCATTTGTCAATTTTTCAGCGTCAGTTGTTATTTCTATAGTTTCGCCCTTCAAACGGTACTTAGCAAAGAAGTGACTTCCGGCAAAACCATTGAGATTCTGTTCCCAAATTATTCGAACATTCGATAAACCACTTTCTTTTGGAATATTAATCCATCTGAATTCTGGTTTATCGGGGCGCCTTGAAGCTGGTGTTCTTTTCTCCACGAAGAAACTAATGAAAATTTTAAAATAAGTTAATATATTTCATTTAGCTTGTAATGACAGAATTATTAAGCATAATGGTGGATGAAAACTTACGCTTCTCCAGGCCCAGCACCTGTAGTGGCACGAACGCTAATGCGATACTTCGCTTCCGGTGTTAAAGAAGCTAACTTCGCACTCGTTGCTTCAGGATCGGTAATCTGCGGATGCCTCTCCATTTCATATCCTATTTTCGAACCGTTAACCAGTTGGAAGGAAATCCTGTAGCCCGTTAAAATACCATTAATTTCAATAGGTTTCTGCCACTTCAATAACATTGATGTAGAGCCAACTGGATAGGCCTCCAAGCCCATAACAGTTCCCGGTACTCCTTCTGGAGTTTCAAAGCTAAGAACTTCAGAAGGGGGTCCGTTGAATCTGGAACCATCAAATAATTTATAGTAGAGATTTCTTTTTAAGATTTCCTGTAAATCATTAAGTGGCTTTAGTAAGTTCTTACCTTCCGTTATATGCCCTAATTCTGACAAAATTTTTGCTGAAAGGAATAAATTTATTGACCAACGCGTATGTCTTGTTTCCACCTTTAACATTGTGTTCTCTTGGCGAGGATTCACCATCTTTGTCTGTCCATGTTTCGATCTTATAACCTTTTAGATCACCTCTTACTGTTTCTTCCGCAACTGGAGTCCATGACAACACTGCAGTTGTACTTGATCTTACTTCCACTAATGTGAAATTAGCAGGTGATGTCGTGGGAACTGAAATAAAAAAACAATATTCGTTTCATATAATTGATCGATTGGAGCAGTGGAGAATGTAATTATGTAAAAAAAAAACAAATGAAAATAGTACCATCTTCTCCAGAATGTCCAATGAATTCCTGAGGTGGTTCGCGACACTCTCCTTTTTCGTTGATAGCAGCAACCTTGATTTTATATCTTTGATAAGTAGGCTGATTATTAATAACTAATTTGTTTTGTTTCCAATTTAAAATGTCCTCGATGCTCCATTCTTCTCCAGGAATATCTCTTTTGTAGTACACTTGATACTTAAACTTAGGTGCATTGTGTTCTATTCTGCGGCATCACAGTCCACGAGATCACGAGATTCTGCGGATCGTCTCCTCTGCCAACTACATTATCGGGGTTTTTGTAAGGTACGTCAGGTAGGGTTGTGCAAACGAGACTGTGATGAGATGGTTGAGATGGTCCTGTGATAAATAGTACAAAGGTTTTTAATCCATAAGGTCATCGAATATTACCATTTTATTATTTAAATTTAAGTAGTTTTACCAATAATGTTCCATGCAATAACACGGAAAGTGTAATTAGCCCAGGGTGACATTTGCACACCATATCTCTGCTCGGTTGCCGGTACATGATCCATAGCGAACTCCCAAGTGTCAGGTGTGAAAGACGTGTTATATTGAATAGCGTATCGTAGAATTGGTGATCGATTATCACCCATAGGGATCCAAGAAACGAACGCTTGGTCGGCTGTACATGACACTGATTTCAACGTAGGTGAGTTCGGAACATCATATACGAGAAGAGTAGCTTGTGCACGAGCCTCATCGAGCTCGGTACGAGCTACACAAGTGTAAGTACCCGAATCCAACTCCGTAGTTTTGGTGATCATAAGCGAGTAATCGGTACTGCGAATAAAACGTGGTTCAGCCTCGAAATCAATAGGTTCTCCCTTGCTCAACCAATCGATATGCAATTCCAGAGTAGAATCCGTTACAGCGTTACATCTGAACGTGGCTGTTGAACCTGCTGCTATCTCATAATTTTCAGGTACATCAGTTATACGCGTATGTTCTTTGACTGATAGGAAGCCTGTAGCGTTAACTTTTCCAAACTTGTTCGACGCGTGACAATTGTATTCGCCTGCATCCGAGAATATAACATTTTCTATCTCCAAGTCACCGGATTCCAAAATCTTGTATCTTCCACCGGTTAGTTCTTGTCCGTTCCTCACCCACTTAACCTCAGGCTTAGGAGCACCGAAGACACGACAAGTCAATTTGATTGTCTTGCCGTCTACTGTTGACTCATCGATGGGCGGCTGAAGAATCTCGGGTTCAAGAGCTAACACGTTTACGTAGACATCTTTGTAAACGTAACCAAGAGAGTTTGTTGCGTTACAACCGTAGTTACCGGTATCATTTTTCAGTAACTTTTCAAGGATAATAGAATGAGGTGTAACCTTTCGTCGAGGATTGAAAGGTGATTCAGAAATTGGTTTACCATTATGAATCCATTTGATTTCAGGTTTCGGTACACCGGAAGCCTCACACTTGAATTCGATGGTTTCATCCTCAGCAGCGTTGACAATTTCCGGCTCAACGGTAAAGTATGGGACCGATAACACTTCGAGGTTTATCGAGTATGACTGAGCTGAACCCACACCGTTCGATACATCACACGTATAGACTCCTTCATCGTCGAAGTTCACATGTTTGATTATCAGTGACTTCCCGTAATTTCCTTCAGTAACCCTATCATTCGGTCGAATCCTGTGACCATTTTTACTCCAGACTGTCAGCGGTAACGGCGTTCCTCCAAATATACAGAACAGCTCAATCTTCTTACCACGAAGTGCAACTTCGTTCTTCCTGCTAACGTATTGCTTGACGGGTTCGCGTTTGTTCGAGCTAGCAGTGGAACCGGTGGAGATGACGTTCAACAAAACTCTATTACCAAGTTTGTATTCGTTTCTAAACAACGAGGTCGCTGCACAGGCATAGTAGTAGTCATCGGAGGAGTCAAGTTTCGTAACGTTACTGAACCAGAGATTACCCTCGGGATCAAGAGTCATTCTTGAGTTATTAATGGACTTGATGGTACCAGCGATGTCCTGTATGAGCCAGTATACGTTCGGCTTAGGCCAACCGTCTGGTGGTTGACAGGTAAGTTTGTAGGGATCACCTTCGGACACGCTCAAAGTCACAGGAGTCTGATCCTTGAACGAATTCAACTCGGCTTTACGCACAAAGACCGAGTTTGAGGTGGCTATACCCCACTCATTCTTGGCGAAGCATTGGTATTGACCAAGATCCTCATCACGGGGTTTCGAGATGACGAGTGTACCACGACCGGGTTGCTGCGAAATACGATCGTCGTAGGCTTGCCATTTGAAGTCTTTGCCGTTCTTTACCCATTCGTACCTATAAAAATGAAGAATATTCGTTATATTTCATCTGAGAATGTACTTTAAGCAGAATTTCATATATTTAATATAATTGTTAGAAAATCCTAAAATTAATTATATCGCATAAAAATATAATTTGTACCTTTTTGTATAATTGTATCTACTAATGATAAAAATTGAAAATTTAAAGCACCAATTTTAATTAGAAATACTTTTGTCTTAATTCTGATAAAATTTATGTATATTTTTCATGAAGCTTAAAATAACCATAATGAGAAGAATGAAAATTTTAATTTCATCAATTTCCAACAGAGAAAGTAGCCATTTAGAAATGACCACTCCCACTTAGTCAGGAAAGAGTTTACAGTGCAAGTAAAGTATCTTTGTCAATGGTAGTGGTAAGTTTAAACGCTCAGAAGCTATGAGGTCATCAAAGTAATTAAGACCAGTTACTCTGGCAGTCACTGTAACATAGCCATAGGTTCTGGGTACTGCTAAGCAGAATCTCACGAATGAAAGACTTTCGGAGATGAATGCACCAATTTAAATTCCGAACAATTGATACATTTTAAAATTAATCAATGCCTTCTATGATGTATTATATACTAATTGCTAATGTTTTGACATTTATCATATACATTAATATAAGTAGATTTTAGTCTGTTTAATGTGGAATCAAATAAGTAAAAAATACACAAAAATAGATTTGTTTCATTGATAAGAAATCTACAATACTTACGTTGGTGCAGGCTCTCCTTCAGCCTCACACTCCACAAGAAATGGTTTCTCGTTCTCATTGACGCTGACTTGTGCCACTTGAAACAGTAATTCATCTGTTGGAGGCTGTTTTGATATCCTTGGTGGAGATTGTGCTAAAATAAGATTTTTCAAATGACAAACAGGAAGTGGCGCATTTGCAAAATATATTTAAAATAATCAAGTTCAACAGAAGCTATTAATCAAAGTTTACAAAAGAATACATGGAATTGTAATAATCAAATATTTTCATACTTCCATAAGAACAGTAAAGTGTTTCTACTGTGTACCATGCAAATGCTTTAAAATTATTCAATGAATTTAGATGAAATCAATCAAAGTGTTGACACACTTGTACTCAATCACAATCATACTCACTTATAGCTGCTGCATGCAGCACCAGTGTGGCAATAATGCATGCCGTGAACCTCATCTTAACTTGCTAAATGTTTCTTGTTCTCTCTTTTCACCTAAAATAAAAATTCAATCTTAAAGATAATAATTTAAGAATAGTTATAAAGTAAAATTTAATAAATACATTTATTAAAATTTAATAAATACAATATTCAAAGAAGCGGTAATGAGCAAGGTCAAGGAAATTATTTAACTCCAACAGATATTCGATGGACTAAAGTGATCATTAAAAAAGTGGAATATTTTCCCTTAGAAACAGTTCTCTACGTTGTCAACACCTGAATCATAGACGAACTTAGTATTAAATTTAAAATTCTAATAAGTCTCTACTGAATATATTAAACAAAATCGCCTGTCCGCAGTAGTAAGAAGTATAGAAAAAAAAAGAAAAAAATAAATAAATGACAGTTCATAACTAGTTCAAACGATGCTTCTCGGTAAAATCCCTTGCGCAATGTACGTTAAAGGGACGTCAACGTCCTCCAGCATTGCACAACTTGGCAGAGCCACGGAGCACGAAATTGCATCTGGAAACGATAACCCTCGAGTCATTTAAAAGCTCGAAACATAAACAAACCCACCGGCACGTACACGCATTCATAACTCACAAACACGAACATATACATACCTATATATACACACATAGGCGAGGCCTATACGCGTCATAGGCAATCAACGACGTCGAGCGGCTGTACTTCAATTAAGATCGAGTATGTATAAGAAAAAAGTGTCGCGCAAGTATATACCTATATAGGCGTGTTCCAAAGCGGACTTACCAAGGCTTCTCTTATTTTTTTTCTGCTTATTCTATACAGACCAAGCCGAGCCCGCTTTTTTCGCTGTTCGCCGAAAAATACAGACGGCAGGTATACGAGAAACTCTACGGCATCGACCAAACTCGTATTAATGGTACTGCATGGTGCGCGCGCGCGCGCGCGCGGATGATCTCATCGCTCCGTATATATAGGTATATGCGTGAACGTGTGTTCGTTATATGCACAAACACTCGTAAAGAGACCCGACATTATTAAATATACCTACAGGCTTAAAGTATAATTCATGACGAGTGTCTTGTTCTCCAAAAAAAAAAATCAGAGTGACAGCATCGCACGGAAATAGAAATGAGCGTCAGCCCTTCGAAATAAATATGTTCTCACACGGCGACTACCTGTCTATACGTTTATACGCCTATGCGTTTACGTGAATATAATACAGTTACACCGGAAAAAACACACACTGCAAAACCTCTTGAGAGAAAAATAAAACACGTTCGGAGACATTGCAGTCAAACAGTATAAGCATGTATAATGTTATAGAGTGCCTTACGGCTTCGTCGGCATCCTTTCAAGTCCTTAGCGGCGTTATCCTTCCGTTTTCCGTTATTGTATCTATCTATAAGTATATACACACACGCGCACACACATATACGAATCGAAGAGAGGCGCGTATATGTAATATACTCCTGTGTCCACCTCCTTCTCCTCCCGACAGTCCCGACGAATACACCGCGGCGGAGGAAGCGAGCGAAAGAGAGAAAGAGAGAGAGAGAGAGAGAGAGAGAGAGAGTACGTGTAACGGCGGCCAACACCCGTGCGTGCGTACGGGCCCCGAACGCGCTCAATTAAACTAGTACTACTACTCAATGCCGTATATGTATTCACTATTCATGTGCATGTATGAAAGGCGGGTAAATATACTTCTTCGGCATGCGTGGTAGACGGGATGAAATGCTCGAGAAGAATCGATCGCTCCCGCGACGCGCCTGTCAAACTGCTTCTAGATATATATATATATACATGTATATACTACGTCTAAGGGTCGATGTCAAGGGAATTACAAATCTATAGTCTATAAGCATCTAGGTGCTCTGCTGAGAAACTCACGGCGTGAAATGTCATTTTCTAGAGCAGCTGCAGCTACGGCGTCCCCTTATTGTACGCGGTACATATACGCACGAGGGGGGCCCCTCCTGATCGGAATAAAAGTAAAGCAACAAGATAATGGGACTCACCCAAAAAGAAAAGAAAAAAGGAAATCCCGCAGCTGCTGGATTCCGCGTTCTTTTCTCTTTCTTTATATTCTGTCTAAGCGAAAACTCCAGTGTTATCCAGGTTGAGAAGAAGACCTCCTTCTGGACTTAACACATACACACTCACTCAGTTCTCGTGTAAAGCGTTGTGTGTCACCACCAAGGCATCGTCGCGAAAAAAACCACTGACTGACTCGAGCGAGCAGCAGCACTGCACTGTACAATAGTATATAGTCGCCGTGTCTCGCACACTCTCTACGCTACCGCCGCTGCGGCCGCCGCGTTCTTCCTATAGAGGTACCACACTCGACTATAGAGCACACGCGCGCGCGCGCGCGCCAGCCCAAGAGAGACTCACCGTGTCACCGTTATAATACCTCCTTACGTCGTGCGTCTCTCTTTCTCTTTCGCGACTCTCTATGTGCTATGTCTGTATAATACACGCGCACTCACACACCTTTCCCTCTCGCAGCGCTCGCGGTCGCGGGAATAGCGTGCGTATACAGCGTATATAAGCTGAGCCTGCAATATATATTATTTGTATATATATATGTTGTGTACTGAGATACCCCCACTACAGTATAGTCTACACCTCTATACAGTGTAGACAGACTACAGTCTCAGCACTCTCAGACACTCAGCTCTCTCTCAGCCTACGGCCTACGCTACGCTACGGTCTTCCTACAGTCTACAGTAGACTACACACACACACACACACACAATCACTCAACGATTCATAAACTGCGCGCGCATCGCTGCAGACGCCAGGGGCGGGGTCCGACGATCTGGCGCGAAATTACGAATCTCGTGCTATGCATATCATATAAGGCAGACTGATATAAGACAGAGTGAGTTTTGCATTCCGCGTCGTCTGCGCGTTGATCGATGCGCCAGCGGGCGAGTGGGAGTATGGTTACATATATATGTATTTATAGTAGAAGCCTCGGATGTGGTGATATCAGAAGCGGTAAGTTAAAGAGTAAGAGGACATGCGCTATATCTCTATATAGCGCTTGTGTAATAATAGGGAGATGAGTAGATTTGATATCTACATTATGCGCTAGTGCTTGTAAAGGATTCTTTTTTTATCACTTATTTCGTATTTAACGCCATTGATTTATTACGCTCTGAATAGGAAAAATAGGAAAGCTAAAATTTATCAAAATTGTTTCGCGCTAATAACTTTTAACGTACATAAGGAAAGGAAAATGGAATCTACATTGTTGGTCTTCTTGAGCGTTCGAAATAAGAAAAGAGGCTGCGAGATGAAAAATAAGAAATTGATCTTACTGAATAACGTCAACTATTCATTCTCTCAAAGTCGCAGAATTTAATAAAACTAGATTACGAGCGCAGTGGGGTCACTGATTTAGTGTGTAGGCGATATTAAAAGGAAATGCCGTCGTATATTAAGTTTTTATGAAATTCTCTCATATGTACTTGAGAAAATTTCGATATTCGTTTAAAGGATATAATATCTAATAGGCGAACATTTTAAATCCAGAATATCTTATCACAAATAGTTTAATCTACATGAATAGCATATTCTTATACGGAAATGTAAATTTATAATAATATCTACTATTAATAATATGTAAAAAAACATATCTAAAATGTGAAGTATAATATTATTAAAAAATGTTAACAAAAAGAACGGTTAAATCCATCCTTATAGTAAAACCTTTAAAAATACCTTACGAATGCCTAATCAAATAAATAATAACATTTTTATGTCTTTTACTTGAATGTTTCTGGAAAATCGCGGGAAATACAAACATTCGGCCATAAAACGAACGGCAAATCAAAAGCACCGCTCGTTTCAAATCCTATGATGGAAAAAAGAAAAGCAAAAGCGAATCACAACTCAGCGGCCATGCACTGAGTATATATATTAAATGCGAACGAAGCTAGGTTATCGTTACGGTTGCGGTAATTACTGTTATCCCCTAATCAAATTATATGCATGCGAGATGGAATCTAGGCACAGCCATAAAGCGAGAATTTTTTTATCGAGAAAAAATGATTTTAAAGAAGGTTTAGCAGATGCTTTTATAGCTTGGCGTTTATGGTATATAATTAAGAATGTATATTGTATACATTTGGTTGAAAAATCTTATATTGAATCATATATTTTACTACCAACATTTTTCCTACTTTCATGCATTTTGTTTGAAAAAGTATTATTTAAACAAATTTACAAAATTAACAGTATTATATTATTGATGTAGTTGTTTTAATTATTCTATTTAACGATTTTTTCGGTGACTGAAAAATGAATGTTTAACCGTTGAAGTGTTCAAAGCGTAAAACTAGTGCAACTTTAGTGGACCGGAAGAAGAGATCGTTGGCGCATATACAGAGCTTTTAAAGTTACATACAAGAGCGTGAATTTGATACCGCATGCTGCATTGGATATTATTAACACTAATCAAGATAGTATTTCATTATCGCGAATTTCACCTTGTTATGCGCATTCGTTTTTAAAATAAATTTATTACTTAACGGTTTTCTGTTTTTTTAACAATTTTTTTTATAGATTCCTAATATCAATTGATAAAGTTTCTGAATTTTAGCAGATTAATACAAAAATCTAATATTCACTACTGATTAAAGAACGTATGCGAAACAAATGCCTTTGTCAACCAAAATGTATTAATCTTACAATTATATATTCGAAAAATAAATATTTGTATAACGTGACTCTAAAATTCTTCATTAACTATATATATATATATATATATATTAAGTGTTTAATCAAAGTATTTTTTCGCCATTAGACATAAAACCACAACTAAAACAGCAAACATTACATTACCTCAATATCCATCAGTGTACTTCTCCAAGGATGTGTGCCTCGCGGGTGTCGTTGACAATGAGTCGTGTCGTGATATAATCTCTCAGCAGACCATATCCACTTTATTGTACTGTACACGTACGCGTTACAACAGATAGAGGAGTCGGAAAGCTCGGCGCGCTGATTTATTTTACGAGCTCGTTTACCGGGCGTCAGACTTCTGCGAGTCAAGCATTTGAACCGAACCGAGAGGATATCTACTTTCACACACACACACACACACACACACACACACACACACACACAAACCTATATAGGTACATGTACGTTCTCAAGCATAGCCTCATATTTTGGCAAACATTCAGAAAATCCGACCTGCTGCCTATTATACACTAGAACATTTTAAATTTGTACATGCGGTTTGCACGTCGAAGTAAACAAACTTTTCCTTTCTCTAAAACAGCTGTGGTAGGAAGAATTATATATTTTTTGTTCATCGATGTATTTTACGTTATAACGCTTTCGGAAAGTTTTCGCAAACGATTGTACAATACAAGCGTTAAGATGCGTTTAGCTATTCTCGAATTTGAAAGAAACCGGCCAGGAGTCGTATTGACCAGTCGCGGCTATGTGTGTCGTGTCGATTACCGAGTAGTTGTAAAATTCGCAGTAAAGATCCCACCGTATTTCTTTTCATTATCGTGTGTATTAAGGCAGGGCATTGTGACCTACATATCGATCTTCAAATTGAGATTGCTAGTGTACAAGATTACAGGCTTTACTGCGCAAAGAAACGTAGACTATTTTTGCGTTCATTTGATCAGGATTTTTCGTTGAACTTGATCAATTGAAAATTCTTTCTTCCGATTCGAGCTCTTGTGCTCTAAGAGGACTCTGATGATTAATTGGAAATAACGAGGATGAACGAAGTAAATCACTCAACTGCCATTCATTGGATTGCTGATTAAGAAGGAAGTTCCGATTACCGGCTCACATTTTCCCAACGGTATTATAGCGGGATCGTAGCATTTACGTCCGCTAATTACTTTAACATTTGAATATAAAGTAACCTCAAGGATCAGCTAAAAAACAGCTGAAGCAATTAGTTTCTTTCGTTGGAAAGAAACGTTCGAGGGGAAAAAATGGTAGTTTTGAACATAAATCGAGTGTACTAGATAGATGCGAATTTAATCAATTTCGACGTGCATGCATACTTTTCGTAACTGTTGCATATGGCTCTTAAAACAGTACTTTATCGCATGTGCATCGAGCAGCATAGACGATCGTTGCTTACAAATCAAGCTCGTTCCGTTTTCACTTCCAGCGGTTCCGAAGTCATTAAACTCTCTATTGTAAACGCTTGATGGCAATGTATTCTTAAGTTAGATATTAACATAGCAAGGGATGAACTGAATGTAATAAACATTTGTTTTGGTTTTGTTTGTATACATTTTTTATACAACTTTATTACAAAAAAGAAATACGATTATGCTAACTAACATTTGTGTGATACGTAACTAAATGATTGGATGAAGTAATATAAAACATTTCGTAAAATAATTCACAATGATTTCAATGGAGTGACACTATAATTTAACTACCTAAGATCGCAATAATAATTTATGTCTAAGCGTGATGCAGAAAATTTGTTTTTTGTACAGGCGCGTGTATCTTACATCCTAATTATCAATCGATCTCATTATAATACAATAACATTAAAAATCTTGAATTTACATGACGCGATATTGTTCAGGTTCTAGTTCATTGATGTGTTTCAAAAAGAACGTCACTTTTACCTGCTCTACGTGTCGACATAATTTCATAGCTGCGCTTGTTCGCAATTTCATATGCTCTGTGAGAGATGGCAAATTCAAAAGAAGAAAGGCCAAGCCATCAATTTCCTGTAATATCAAATAAAATGGAAATTAAATCAACATTTCGTTATAATTTTGTTTTTCTACTTAAAAGAATGTACAGATTTTCTGAATTTCTTACCTCTTGCCTCACTCTATACGCTAATTCTTTACAGTCTGTTGTTTTTCTAAGATATCTAAATACGTCGTCAACAGTCCAAAATAGAGGATTCGATTCTAATTTTCTAGTTTTAGGCCGTCTTTGTTTCTTTTGCATCCTGATGTATTCGGCATCGGCATCCGAACCTTCAGATTCTACACTCGTATCCCAATCTCTTTCCCTTTTTCCAGATCTCGTGATAGTAATGTTTTGACTTGATTTCGTTGATTGTATTTTACCCGAGGAACTTCCTGGGCTATCTATATTACTATCCTTACTTTTTCTATCATTAAAACTGCTTCTTGAATCTTCGGATACATTACTAGATGGTAATTCTTGTTTAATGTCTGATTTATCGAACCCTTTTTGTATCATAACGTCGATTTCAGAAAGAGGTTGTCTATCTTCATATATATCGTCTAGACCATCAGAAATGTGTTTAGCTAGATCCATGGGAAGGAAAGGCATCTCGTCTTCTTGTTCAAATTCTTCTGCGCGTTCCTTATCCCTATTCGCCCATCTACCTCTCCTTCTTTTGCGCTTTCCCCAAGGTTTAGGTTTTTGCACCATAATACTAGTGTAGCCTTTTGGCTTACCTCTTTTTCCTGTTCCAACAGTGGTGGCTGAATAGAGAAAATAAATTAGTTATTGTAATGCGCTTATAAAAAAATGATACCCATGCTTTAAAATACTCACTTATAAATTTGTTCTTTGATGTTTTGTGACATTTATCTGGACATTCATTTTCCGGTACATGTAAGGGACCAAAAAGATTAGGGCAAACCATCAACTTTTTACAAATGCTTCTACAAAACTCCGTTACCATATCTCCTGATGTGATAATTGCAACACTTGCTCTGTATGTATTGTTTTTATGCTTTGCTTTTAATACTTCTAAATTATAACCAGGTTCTGGTTTGGTATCACACTGTAATACTTTCAAGATCCTAGCGCTTCTATATCCAACAGATACAATCATTGATAAAACTTCTCTCATAACTAGAATCACAGGTCCAGGGCCAACTGCTTTGGGAAGAGTGGCCAATTTACCCTTAGAAATCATTGGTCCAGTAAAACATCGATAATTAAAATAAATCTTTGGACACCATAAGGAAGAACGTGGTTCAGATAATGGAATATCTATAATGTTACTTTTCTTTGCGGGTACAACAGCAGTTTGTACTTTTTTACAAACTTCAACATAGTCTTTTGGAGGCTTCAATGGGTAGTGATTTGATTCGCACCACCCAACCGGAAAAATTTGTAAAGAATGCATGTGTACTATATGCTCGTCTCGATCATTGCTAAAATTATCTAATTTCAACCATAGCAAATCATCTATAATTTTCGTTATATGTGCTGCACAAATTGTATCTTCATTTTGTGGATCTACAGCTTCTAATCTCATACCACATTCGAAGCCTACTTCAGATGCATTTTCGCGGTTAACAAATAGCTTTTCTTCGGCAGCCACTGCATTTGTTGCTTTTAAATAATCATCCCAATCAAATTCTTCTCCTTTTGGAGTCCAGGCCTCTGGTGATTTAAAACTGCAATATATAAGTCAATTGTTATTTTCAATTGAATGTTTTAATAGTTTAAATTAATTTAATAAAGTGAAAATTTTAAATACCTAATGCTATTTTTTTTGGCCCAACCAATTGGAAAGATATAGGGATGTTCAGCCGTACAAAGCCATGTGTTCTTGTGTGAAGTATTTTGTATAATTGCTTCATCATAATTTTCTACAGATTCCTTATTGTATGTGTCAATATGAACTAAAAAGTAAATATTATCAAATACTTTAACAACTGTGGCTGGACACAGTTTTGTCCTATCGGAAGGTAAAACTGCTTCCAATTTTTCTCCTAACTTAAAATTATGCTGTGGGTGTTCAACTGAATTATTGAATAAATTCTCAGGTACTTTTACATCCTTCGGGCCATTTTCTGTAAGCTCTTTCCATTCCTCATAAGTATGAGTGTCTACAATTGAGCTAGGAGGTTCTAGAAACCAGTCAGATGATTCAGCTTTCGAAACGAATCCATATTGATGTAAATGTTCAGATGTACAAAACATCCAAAAATTTTTTGATTTTGACCCTGGTGTATCATATTGTAGAAGTAGTCTTCCCCCGACATTCTCTTTAATCTGAAATTATTTTACAGTCCAAACTTATTGATTAAAGTTACAAATAAAAATTATTACTATGTTAAACTTACAGTAGCAACCCATAACTTATATGGATGCCGAACATCACTGACTTCAATTTTCACTCCTTGCTTGATTCTATCTACTATGCTAAGACCATCCTAATAAATAAAATTATATAAATTATAAAATTTCATAAATTAAATAAGCTTAAAAATCGATGTTAAATAAAGTATCGTGACATTTACCCCACTAAGCATTTCAAAAGGAATGGATTTAGTTGTGCTTAAAAAATTCTGCAATTTTTCAGAACAATCTGGAGATCTTTCAAGCACAACATCGGGTGGTTCTAATCTTTTATCATTTTTAACCGACCAGCCCAATTCATGAGCAGCCTCTTTGGTTAAATTGAACCAAAATTCCAAAGATCTATCATCACCGCCAAAATATCGAAGTCTCAAGAGCGGCCCACAAGCCATGACAATTGATGCTACCCAATAAATGGATTCATCTCCATCCTTGGAATCATTCTTTTTAATGGGAACCTCTAAAGACATTCCTATTTCTATCCCATTTTGTAATGTTTCCTCAACATGTGGAAACATAATCTGTGGAACTTCCACAGTTTTTGTGGCATCCAGGTAGTCTTGCCAGAAGAAGCCATCTAAAATCAATAATTAAATAGTATATATCTACTAAACTTATGTTTAAGTTATAAATTAAAGTATGAAAATAAAAAAGTAAAGCATTTCATTGCTATTTAATTTAACATTAATGAATACAGTAAATTTGATAAGTTTACAAGAGTTAAGATGATATGAATTGCTAATCTAGCAAGAAATATCACATGAGTAATGAAAATCAATAAAGTATTCTCTATATACAATAGTGCTTTAATTATGATTTTCCAGTGCTCACTTTTCATCAAACTTCATTAATGAATAACAATCAGTCTCGCACGATATTTTAAAACTTTGTTGTTTAGCTATAAAGTTTACAACGGATTATTTACATCTTTGTCACAATTGCATATTCATGAGTGAAAGAACACATAGAAAAAACACTTCCTTACATTCATCATCAGTGTCCATAATGTCTAACATACTCAAGTGAAAGTTTTATTCAAGTAGTGAACCAGAAAATCAGTAGCCTCACAAGCAACTACCTATCAATTACATAAAACTAGACTTATTAAAAATCTAAAATCTAATTGGAAATTCAATAAATTCCAATAGAAATATAATCAACAATCATTGTAGTCTATAATCATGAATTTTCAATTCTCACGAAATAAAAAAAAAGCACCTGACGCGAACAAGGCCACGAGGCAGTAGAGCGCTACACAGCAGACGAGACCGTTGAAGCGGCCATCCTCGCGTTACGTGCTGTCGCGTATCTATATACTTTTTCCCCATTTCGAATGCGTATAATCATGGACTGCATTTAATTAAACTCGGTCAAGCGTCGATATATGCGGTGACCCCGAAAATTCCTCCAGTGACTATACAAATTGTTGCTTACGTTTTAATAAAAAAAAATATATATATACATGTGTATATATAATACATATCCAAAATATGGTTACATAATGAACGAGACGATACCGTTGTACATTTGTGTTGCAGCGGTCGAAACTCGAAAAGCCGCGCGATTCGCAAATGCATGCGTACGTGCGATTTGTACATTATAGATGCACGTTGCAAATTTTGAAAATTCTCTCTTACCTCCGTCAGCAACAACCGTCTTGTTTTCCTGCGGCTCAGTCCGGTTTTCCTTGTCCATTATGCACCGGATTAATTTTATTTATCTTCGCTTTAGATTCCTTATTATATATGTATAAGTACTTATACAGCGTCGACAGGCGTAAGTGGCCCGATCCCTGAAACAACTAAAGCAAAGATAGGCGTTACATTACATGCATCTACATTATATACATGTGTGTGTGTGCGTGTGTGTGTCTCTATGTGTGCCTATCCGGGTCTGTGTATATATATATATATATATATGCACATAAGTGCAAGAACACAGGATTTTTAAAGTAGATACTTTTCAGCAACCTTACATTTATTGCGATACTACAGAAATGTGTTGCGATAGCTCGTGCACGTAAAAATTCATCGCAGCTCGGAAAACGCCCATTAACTAAATATGCTCTCTGTGCATAGACATATTATAACACATGTATATATAGATATACCTCATAAAGTCATTTTCCGAACGAGCCGCAAATTATATCGTGGCATCGGCTTTTCCATCGAACGGTTAATGAAAAACAGAGCAGCAGTAGCGCAGTGTATATCCCTGTGTAGCTTCACGACGACTGCGATGTTGTGCATCTTTCTCACTCTCACTCACTCTCTCCGTCTCTCTCTGTCTTGCGCGCGGTTTGCTGCTTATACTTATAAACCTACATAGACACGCGTGACGCTCTATCTTTCTCTCTCTTTTTACTCCCTCCTTCGAGTTTCTCTCTCTCTCTCTCTCTCTCTCTCGAGTTATACGTCGCATGCGTGTATATAAAACAATAATCTGTATAAGGAAAAACGTATTACAATGTAGTTTTTCGATTTTTTTTATTTTTAAACTGAGTTTACTATTGCTTGTTTTTTAGGTGCGATCAAGTAGCAATAATCGCTGTACTTGGAGGGAGGGGAAGTATTGTAATGGTGGCTTTTGGCGAAGCGTTGTTTTGTATACATATATGTAGGTGTGAATCATTCTTTTATAAGTATGAATATGGAGGTTGTAGTTTCCCTATGCCAAATGTAGATTGTAAATTTTGGATGATAGGAGAAATCCATATATGCTGTTGGTATGCGCGTATCGAGAAACAATTTTTTTTAAACGATATTTATACTCATTTTATTTTTAAAAATGTTTTCAGTTTCAATATCAGTAGGTTTTAAACGATTTGTATGTGCTTTGAAAAAATTTAATTATAACATTAATTAACTTATTTGTAACACTACGTATTAACAATTTCGAAGTAAACAAATTAAATTTTACGAACCAATAGATTTTGTATTAATTTTATATATGAATATAATATACGCAAATGTATGTATAGATTACACAACCTATAAGACGCCGAGCGTTTTTTCGACATTTAATAACCGCTGCAATAATTTATTCGCATAAATACACTATGCGTAGGCAGTAACATCGTTAACAAAAAGAAATAAAAACAATTACGATCACGCTTGAGAAAAGTATACACCTCTTCAATATCTCTTTATAACAGTATATTATAATATTTATATACAACACAACTGATCGAAATCCACAAAGTTTTGTGAGCTATATATGAGGCTTTTAATAATATAACACACACACACACACACACACACACGCACACACATGTCTATATAGTAATGAGTCTGCCTACGTGAACTATTTGAAAAATAAAAAGCGTTCGATCGATATTAAACAAAGTGTACGCGAGTAGTCGAAATATGGCTATATATAATATCTCTTTAGAAGAATAAAATAATCTATCGAACTCTCGCTCAAGTAAAATCGATAACCGCGTAAATAAGAAGGTCAGCTCCACAACCCGTTTACACGTACGCGATTTTTTCTTACAGCTTATTAGCTGCTCTCTTATGCTGTACTGTTACAATTTACATGTAAGTGTACGTAGTCCACGCATTTGTCTCTCTCTCTCTCTCTCTCTCTCTCTCTCTTTACACAATCAGTATACATAATATGTAATAGAGAAACAACGAGCTATACAGAAAGAGATAGAGAGAGAATTCGGATTTTCGAGAAAACGCAAATTTATAATATGAACACGTTATTGCATTGAAGTGTAAGGCTGTATGTCTATATCAGTGCTTGGCGTTGCAGCGTCGCCTTCATTTTATTCTATTGTATATATATATATATATATATATGTATACTTTATAATGCTTCTCTCTCGTTAAATTATATATCACACAGACACATCAAGAGAAAAAAAGTGCTCGAAAACGTGGAAGAGATTAAGTATATATTATATACAATATAAGCAAACTTACCTCTATCTCTCAACAACGGAAAGCGAAAAGTACGTCATAACAAGAATGAAAGTATATGGCAATACATAAGCGAATTGCACCTGTTCCTCCTCTTCTTGATCTCTTATTGTTTTACATACGCATTTATATGTATGGTGTATAGTTCATATATATATATATATATATATCTATATATACACGCGTATATTACACGCGATAGACAAGCACTACTATTTCGTCGTCTTCGAAGATGCACATGTGTGCATCTTCGAATACATATTCATTATACAAAGTGATTTTACAATTGTTCCTTTCTATATACTTGTTCTCGAGGAAAATGAAATTGCAACTGACGCCTCGTGTGGAATCTCGCTCTCTGCATGCGGTTATAAAAAAGCCGAATTGCAACAAGGCCAAATAGTCCGTAAACAAAGCCACGGGAGAGAGAGAGAGAGAGAAAGAGAGAGAGAGAGAGACGATTCGCGCCTCTTTTTCACTGCTTTTTGTATACACACACACACACACACATATATATATATATATAAATATATAATATATTATGACTCTTCGTCGATAAAGACAGTTATAGATACGTCTATTCTATGTTATTATCGGTTTTGTTGACAGGTATGCGTAAATAGTTTTGTTCTTGCTTGTATTGGACTTAATTGTTCGAACTTCGCGAAGTTTTACTTACTTGATTATACTATGCCTTTCCCATCGATGTGCTGCCAGTTCGCTGTTCTTGGACTATCTGTGCGAATGAAATGCGAGGGAGAGCGTGTGTAACGTGGTTATGTTGGCAGTGCTTCGGTATCTAGCAGAAGACTTTTCGTATATTATAGACGATATATGTATGATATATGCGATTATAATCGTACACACGTGCGATTTTTACTCACGAACTCGTGTCGAGAGTTTGTTATGGATTTTTTGAGAGGGTGAGCAAAACGGTTGGTGGAAGGATGACGACAATCATGAGGTCAACGAGTCAGTTGTATCGTTGTTGGAAAAATTTTGAGAGAAGAAACGCCGGGTTTTTATTTGGCTGTTCTAACCTTGAAAAAAGGGATAGATTGCTTATTCAGGATGTTAATAGGTAGGATAATTCGGTGTTTGGTTAAGAAAAGAAATTCCGGATTGGTATATGTTATAGTTTTTTTGATTTTTTAGTAAACGTATGTCTTATCAATCGATACCTGAGTCAGATGTCAATAAATTTGTGAAACATCTCCTTGATTCTCACAGTAAAAACAGAAAGACAGATTTTGATAATGTCTTGAAAGAGTTTCCAGTGAGGACATTGCTCGAGGAAAGGACAAAGATTTTTGAAAACATCAAGAGCCTAGTTGAGTTAGGTAAGAGATTTGATATAGTATTTGAGTGACCTAGTAAGTTATCAACGTGTTTATAATTTTTAAAGCCGAAGAAGATAAGGAAATGAAGAAACTTGCAGAGGAGGAGAAACTTTCAAATGAAAAGCGATTGCAAGAAATACATAATGAATTATTTAGCATTGTGGCTAAAAGTTTAAGCGGAGAAAATTTTAACGATCTCATTATGGAAATAACTGCTGGAGTTGGAGGACAAGAAGCTATGCTTTTTGTTAAAGATCTAGTAGAGTTATATACCAAACACCTATCGTACTTGGGATATACTTACGATATTATAGAGATGGATGACTCCATGCAAGGAGGCTTTAGGCATGCCAGCATTATGATTTCCGGTAATGGAGCATTTGAAAAGTTACGTCACGAAGCTGGTGTGCATAGAGTTCAACGAGTTCCTGCTACTGAAAGATCTGGAAGAATTCATACGAGTGTTGTTTCTGTAGGTGTTTTGCCTCAACCCAGTGAAATCGAAGTTGTGATATTAGATAAAGATATAAGAATAGATACTATGAGAGCTTCCGGAGCTGGAGGACAGCATGTAAATAAAACTAACTCTGCAGTGAGAGTGATTCATTTGCCAACTAGAATAACAGTGGAATGCCAAACGGACAGATCACAATTGAGAAATCGTGATTTGGCTTTGGCAAAGTTAAGAGCAAAAATCTATGAACAAAAACTAGAGAAACAATTAAAAAATTCATCAGAAATGCGTAAGCACCAAATGGGTATGGGAGAGAGGCATGAAAAAATAAGGACTTATAATTATAACCAAGATCGAGTGACTGATCATAGACTAGCAGATGGCACATTGCATAATTTGAAAAATTTTCTAGATGGCGGTCATGCTTTGGATAATCTTCATGACAAGCTTAGTAGAACATTGTATCATAAATTGCTGTTGGAAATTGTAAATAGTGTAAAAAGATGATGTAATCAAAATTTATTGAGATATACCCAATTAAAATAATGTTTATTTATAAAACAAGGAATGTGTTCATAATTTTTGACGATATTGGTAAATAAAAAATAGGCTTAGCAAATGGTATTTGTTTATTTAGGCTATCGCAATGTCAATGATCGCTTAAAATGTTTTGTCACAGACAATAAAAAAAGCTAAAGAGTTCAATGATTTATTTGAAAAACATACAACAAGATCTGGTTTAACCGCGTGACCAAAGGCACACAATCTTACATACTTTGGTATTTTATATATTACAGTAATTTACAAAAATCAATTATAGTTAATAGTCTCTATAGATAGTAAATTACATATCTTATAATTCGATTAATGTACAAAGCGCGAACGTACGAATGTAACAGTAGTAGTAATTAGTAATAATATCAGTGGCTTTACGACTGTACGCTCCTATATAGACATCGTCAACTGCTCCAACTTTATTCTCGCAAAAGCCGCATCGCATCGCACTTATTATTAATAAATTCGTTTCCTCGGTAGAAAGGTATTCAATGATCTTCTATAGCAAAACGACGCTGCGACTTTTAGCTTGACTTTTGTGTACGTCTACATATGTGTGTATTTATTTCACCTGCGCCGATCTCACTTCTTCAATTTGTCCTTATATATATGCGAAGAAGTAGCGATCGAATTATTTCGGGAAACTGGAAAACAATTTCTCAACTCCCAGTGGCAATGACAATGGCTGGAGACAGCGGTGCATACAGCGAACGTGTTTCGTATTGCATCGTGATTCAGTACGGATCTCCTTTTATTTTTTTTTTTCTTCTTTTCATTAATTTTGAACAACGAAGATGAACGCCTATAGAGAGCAGTCTCGAAGTTAAACTTGCACTCTAATTTTCATGGAAACGTTTAAACTAACGTCGTTGGATTGAAAAATGATAGTTTCGAAACACTCATTCCTATTATACATTACGTAGGATAACTTATTACAAGTATATCGTACAAGATAACGAAGTTTATCTCTACTTGTGTTGTTAGAGAAAAAATAATGAAGAATAGAATGCCTAATGCCGAGTGTGTAGTGTCGAAATACGAATATTAGTCGTGTGTAAGTAATCTCAAAAAATTGAGCTCGTTTTTTCCTCCTTCGGTGATTTATCGTGCAAGTGTAGAGTGAGCGGGATCATCGCGTTAGCGACTCTTTAATCGCTAAAAAAAGTGCAAAACAATGTATTCGATCAATGTGCTTGCAGACATATCTAATGATCGAAGTTAATGACTTCTGCTATCTTTAACCGAAAGAAATTTCAACAGTCTTGATAAGTTTATTGAGAAACGATTAAAAAGCTATAGAAAGTTAAATATAGCTTTGTACAAAGAAATTGTCAAACTCTCATTCTATATGCGTCTATGTTCGTTGCTTCGAATGTTTATGTGTAATGTATGTCTGTATACAGAATATGTATGTATAGTTTGACTTTGGCTCGACTCTTTCTCTCTTATCACACTCGCAAATTCTCACATATATTTATATTATATCTTTGATCAAATTCATACTTTTTTCGCGCACGGTGCGACATATTATATATACGCGACGGACGCCGGCGTCCTGGAGGTACAGCAGCAGAATCATTCGAATATAATCGTCTCTTAGTGGTCAGTAACGGTAAGGATTAGGATCAAGACCATGAGTCCGAGTAGTCTCAAGTCCAGCCTGGAACCAGTCGTAGCTCGACCGCACAGGTCTTTGATCTCGCTTTCCTTTGGATGGTTTCGGATACAGGTCTGAGGCCTGCGCCTTGGTAGGTTTTGCATTGTCTTCTGGCAGGCGAGTGAGCTATTCTGTATATAAGCGAGTTCCTGTGGATCCGTAGTCTCTATAGATGTGACTTTCTGGCAACCTTGTCTATCTATCACCAGTAGGATCATGTTCGTGAAGTTGACCGGATGCACGATGTACTTGAGATGGTCGCAACCTTCTATACCCGTGTTCGGATCATCGAGTACTGTGTTTTCATTCGTGACGCCGCGCAGCAGATATAGATAGGCCTGAAAGCGTCATTTCATCGTGTTATTGAGGCGTGGGATTTTCGCGGTATCCGCTGTTTAACTTTATACGTACCATCTGATCGCAAGGTTCAGGTCTGGTCCTTCTGATTCGAATCATGTGGTCGTAGATGTCATCGTCCTTGATTTCGGCAGCTGGCTTATTCACGTTATCGTTCATGGATTCCGGTTCGGTGGGAGGATCCTCGTCTATCGTCACTTTATCCAACTCGATCTCCATATCGTCATTAGGGTAAGCCACGGCTTCCGCGTAGTCGTAACTCCAGAAACCGACTCTGGCCAATGAGAAGGCCAGCTGACTGTAGAGCCAGGAGGCAGCCATGATCAATGTCTTCAGAGGCTGATGGGATTGTCAGCATTCGTTATTGTATAAACGCATTTAATTTCAATGTAAAGATTGAAACTTGTACCGTAGTTAAAATGTTGCCATTGCTGCTTTCTCCTGTACTCCTGAAGCATACCGCCTGGTAGTCGAAGACAGTGATCCTCTCGAAGACATTGTTCTTGACCAGACTTTGCATCACGAGGTTGTCAACGGCTCCAAGAAAGCGACCAGCCATCGAAGACTTTTGGGCTGCAATAATGTAGGCATGATTGTCCACAAGGAAGCAGTCTGTATATGGATTGTTGTCACACGGCAACGTGTTATTCTTGAACAGACCCTGCAGCGCTGTGTGGTTCATTTGGAAGCCAACCACTGCAGCCGGTGCCTTTGTAGACTCGTCGCTGCCTATAACATTGAATAAGTACGCTTTATTCTTTTATCACATAGTGGTAAAAGGCGTATGGCTCATTTAAAAGCTCATTCGGACAAATTTGCGTACGAGGTCCCATTAAAAATGATTAGGACTTGATTAGAACTTGATTAGACTTACCAACAAATATAGCACGACTAGCAGTGACGAGGGTTGCATTGGTTGCACCGTCTTCATCGATCGGTATCGAGAAGACGAAGCTCTCGGGTTGAACGTAGTGTTGTTCAACCGCTCTCTTGTACCAAATCTCATCGATAGCTCGAGGATGCATTTTACTAAAATGATCCGGCGGCGGTTCCTTCGGCGCTTCCGTCTCATCTTCATCTTCAACTAAGAAGTCCTGCCACCTCAAGAGACCGCTGCGCGTCGCCACGAAGGATAGGGTATAGCCAAATCTTTGGTGAAATTGCGGCCTACCGAAATCATTAGGATGAGTTTCTGTGCTTTCCTAAGCTTATCCATATATTTTTAGCTTTTTAAATAACGTAGAGAGGGCGAGATATCACTTGACGGCAAGCGCTATATACATATATCGTTCCATGTATATATATATATATATATATATATATGGAAAAGGTATTTATGATACTTATATAATTTAGCCAGCCGTTTTGTATATAATATGTACAGCTCAACGGATAGAATATACGCGAAATTCAAATACGATTTGAGCTTCAAAAGGGGTGTGCATACTTTACAATAATTGTTAGCCCATAATAAAAGTAATGGTATACAACATACCCACTGTGACGTACTTTGAATTATCGCTGTTTTCAAATTTTTGTAATTTTGACAAATATATGTATACGCAGATAAAGTTATATACCGATATATATAGGCTTACAAAATTGTTACGGAAGTTCTGAGAAACTAGCGTTTGTAATATTCAAGGATTCATGGCTACTTGTACGTAAGCATACTCTTTGCTTATTTTTCGTTCAACAAACGAAAACAAATTACGCTTTAGAAATGTACTTACGGTTTAATTATATTTATTATATACAATATTGTGTTTTATTTTCATGCAGGGTCAGAATTTTCAATTTATACAGATGGATTTATTGATATGGATGGCAATCCAAAAACATATTATAGACACAGCAAAATGAGTTTGAATCGTTTGACTAGTTATTTAGCTATAGTACTTTGTTCGCATAAGATTTCCCCCCCCCCCCTAATTCTAAATCATAAAAGGTCGTGCAACTTCAGTATTTTGTTAATATCTTCGTTTTCGTTTGTTAAACACGACTGAGCTGATAGCAATGTTAGAAAGCATTTTATCAAATTTACAAGTATGAAACAATTTCTCAGATCTTTCTATTCTGCTGCCTTAAACCACCCTTTTTCAGTGCACATACCTTTACCCATATCTGCATTGTTCATTCACGAAAAATCAGAAAAAAAAAGAAAAAAAGTCGTACAACACGACACACATTGACGCTAATATCGAATCTTACAGTTTTTAAAGAAAAAATAATAAACATAGCTGTAATATCGTTTTGAAAGACAACACTTCACATTGAAACCATAAAAGTATATGGAAAGTTAACCATGAAAAAATATGTATTAATAATTATTGATATATAGTATAATAATAATATATATCTGAATCTGAAAAAATCGAGAGAGAAAACGAAAAAAAAAATCAGACGATAGAAAGAAAAAGCTTTCTCAAAAATATATATGTTTATGTATAAGTTTCAGTATCGAGAACAGGGAGAAGTTCAGCTCCACAGATTTATCGCAACATTCTCCGTTCTGGTATCAAAAATCTGAAAACTCGCAAAAAGGTGCTGTGCATATCGTGCCGTAGAGTATATATATAGTATATAATACAGATATAATTACGAAATTAAACAATAACTTAAAAAAAAGAATTGCAGTCAAGACAGTAACGATATTTATATACATAACTGGATATAGTAAAGGCAAACAAAATATACAATATACATATTGATACAATATCAAGTGACAGTCAAAAATGGCAAGACGATAGACAAAAGAGAGCGAGATAGGCACGCGACTGATCAAGTCAATTACTCAGTTACTTCAAAGACTATACAAAAAAAAATTTAATGTAAGGTGCGATCTGATGAGACGTTACCTGGACAGAAGCTTCATCAGCCTAGCTAAAGGTCTGCATGGCGTCAAAGTTGTAAGTTTTATTAGTAAAAAGGAATATGTGGGTGTCGTCGGCTATCCGACGAGTAAAACAAAAACAATCCTGAAGAATTATGCGACGAAAAAAAAAATAATAATGAGAGAAAACTATAGAGTGTCGGCGCGTGATTATACAAGTGCAATATAATTCAAGAAGTATATATTTAACGAAATATATGGTGCGAGCGTGCAAACTCTTTTTTGGTGCGCTTATTATTGGTGCGTGTAATTAACATATAATAGTGATATGTGAAATATTATATTCGACACACATTCGTGTTGTTAATATATTAAACAGACAGAGACAGACAGACTATTCTCAGCTCGTTGCATCTTGAAGAATATTATGAAAACTCGAATTTATATTATATTAATTTGTTGAAAAAAATATATGCGTGAAAAAAAAATTATCTTCGGACATTGTGTATACTATACTGCTATGATTGACGATATATATATAAACTAAACATTGACTATGTATGGGTACCGATAAACGATTTTTAGCTAAAAGGTAATATATTAATATATTTATACGACGAGCACTGGAAAAGCTTGGTCAATTTTATTTTTCAAGTTGCACGAGTATTGGATAAATCGTTGCAGTAGAAACTGAAATTCCGGTTTGTTGGAGACTGCGAATCCTCGCTGACACTCGGGGCTGATTCTCGTGCGCGCAATTAGAATAGTATTTATAAATATATATGTGTATATATATATATATATATATATATATATATAACGTGTGCTCTTAACATATATGCTCTTTGGATCTAAATCGGTGAGAATAAAATTGATAATTCATAAAAACTCGATAACGTTGCTATATATATATATATATTATATATAGGATAAATAAAAAATAGAGTTGCATACCCACTGTCATTCCGACTCGTACGAGGATCGGCAAACCATTTGGTCACTATTGCGTCGTACACCAAGCTCAATATAAGTTCCCTGTCGCAGTATCGGGAATCCGTATTCTCTTCCGTTTTTTTGCCTGATTCTAAAATAGAAGATATCGTTTAATGTAAATATCCACTAGTTACCGAGACAATTAAATTTGAAAGTGAAATTTTTCTAATTTTTAATTCGATGCCATGTGAAATGTTCAATGTGTACTTACGAGTCTGCTCGTTGCGAGACTGTTCCGATGGCATCGTCCCCCATTTCCAAAGCGGCTGCGTGATCTTCTTCAAAAAATGTCTTAGCTCTTCTTCTGGGGTTGCGAAACTGTAGGCATTTTCAAAGTGGTATCTGAAAAGGAATTCTCGACTTTTTTACTTGTCTTGAACCGTTGCTTGACTTACAGCTTATTCTTTGATTTAAAATGCACGAGTGAATGTATAGTTCTTATGTTCCAACTGTTCTTATAAACTATATGCAGGAATGATCAGATAACTAAAAAGCCTAATTGTGCGCAGAGCAAATTGTAAAAATAACATTATAAGCATCAGTTTAGCTTTGCGACGCAGTAAAAAAACGACGAAGTTTGCATAATAATGAAAATGGAAAATTTTGTGTTGTTACGGGTTTTTCAGTGACGTCTTGAAGTGTTTGTTTATGGAGTGTTTGAGTTGTTTCTTCCGTAATTTGTGTGCACTCTTGTGATGTGATCTGGAAAAAACGTTGTTTTTCTTCCTTTTCTAATATTTCGAATTCGTTAGAAAGAGCAAGAAAAAAAAAATTCAGTTGGAATGCCGATTGCGAATTCCACCTCATCGAATGCGGTATAGCATAATTCACAGAAACGACATCGTATAATAAAAGAAAAATTAATGAATTACAAATGCCAATAATGTGACTGTTGTACATTGTGTGTTTACGATTTCGAAACTTACTTGCAGTACAACCAATCTGGATGTATTCGCCAGTTGTTGCCTTCGAAGAATTTTTCCGCTTGAATGCCTGCTGCAAATTCATCCATTCACGTGTCAAGTTTTTTTAAAATATCGATTCTTACCTCATCGCTTGGATAATGATAATTACCGTCGAAACTGAGTCGGCGCGGATCCTTCATCGTTGAAACATGGTAAGTCACGTCTTTCGCTTTGTCGAATAGTGGCAAACTGACTACTACTGTGAACGGTGTATTCTTTATGGGAGCTGAATCGTATTTCCTCTTTAACTTTCCGACTCGTCTCTAGGATTTTCAAAAGAAAATATTTCAATATTTTTTATTTCTTAAGCTAATATTGAATAATACATACACACAAACACATATATATGTGAAAATAGCTCTACGGGTTTCAAATAGGCAGTCAATTGTTATTTTATCTATCAATTGCAATATAAATTATGAAACAAAGTATTGATGATCAACACGCAGTGAACGAAATAGATTGAGGGGGTAACAACCGAAGACCTTTGAGACCCTTTGGAAATATTTCTATAAACTAACCATATTTTCGTAGTGATACTTGGTTAACATGTGAACATCGCTGTGGCTGCTCTGATTGATCACAGTCTCACGAAACTGTAAATATAGGAAACGTTAAAAAGCGCGAACATAGCAGAAATCGTAATAAATCGAAGCTAGTTACCTTTAAGAGTAATTCATCGAATTCTCTGGAAATTTCATCGGTTTCTATCAATTCAACTTCTGCCATATCAACACTATTGTAGGCTGGCTTTAAGATGCCTTGAAACTATAAAAAGATATCATAATATGTGTAACTGAGCACTACACAAAAATACACTGACAGATTCATTCTAAACATACCACAGGTCGTAGATCCGGATGGGTAAGAATATAGCCGTTGTTTGTTACGATGAAAGCGTAGCCGTGTACCCCCAGCTAATGTAAAACATTAATCACGACATTTAATTAAACCATAAAAGCTCAAAGATTTATATTTGTGGGTCAGGTAGCTTACCAAGTGAGGTAACATGAGTTGCTTGATATCGTCAACTGGTATATCAGTACCGGCGACGCCAAGCAGGTTCGCAATCCTCGTCTGCAAAATGCAAAATTCTCTGCTCAATAAATTGGATTTCATTGAATCGCGGTGTCAAGTCAGACGATAATTGCGTCCTAGTTAATTGACAACTCGCGTGAAAAGAAGCATGTAACTACTGTATATAAATATGTATTTTTTTCAAAAAAATCTTTAAATAAAGAAATTCAAATAAGGAAATTCTAGATTTAATAATAATAATGTATTTTTCTAATAAACCACACACTTTCTAGTAATAGTCAACAAATACAGTAATCAACTATATTGCGATTGCAGCAATTTACTTTTCTTTAATAGCGACATCCACTCGGACGCCTGCATTATTTATAATATTTATAATATGTATATACGATCAACTATTGTAAAAAATCACTACAACAATATATAAATCATAAGTATAAAGTAAGATCAAATTTTTTATCAAATACGGTCACTAGCCTAAGAAATTCTTTATCTAAACCATAATGTGTACATAGCGTGTATTACCACTTTTTCAATTCCGAAGTTATTGCTAATTATTTGCTTTCGCCATTCCTCGATGAATAAATAATAAAAAAATAAAACTCAAATCGGCAATAACTTGTGAATTGACGCTATTTCATTTATATCGTACACTACTTTTATATCTAAAAATATTTTGGCAATCAATAACTATATATATGTACGAATATTCGAGTGGCACTGTTTTTCTATAATTGTCACTGTAATATTAAAATCATTAACGTAAATATTACCAATAACTTGAAGAAACAAAGAAAATGTTTTTAAAACATGAGATTATGAAAAAAAAACCACTGCAACATCGTCTAATAGTATTGATTGTATATTATGAAGGTTAAACAAAATGTTACGAGGATCGACATTTGTTATATCAACAATAATCGAAGAAAGGGTTAAATGAAGCCTTCTTATTACTTCTACGTGTAATAATTTTGGATTTGAGGTTCGACTAAAACTCTTATATCCTATTTAACTGTCCTACCTAAAATTCTTTCTTTAATAATTTACTAAGAACTAATTATGTATATATATATATATATATATAACATTAGAATATATAGAAATAGATTGAGTTGGACCTAAATTAATATACTACGTTATTCTTCAATTCGCACTTTTCAGACGCTTTCGTACGAATAAAATAGAGATAAGAAAATTATACTTCTAAAAATGCGAAGCGAAGTTGCTAGTCTGTATTTATATGTATACATATATATGTATGCGAGCATAAATAAGGGCATGATGATACAGGGGTACTATATGCATCGAAATCAACTGGTTGCTTTTGCTTTTGCTTTTTCTTTAGCTGCCAACCTCTCTCGTCTCTGTAACCCAGTAGGCGTTTTTCACCAGCACCTGCTCAGTGATGTTCTGCGGACAAATAGGGACTTGAGACAATCCATATCTCGTTGTCGATACGAAACTCATATTAGACATTCTTTTCTCATCTAAAATCTCTGTTATTTATCCGATCGAATGATAAGTTTAGGGATTAATATTACAGATGAGCTTTGCAATTTCTCACGCTTGTATTTCAATTAAATTAGCTTATTATTCTTAAGGCGTGGTTCCAATAATTTGAATTATTTTATTTTTCTGATAATTGTGTATTAAGGTCGTTGGTTCAATTATGGTATAATTTACTCTTTTTTAAAAGTTTTACTCTTGCGATATCTTTTTATATCTACACGAATACTATTTTTACTTTGAACTATGGACCGTAACAATTTTTAGAAAATATTAGAAAATTCCTAATTTAATCTCAAAACGATCGTCACTTTTTCTCGTGAGCTTTCTTACAGTGTAAATTTTGAGATTTTTGATTATCATTTGCATATTTATTTTTTTATCATTTTTAAATAAACGCGATTTGCAAACGAAATGTTTTTTAAAGAAATGCAAACTTACCGCGTTTTCACGTCGATCAAAGACCGGCATACTGACCGAAGTCATCAGTCTGTATTTGTACATATCACCAGCTACATTGGGATGTTTCTTATTCCGTTTAACGAATTGAGCGAGCTCATCCTCGAGATACATGAACTTTTTGTTGTTACGATAAATCCAGTAACGTTCTTTCTGGTCATTGCGTTCCTTCTTATCCCAAAGCCAGTCAGTAATTTTTGGATCGGCTATGTCCGCGTAGACCGGCGTCCAAATTGTTGGATGAACTGTTAAATTGAGAACCAATGGCCGGGCCATGACGGCGATATAATTTAATACCTAAACATGAAAGTCAGCTTTACAGATAGGATATCGTTCTAAAACTATAGTGAATTAATAATAGAATATACTAATTTTTTAGCGAGCTTCTATCAATGTAGGATCTTCATATTAAGGAAAAAAATTTATTGACAACTGAACAGAGATATTGCTACTGACCTGTTCCCTAACTTCAGCAAGTGTGGACAAATGTACAAAGTAACCGCGATTGGCACATGCCATCCATCTGGAGTCCCTGACATCAGCAACTTCCCTACCAATTAGATACGTGAATATCCTGACAGGCATATCAGCCTGATCTGGATTGTCTGGATTATTGAACCAATTGAAACGCTGAAATATCTCCTTGTAGTTGTCAGGTACACCATCCGTGATGAGCATTATTGCTTGATTACAACAAGCACCTCTGCGTTGGTCCCGAAACTCTTCAAGTAGTTCGAAGGCATACGTTAGGATCATGGAAAAATTGGCGATACGTTCAGTATTCATCTCCGAGATACCGTTTTTCAGCTCGCGAATATTGGCTAGGTTAGCCTGGACTAGATTGTTACCGAAGCATGGCACTGCCTGAATTAGGGAAGATATGAACAGCTACTTAAATGTGTTTAAGATTATTTCGTAGTAGTAGGCCGAATCTGGTAGAAAAGAAAAATTTGTTTCCAGCAGACTCTTTCTTGTATTTAATAGTATTCACTGGCGTGTGTACGTTTGATTTTACTTAATGTAACGAATAAAAGTTCAAATGCTAAATTGAAAATTAGAATTAAGAGCATGAATGGGAACAAATAATTCTTAATTTACCATTACTTTTCTACCGATTTGGCGTGCCACACTTTAAATGGCGCGTACTCACCAGCTCCGTGACGTTAGAAAACTTGACAATGTTAACATAGTCATTGTTGCCAAGTGTATCCAATATGTTATTAACCACATGCCTGGCTATTTCCTTCCTCATGCCAGTCATACTACCAGACGTATCAACTAGAATAAGAACATCCTTCGGACTTGTGGCAGCTTCGATATACCAACTTCTGGTCCGACAGTCAAATAGATCAGGATCATGTGGGTCACTACCATTAGGTTTCCAGTTGATTGCTGGATACTGCCTCATAAAACCAGTGGAACTTCCAAAATACTGCCACGATAACGATGGATCCTGAAGATAATTGTTCTTAAAGGTATTATCTAATTCCTCTGACCATCTTATGGCCTTTAAAACCTCTTTAGCACGTCCATAAACAGTCGTAGGTACGTGAACTGCCGAGAAGTTGAGGTTGACGTCACCACCAAAGTGTTCACTCAAACTGGTCCCAAAGTGAGTATAGTTTTTGGCATCGCGATAGGAATACTTATCGTCAGGAGGGTCTGGTGGTGTTTCCGACGTTGAGGCTGTTAAAGCAGACGACTCGGCCACATCCATTACCCGCTGCAATTGATCTCAAGATTCATCCACTACATATTCAGAATCGATATCTATGAATGAATCTTATTCGATACAAACCTTTATGGCGTCGACCTTTGAATTCATCATTCCCTCGATCTGTTGGGCTATCTTTCCTACGAGATGTTTTCCTTCTATAGGTTTGATTTCGACATCGCTGTACTCGGTGAGAAACCGGTCGACATTTGTCACATACTTGGCGAGTTGCATAAGCTCGAAGCTTATTTTGTCCGACCATGATTTGACACTGCGAAATTTTAAAGGCAAATCGTTTGTAAATGAATGTTATATGAAAATCTAATTATATTTATTTAGTAAGTTAACGTGTCAATTTCACCTTTTAAGACACAATGGATAGCAATGATATATTTTTGAAATAGTACAAAAGTTCAAAATGTACATTGAACTTTAAATTAATGAACTTAGTATAGAATTATATACATGTGAAAATAATAGCTAAAATTACTCAGGATCTCTTAGAATGAATAAAACAAACGATTCACGCTTATTATCAATTATAATAAGTCAGAGTGATGCACATTGAAGTTCCAAACGGACGGGAATAAAATTAACGATTCTATTGATAACAGTATTTTATAAATTTAGAAACTACAATGGAATAAATAAAATATCATTTCTAAAATTAAGACATAAAGAAACAATATAAAATGTATCTATCTATTTTAAACACAACCACACGCATCGATCAAACCTATTTGTGTTTTCATTTTACACATTTCCCCCATACTCGCAATACTTTGAAAAATCCCGCGTCCCAATCTATAGAAGCAACATTACTCTTCCGCGTGGAGTCGTAAATGTTTCTATAAATACCAAGTTTTCCAGCCTTAACGCGCGCGTTGCGACGCGCAAAGGGGGGTGTTTGGAAAACCCGCGTGCGTTTATCTCGATTAACTGCCAACGACGGGAAAGTAGGTCCCTTCGCTCATGCAGAAAGCGACGATTTTCAATAGTGTATTCACATTCTCGAGACAATAGCCCTGTCGTCGTGCATAACGAAGTCGTTTCGATATAAAGCAAAGGTATCTTTTTTTGTAATTCATCGTTTACATTGGATCAACCGAGGTTGAATTATTCACTCGTCCCTAGTCATGCACACTTTTTTTATAGCAAAATCAAAATTCAGTCCTCGTTTTAATTCGAAGCGTTAACGGACTTTCATCATGAAACATTCATTGCTCTCGATACTATGAAAACGGGGTCGAATTCAAAAAGAGAGAGAAAGAGAGAGAGAGAGAGAGAGAGAGAAAATTGCGTTAAAGCATCGGTATACTCGCGAGTAGTAACGGCAGAGTGTAAGAGTCCTTTACACGCGATAGTCCCGGTAACATAAAGACCTACATTCACGACTCGTCCCATAATCGATTCGGCGCATCCCCTTTTCATACAAGAAGTTCATTACGATTGCACAAAGAGAGAGGGAGAGAGGGAGAGAGGGAGAGAGACAGAAAAAGATAGTTGAATGTTGTGTTGCTATGAAATAATCGGACGATTCCACTTGCGGAAGTGTACGAAGCGGGTGAATTTTTTAAAACTATTCTCCAATCAATTTCATCGTATACATAAATTATAATCGCATTCGAGCAACGATCGATCATTTGAAGTCAGATTTAATGAAATCTACACAGCCTCACGTGTGGCTGTGTATAATACCAATTGAATGGAAATCCCAAAGAAAAGTTACGAATAGAAATAGATAGAAGTGGTGTTGATTGAAAAAAGGACTTACGTTTTGACGTCGATACTCGGGTTATCGGGCTGGGCCAGGCTGGTCGTCGCAACGAGTAACAGCCAGAGCGAAACCTCCGCAGACCTCATGACTGATAATCACTTCTAGGCTTGTCAAGTCCTCGACTATCGACCACCGCGAAATCATCCGACCAAGTCGAAACGAGCCTCCATAACGTTATCAACTCTCCTTTTGCGAATCTGCTCACCTCGTCCTTTATAACGGAGCTTTTACAACTGTATATAATGGAAAATTCGAGCGAGCGAGATAGAGAGCTTCGCTTTATACCGCTGCTTTATTGATCAGTGCGCGAGTGACGTGCTTTTCAGGACGGCGTCGCGTAGCTCTCTGCTGTTATGCTGTTCTAGCGCGCGCAACCGAACCCCCTCCAGTGTCTATACGTATATATACATATATATTGAATACGTGCGTGGAGCTTGCGCGCGCAGTTGAAGCTTGCGCCTGTTGTGTATACGGACTTTCCCACGACTGATTGGAACGTAGTGGTAGTGTTTGGAAAGTAGAAGTTGTTTAGTTTATCTTTGAGAGCAGACGTATAAGCAATCTCGAGACATATGTACAAGTAGCCTATATGGATTATTGGGACCACATATTGCTCATTTTCCATTTCATAGAGCTATGCAAATTATAGAGTCAAGTAAAAGATCTTCAACCAATACATAAATTTGTTCAAATCTGAAACGTGTTTTACAAACACGAGAGTTTCAAAGTTTCGCCTCTTAATATTTTTCCATTAACTTTTCCACCATTCAAAAGCTTCACTGTGTACATAAATAGAAAATTGGAATAACATTTCTGTACATCGTTCGTTGAAGGGAATGGTCTTTTATTATACTTTACTCCAGCTTCTAACAATTTTTTCGAATATGCCGAGAACTTTGATAAAAAACGCTGTAATTCCATCATACTACATTTCCGTTTGTAAATAGCATCATTGTAAATGGATCGTGACAGTATTCCAAAGTTCCAGTTGTCTAAATGATGTTGTCTCGCCATAAATAATTATATGCATAAAAGTAATCATTTTTTAAAGGAAAACATCGTATCGTTCTTTTTCTAGAATGTAAGCAATGTATTTCGAATAGCAATGTATTTCTATCGACCGTGGATACGCACCTGTTCACCGAAAATCAGTTGATTCGTTATTTTTTCGTGCGACGAGTATTGTTTTTATACGTAGGATGAGATGCTATCACTATGCGTTTTTTTTGTTTTCGAACAATAATAAAAACCTTTATTGTCTCTCTATTTTTTTGTTATAACAAATCTCTTGTAGAAATAGATTGTATACGTATAATAACACTAATATAACACTTAGGTAAAAACAAATGCCGTCGTTATAAACTTTGAAGAATATAATCTCAATGTAATATTACACTTAAAACTGACTAGATGTAGAAAAATGTAGAAAAAACAATGATAGCGCTGATGGCAGAAGGAGTAAGTGAAGAATATCGTTATCCGCTCGTATACAAAATATCTAATGATAGCGGAGTAGTTTAAAAAAATGTAATCAAGCTCCTTGACAGTAGGACCGCGAAGAAAAGCAGCGTCGAAAGCTCGAGCGAACTTGAGCCACCGCAAGCCTCGATTTCGTCCTCGTCCTCGTGTCGAGTGAAGCAGTGCTCGAGTCTTCTTCTGAACAGGTTGTTCAGCGGAATCTTGTGACACGGAAACTCGGTCGCGTTGCCGTCTATCGTATAAGGGAATATCTCATAGGGCGTCACGTCCATCTTGTCGTAGCAGCTACTTTGGTCGGTTTTCACTATTATTAAAAGTAGATTCGTGTGCGGCACCTAAAACGAGCAAAAACAAATAAAAGCTCAAGACTCGATAATTTCCATTCGTAGCAATAAATTGCACGTTGACTGATATATTTAAATACAATTCGGTGCGCGTGCGCGCGATCATCGCTATTGGATCACAATAAATGCCATTCCTGATTTAAATATATTATGTAAATCCTACTGAATTTATATTGCATGCATATTGGTACACTTAAGGAAATAATAAAATCGAATTAAGTGGCCTAACAAAAACTTACTCCTCGCTTGCTCGTCCTTTGCTCTAATAATTACGAATTATAATTATTATTATTTTAGCAATTAATAGTAATTAATCTATTTTCTGGTATAATTTATGATACTGAAACATGTTGAGTCATTTCGAAGCAACCATAATTTTCAGAACTGTGTACACGCCTTGAAATAAAAACAATTGATTTTAAAATTTAGAAAAAAAGAAAAATGTTTCTTACACGTTGGGCGTAGAACGGTAAAGAACAATCGTCTGGACTGTTACTGAACGGTTTGTTGAAGTTAGTCTCGTTAACTATGTATAAAGTCATCTGCATATCGCACGGTCGAGTAAATCGAGTCGGATGCAATTTTGGTGGTTTCTTAAAGTCGACCTCCTCTTCCTCTTGAGCTAAAATCCCTGGTAGATCATACAGCTGCGTCGTAAACAGAATAATCCTAGCGAAGAACCAAGTGAGGAAATTCCAAACGTAAACAAACGGACTTTTCATCATACTGGCGAGACTCTTCATTTCCTGTCAGATCAAGGTTTCATTTTATTTATCGAGATTATTTATTCCGATTAAATGATTTATTACCACAATCAAACGAAAGAAGTTTCACATTTCTATACAAATTGTTCATTCCGTAAAATATTTATAAAATTGTTATCGTATAAATAAGTTCAATTTTAAATTGATATCATTGGCCATCATCTTATGATAAATGTATTTTAAAAATAACAATAATCTACTGGCGACAATTTCATGAAATAATTATAATGAAACTGATCCATAAATCCACAATAAGTTGCATACTTCTACTATCGGAAATGGACTTTCTAATGCTACACAATAAATTTTGCGAAGTTAAGTTAGGTGCAGATTTGAATTTTAAACTTGCAGGCTTACAAGAACGACAAAATCTGTATTACATGCATCAGAATGTAAAAAATGTAAATGCAAATAAACTTACTATTCTCTCGCAAACAGCTAAATAATCATAGATATCGACCGCATGGAAAAGTCCGTCTTCCACGAGTTTTCTCATAATAGGGGCAGTTTGATCCAACGAGCCAAAGAATTTTCCCGCGTCATGATTGTGAGCCTCGGAGATAACGATGTAACCGTTCTGATCGATGAGATAACAGTCGACTACGCTACTGTTGCAGTCCAAACTTTTCAGAGGTCGCACGCGTCTTGTCACGATATCCATAAATTGACGATATAGTGCTGTCATGGGCATCTGAAAACCGACGACTCCAACCGCAGCTTTATTGCCGTCGTCTCGAGCGTATATTCCCAAAGAAATTGTTACCGTTGCATTTAAGCCCGATTCCAGTTCTTTGATGGGTGGTACTGTTGTGTTGAATATAAATATTTATTAGAGTGTAAAAATAGTACGCTGTCTTAGTGCTTGATCAATTTCAGAAATAATGCACATATTTATGAACTGATTGAAGTACAATGACTTAAGGTACGATGTCTACGACATCTTTTAACACATGGGCAATCGTAGCATGAATACAAAAATATAAAATTTTATTTTCAATAATATTTTGAGAATAACATTTTAAAAGTCACTTTAACCTCATTTTAAATTAGCTCTCAATTTCAATACGAGTTTTTTTTGTCATGCGTGACAAGATTTGTAATCTACGTCTATATATAGATGTTATGAAAAGTATTTTTCTATGACTAGTATAATAGTGGGAAATAGGTCGATTAAAAAAAGTTGTCTTCGTTTGAAACTAGCGTGTAATCGGAATACGAATAGTCTCATGCTTTCAGTTTCAACAGGTTTTTCTTGCGCGATCGACTATTTTCTCTATCAATTTAATGCAAGAAAGAAAAATTGAATATTTCACCCTATTTATCCGTAGATGTGCGAGCCATCGTTATTTTAACCTACCTGCATTAACCCCCTTCATTATTATTCGCATGTAAGTGATATTCGAATGGTATACAAAGTCGATAAAAGATTAATATAAAAACTAATGTTTCATTAAAAATTGTTTATAAAAAGTTTATAAAATTTTATAAAATTTAATGAATTGGTACTATTTGAAACATGGAGATAATTATAAAGTCACTATGCTCACCGGTTATAGATACGCTATGCGAGTCGATAACATTCTGCAAAATAGCCCCCTTGTACCAAGGCTCGTCCAACGCCCTTTTATGACTGGCAAATTCAGCAATACGTTCTTCCATCATGTCAACATCAGCTCCAGCGATTCTCTGCCACCTCGTGAGGCCGCTTTGCGTTGCGATGAATTTTAAGAACACCTCGTAGTCCTTTGTGAGGTGTTTGTCACTGTCGTAAGTTATGTCAAAGTCACCGGCGAAACTGGCATTCGTCACGCTCGCATCCATGATCAGCAGTTCCATGAGTTCCTTGTTGCAATAGTGATCGTTTAGATGCTCCTCGTACTCCTCTTGTTCCTCGTCGAGATCGCCGTTGCCACAATCGAGTTCACTGTCGTCTGCTTCTCGTTGCTCGAGATTTGCACTACCACATGTCTCTTGGGCACCGGGTGCGTAGTCACTGCTGTAAGCCTTGTATTGTTCGGGAAAACGCTCGGCTTCGGTTTTGCTCAAGTCGCCAACGATTTTAAGGAAGTGGCGTAACTCATCCTCGGGACGATCAAATTCATGGTCCTCTAGGTAGTGGTAACGACAGTATACCCACTCGGGATGGATACCCCAGTTTTCGCCGACGAAATAGTCCGAAATATTGATGTTTCGATTTCTCTCGATTTCCTTGCTTACCTGAGCAGTCGAGGAGTAATTAATAAAGGAATGTTATGTTAACGTGGAAAAGACGTTCTACTACCTCCAAAATGATTGCATTAATTCTGCCTTCGTTACACCCATTTAATTAACAAAGAAAACTAAGTACCCATCAACGAGATTTCTGTCAATATTTCATCTTAAATATGCAATCGCATCACCTTTGCGCGATTTATGTATTTTATTGAAATGACTTTGATCTTTACCGTGGAATACAACATTAACTTGAATTAGTGAATACCCGATCGACAGGTTGAATAGTTTGAGAAAGTCTCGAATTATTCTTGCCGCGAATATAGAACACTATATAATATTAATAAGCCCACTTACCTTAATATAATACCTTCCATACTGCGGTAGAACCACCGCCATACCGAAAGGCGTCAACGGTAGCGCGGCATAAAAGTAGTCTCGACTTTCAAGAGTGACGCGACGGTAATCATCGTAATGCAGTTTCACCCTAACATTTTTCTTCGAGCCACACTCGTGATTTACCAAGGCTCTACGGATCTCCGTTATCTCATCACCTGGATCTCTGCAGAATAATAAATCCGTTAGATAAAGGCTCTATCTCATTTATTTAACAAGAAATGCTCACCGCGGTGGTCTGCCGTCATCTAAAATCTCCACCTCCGTCAAATCGATGCTGTTGTAATTCAACTTAAGATTGCCTTTGTATTCCGGCTTCAAAGCTGGATGAAGTACAACGTAGCCGTTGTTCGAGACAATAAAAGCGTAGCCATTGACCCCAAGCATATAGGGCAAAGTTAACTTCCGGATGTCTTTAAGCGGAACGTCAGTGCCGACGACTCCGAGAAGGTTAGCGGCGCGTTTTGCGCTTTCCTTGTTACCCTTCCTATCGAATACCGGTATACTGACCGATGTAAGCAAACGATCTCGCCAGGACGAAGTGGTCTTCGTTTGGTTCACTGCTTCGGGCTGAGGCTCTTCCTGAATCGTTCAATCAAATTTGCATGTGCATTTACATAGACGCGGGGAAGAGATGGCGAGGGAAAAAATATCCTGGAAACTGCAAGCGATACGTCTCGAATTGGCTGCAGTTCCAGGACTCATGCGCTTAACACGACGTTCCAGTGATTTTCAATAAAAACATATCGAACATCACAAGGTGACAAACATTTTTTTTATGCCTAATAATGTTACCAAAAAAGTACCATCAAAGCACAAAAACAGAATACTTTGCAAATCAAATCACTGAAAGCTTGCTTTAACAATTCTTAGTCGTGAAAGAACAGTTTGATTAATTTTCATACGCAACTATATATACGATACGACTATATAGCACACATAACTAAATGAACTAAATGAACTAAATCTAGAAAAAGAAACACAACAAACCAATGTTAGCGCAATTTGTGTATTTCGTATATTATAATTTCAGTCCAAAACAGTCTTTCGTCCATTGTTAATCTGTGCATGATTGTCAAAATCTTCATACCTCTTCCGATAAGTCCACGCCATCGTCAACGAACGTCAGGTCTTTCGTTATTGGCGCCGTGTTCTCTTCGCGCTTTGTACAAACAAGGTTGAGAAACATTCATTTCAATATTCTGATTTCAATACGGTCGGATTTGTTCACTTCTAGTTAATGTAAATATGAACATTTAAAATACTCGAATATAAATATTGAATTAATACTTCTTCTTCCAGAATATTTAGCATGTCAAAGAACGGTGCTGCTTTTAAACAACGCAATAAAGATTAATATGTAAAAATTTGATAAGCAAGAGATGCGAAAAAGTCTGGCAATTATGAACCATTGGGAAATGTTCTTTCTTACATCTTTTGATCTACCTTCGTCGCTTATTCTGTTTCTTGAGCGCGTCGACCTTTAACTTGATTTCCCGGTAGACACATCTCCCCACGTAAACGAAACTCGACACTCGCGCGTGCAAACTTATCATCGCCTACATTGCGGACGTCGACTCTTTACCGGAGCATATACCCGCACATACACATATACCATATATATATATAATATATTGCAAACGTGTGTACAGTTGACATAATAGGGCGACGTTATATTCTGACACGAATATTCGAAGGAATTCCCGCTGATGCCGGAGAATTTGATGAGTTGCGAAATGATCGTCCGTCTGGATGACGTTAAAATGAATTTTATTTAGTTTATAGTTTCGACACTCTAGACAAAAAACATATAATTCTCCTAAGATAGAAAAAAATGCTTAAAAAGTGACGCGCGTAATAACGTTCTTTTTTCCGTGCGGAATAGGTCAGACCACAATTTGCTCGAGCCAATTACTTATACGATAGACATCGAGTGTCATTTTTTTCCTCTCCTTCGAGCTCAAAGCAATACATATTTATGGCGTTAGAGCTACGGGATTTGTTTTAGAACGCAAAAAGAAGAAGAGAAAAATATTTTGAATACCGAATCACGCTTTGCATCTTTCCGATATATCTGCATGAAACTATGAATTTTTACGAGATATTGCGGTGAGAATTGCGCACGAAAGCAAATTTTCGAGCAATCGTAAATGCGCGTTTAGTAAAAATAGAGAACTGACTTACCGATATATCGACATAGGCATGTGTCCAGACAACCGGGTGTACCTTACCGTGCAGCACAAGGGGTCGGGCTACTACGGGTATGTACTTGAGCACTTGTTCCGGTACTTCCGCTTGTGTGTGTATGTGCGCGTAGTAGCCGCGATTCAAACACGCCATCCATTGAATTTCACGCACTTTGGTTACTTCTTGACCGAGAAGATACGTGAACACGCGCACTGGTATTGTACCATTCTCCGACCAGTTGTATTCTTCGAAGACCTGAATAATTATTACATCTTTGCACTTCTCTTTCTTTTCAATTATATTACTATATTAATTGAGTAATGCATTTGTGACTGATGTTCGACGCGATTAAACGTACAGTCGGTAAAGCAGTTACGAGGCCCCCTTTGAAATTGAAACTCTAAATAAAGACAAAATTTACCTCTGTAATATTGGAAGCTATGCCATCGGTAACGAGCATAATCATCTGATTACACGATAAATCAGCACCGCAGCGTGATTCGTTCCGGTAGTTTTCTAGGATATTGAATGCAGCAAGGAATGCCTCAGTAATATTAGCGATACCTTCGGGCTTCATCGTCAGTATGTCATCATTAATCCTTCGTATATTCTCCGGTGTAGCCTGAACTAACTTATCCTGAAAACAGGAGACCACTTGCTGCGTTGTGCCCGAGAAGTTAAACACCGCCACAAAATCGTTGTTCGAAAGCGTCGACATGATCGTCGACACCGTTGTTTTGGCTGCAACAGATCGGGCATGAGCGAAAAAAATAGTCTCTTTTCATATTTACTACACGACGACCCTGGCCTAAAAATCAAAGCATTGATTTTCAAGCCTGGCCAGTAGGTGAAAAAAAAAACATTAGATAAGCCAAATAAACGAACACCTACCGATGGCGTTACTCATGCCAGTCATACTACCGCTATTATCGACGAGAATAACCATGTCCTTACTGCAAGTCGAAGCTTCGATAAACCAGCTTCTAACTCGACAATCGTAAGTATCGGTTATTTGTTTACCATCTTTTTTCACGGCAACAGGCCACCGCATGGCAGGATATTGCCGAAGCACGCCGGTTGTCGAACAAAAGTATTGCCACATAAGAGCTGGATCCGTTTTATAATTATGTTTGAAGATTCTGTCTAGACGTTTTGACCAGCTAATGGTCATATTAACTCGTGGCAACCTATCGTACACGTTCGTTGGTATATGAACGGATGAAAAGGTTGTGTTTACTGAAATATTATTAAAGTGGGTATCGGGCTCGAGGTCCATGTGCCTGTGGAAATAAATGTTTCGATAAATATCGATATATATTTAGAATAGAAACGTGTACTTACAAGTAAGTTTCATTGGCTCCTTTCTGCATATTTTCGGGTATTTCTGCCGTTATGAGTTGTTCCTCAACTGTCGCGTTACTGTATTTCGCTGAGTAGTAAGTTTTAGTGAAGTTTCCGTCCCATTCTTCAGATAGTCTCTCGGCTTCTTTGTATAGACACTTGACAGCGTCCATTTTACGGCTAAGCATTCGACCGACATTTTCACTTATGTTCCTGATGATCTCGTCACCAGATTTGTGTATTACTCTGACACCTTTGCTTTTATATCTCTGTAAAGTAGAAGAGGTTCATTTTTGGAAAACTATCATTGAAATAAATTTTATTGAAAATTGAAATTCCTTAAACAATGTATTAACAAATTCAGTTAATTCCTATATGAAATGACATTTGTATTTGACTTAAGAAAAAAATACTTCTTCAAACAGCTATTACACAATATGTATATTACATTTCAATAATATTTAACTTTTTATCAGATATTTACTGGTTTTAAGCATACTATTCGTGACTCCTTTTATGTGACGAAGTCTACTCTTTTAAATTTAGAGCCTATTGAATCATCGGTTGACTTTGAATCTTACAGTTAACGTAGAACAGACTCTGAACCATGAGTCTTCTATTCTAAGGAATTTGAGAGTATTTTGACAACTTCTAAAACGTAAGAACTTGTAGTATTCTAATAGTAAAACGAATTCTGTTAACAAATTATTTACCTCCTGTCAAATACGAGTATTAAAAAGAAGAGTGAATTGCAGCGAGTGAATTCGGAATTGCATGTTTTGTGAATTCATAAAAATACGTAACTATTAATTGTGATTTATGAAACATTCGATGAATTGAAGTTCAACGAGATAATTGCCTCCGAATCACCGCGCAACGTACTCCAAATTTAATAAGCTCTAATGAAATCACGGCAAAATGAACTCACTACAAAAGGAAAGGACAAAAAATGTCTTTCGATAATAAACTTACATCAAGAATATCCTTGGGTTGGGCCACAGCAAGGGCCAATCGCCACAGCTCGTTGCCGATACTCTCGGCCCATTGGTCGACTCTGCAAACGTACATACAATATACTCTTATTGCTTCAATTATATCCAATTAATCGTCCATTGACTGAACACCGCGTGCGAACTACGGCGCAACGAATGATTCTCATTACTCTTTCTTTTAATTTTCGTTTAAAAAAATTCAACTACACTTCTGGTATTTAATAATAGAAGCCGGTCACCTGTTGATGAAAAGCCTGAGACAAAAAAACGCGTGGGCTCTTCCGAAAATAGCCCTTATGCGCGATTCCCTTACGGCGTAACGGAACCTCGTGTTCGTACGTTGTCCTCATACGACCCAAGAAACAAAAGAGCAACAGTAACGAAATAAACATGAACGAATAAAATGAACAATAAAAACTCACTGTTTAGCCTCTTGCTGGTGAAGTTTCTCAAAATCGCTCCACTGCTCTCTCGAAGCGACCACGAGTGACCAGCAGACCACAAGGAAAAACGAGTTAACTCTCATAGCTGCATTTTTCTCTCACTCTTACTGTATATCTTTTTATCCACATCGAGGGTGCACGCGAGATAGAAACAGATTTTTTGTTCGTTTATTCAAAGCATAGAAAGCGAGCAGACTAGGCCGGAGCCCCGGCAACGACTGAAGCTGGATCATATCTGCTTCCTCTCTTTCTCTCGCTTTCTCCGGTGTGCACGACGAGGGTATTATTTTTGGCCATCGGCGCTTTGAGTTTATAAATAAAAAGCCGCGTTCTCTCTCTCTCTCTCTCTCTCTCTCTCTCTCTCGCTTACTCTTCCCGTGTACACTTGCTGTATACACAGAGCTGTATAATAGTTGTAGTGTCGGTGGTGAGGCATACATATATGCGCTGAGTTAGAGGGAATGCGAGAGCCATGAGAGGGTGGCCTGTATGTGGGTGGAAGAACATTCTTTTTAGATGAAGAAGCGAGGCTTGTTTTCACGGGATGGAGATTACTGAGGTTGCAAGGTGAATCCGATTGCTCGTCGAGATATTTTACTCCCTTAGCGGTTTGGTTCAAAATCAAACATTTTTTATGTATCTACAGTGTTTTTCGATTAATAATTCTAATTCTATGCTCGACATCGTTTCATTTTATATTTTTAATCTATATTAATAATTTTCATGTACGGCCATTAAAATCTGAAGTAATTCTAACAATAATCAATAGATAAGCGTTCATTTGTATCACATTTGCTTTCAACGTTAAATAAATATAGATTTTTCTTTTTTTTTATAATAAATTAATTTATTCATAAAACTTACAAAATGATTATAACTTTGCCCTATTACTTTCTACGATCGAATAAAACTATACAATATATAAACTATACACACTACACACTCTTTCATCGTTAAGAGATATAACGAAATAGAGTGCGATCGTAATCTGAATTTTAAGTGACATTAGTATTATTTCATACAGATGAAACTTTTCGCAATTGATCTTCCACTTAAGCGTTCCCATTAATTATACTATATAGCACACGATAGTAATATTGCATTATATATTAATAATACACATATCGATTTTATTCATTCTATATTTTTTCTATACTTGATCTAAAATTAACATTAATTACCTTAATTATACATCAACGAGATCCTCATTTTATCGATTCTATTAATAATATTTAACACTGGTATAAATACATTTGAAATTGGATAAATAACATTTTCCAAAATCACCTTACACTTTCACATAAAGAACGTCTATATCTTACCATCTATGTACTGTCAGAAAAATTCTATTACTTAACTCGTTTCGGTCTAAAAGGCCAGTTACGATAGATCATTTTTGGGGAGTTAAATTTAATCCCAATTTATATATATATATATATATATATATATATATTATATTATAGTATATAATCGTAAAATACTGTAGTAGTTGTCAGCACTTCATTATAAAAAATTTGATTTTCAATGCATTACAATCGTGAACCTCATTTTAATTGCATATGACAATACTCCGAGTCGTAGTTTCATAGTCTGTTTTAAATACACTTCCAATCGTCAAAGATTAAATTGATAATCATGCACGTGTGAAATCCTAAAAGTTAAACCTATTATAATTTGAATTTCGAGATTTACGTCGTCCTTCACTGCGCGTTGTTCTCCTCATTTTTACTTTTAAAAATTACGCATAGTTTACGTTTACGCATAGGTTTACTTTACCTCGTCTAAACAGACACACAAACATATAAATGTATATTATAATAATATCAACCTTGTAAGCTCGCACTTACGCACAATAAAATAAAACGCTTGTATTTTTATTGCCGTTGATGATTTTGCGTTCAAGAAAGTTTGAAAAATCCATGCAATCAGTATGAATTCTGTCATTGTCTTAATAGGTAATAGTATCCATGTAAATCGCAATGCACGTGTGCGGAAAAAAACTTGCCTTCAAATACATTCACAGATTAAAATGCAAGCAGAATTTTAACAGAACATACACATTCATTCGAAGCTACACAATTGCACGTGCATTCATGTATGGCACTATATTTACGTGTGTGTGCGCAACAAGGTGCAATATATGTGTGTATGTATATATATATATATATATACACATAAATATAACCAGCTATTTACACGGGTAGAGGGGGACTAACTACTGCTGATCAATACAACGTTATTGTCTGATGGACGTATAAGGGGGTACAGCCGGCGAAAAGCTGCACGCGGTCATCAGTTGATTGTCGCATAGCCGAGAAGTATCTAACAGCTCATCGATGTCTGGTCAGTCCGATTTTAGCTGTTCTCCAGACAGCTACTGTCTCGATCCCTCTAGAACTAAGGAACAGATTTTAATCGCCGCTGCTTCGTTTTGCGGTAGGTTTGAAAATTAGAAAACCTCTTTTTAGTTTTCATTGAGTAACTATGTTAGTTTAGCATTTAAGAATGACATTAACGTGAGGGATATAGGTGGATTAGCTGCCGAAGACATTAAATGTGAGCTTCAGAGGAAGTATTATATTATAATTTTAATTTTTTTTACTCTTTTAATTGCGTACTCATTTGCAACATTTCCCCATAGGAATTAGTTTCTATCACGAGCTCAGCAATGTAGCAATGACTTAAATCACTTTATCTTGAGAATTTATCTCTATGTATGGTATATGTGCGCGAAGGACCGGTGTGTTTGGAAAGAACCCGAAAATCAAAGGCTCGAGGTAGGAGTGAATAACCGCGTGTCAGAAATCCGAAGAGAGTGATAATGTCAGTAATAGGGCACGATTGTAATAAATTACTGCTGAATTAATACCGATCATGTAACCGCGACCTTTGACGCGTAAAATAGATGGCTCCTGTCTTGCACGCATAAATAGCATTGTCTTTTCTCGAGGCCAGTTGAGTTAAATAATTTAATTGATTTGTTTTTTTATCTCGCGATTGACAAAACAAATTAATGTGACATTTTCCTTGATAATCGATTTGTTGTAAAACGTTTTGAGTGTAACTTCTTCACACCAGTTCGACAGCTCGAAACCACTCAAAAGGTTCAAGTTTACTTTACATTTACATGATTACTAATAGATCATTTGTTACAAACGTAAAAATGCACTTTCCGAATGATCAACGAAGTACAATATATCTCTATATATGCAGTGCTGACTTCAATAATTCATTCCATCGACCTTTCATAAATTAAAAATAAAATTTCATTCGGAATAATGTTTCTTATACTTCTTTTATACAACATTTTCCTCGATTAATCTTCGTGGCTTTTACTTTTTACACAACTTAAAATTTTTATTCTCGTGGAAGATGACTACAAAACTTTTTTAATAAATGAATCAATTTCATTTACGCATTTGCACCTTGAATGTAATTGTTTCGTCTATTCATTAAATTAAATGCCCTTAAAAAGAGTGACTTAAACAGGTGCACTGATCGCCTATAATACACAGTGTAAGTACTAATGCATATGTGTCATGATGCTTGTAATCTTACGAACAGCCTAATTCTACGTAACGTTATAAACTTCCGCGCAATTAACTTGCGCTGTATATGTAAAGCTAAAAAATATAAAATCGTTACATATATATATTCCTATAATTCCTATACACATAAATATATATATATATATGTTGTATATACTGCAGCATTATGATGGTGTTTCAAAAATGATTATGTACTTCTACAATTTTGCCGGTTTAATTCAGTAATCATTAACATTCAAACAATAGCATATAATATATATGTATAAATAATATGTTATTAATTGTACCCTATTGATTGTTTTTGAAACACCATCGTAATTCTGGGATTAATTAAATCTTGACGAGCGGTAGCTCTCTATTCCACAAACTGAAAATAATAGACAATAATTTACGTGCGCCTGACTAGCGGATGGAATAATAAATTTATAATTGATTGATTCGTTACATTATGTGCCTGTCTCGATAACAATTTAAAATATGTCAACATTTTTCGCTTATTTGAATTTCTTTACGTTTCGATTTGCAAAAAAGTGTCTACGATGGAAACAGCTTTTTCATAAACTATGAACTTAAATAGCTTAGAAAAACTGATTTCTCAAATTAATAAGTCAAATTTCTCAAATTTACAAATACATTATTTTAGTAGTATACGTGCTAATAAAAGTAATGCATATTGTATTGATTTTTCAAAATACTTATAATTTGTTACACAATAGTATATTTTCTTATACAAGCAAATGCATAATTTATACTAGGAAGGATTTGGTTGAAATATGTGTTTTTTTAATATTTTCCATTTTCTTGTTAATAAATGATTATTTTGTCAAGATTTTGACTCGCATACATTTGCATTGTAGATTCGATCGAACGATCCGATTGAGTTTTGTAATGTTAAACTCGAAAACTCGTATGATTTCTGTTGTGGATTATAGATTTGAAAACAAATATATATTACGCAAGCAAATGCTGTTAAAGTCAAGGATAAATAGGCATTTCAATTTCACGATTGTTAAAAACAACAGAGTTATAAAAAAAAATTCTTATACTGTTCTTGTTCTTAAAGAACGATTTTACGTTCTATTAAAATATTAGTATGACGCTATTAAAAATACAAACTGTTAAAAATGATACACATCTTTTAATGATTTTGTAAAGATACAAATGTAAAAAAATGATACTGCAGCGCACACGGAAGTAAAAATAGTTTCTGAAAGTCGGCAATTCAAAATTATAGCGCTAAAGTACATCTAGATAAGATCCAATGCACTAATGGCCGTCGACGCATATCTCCCAAGACGCTGCGAAAGAGTCATTCTCTTCCGACAAACAGACCTGATAAACCTCAATTGATCGTAAACCATCGTCATCGTAGTTTCGTAATGCGACCGTTTACGCCATGTACATACCCATCTTTTACTACCGTTTTCTCACCTACGTTACGTCAACGAACCCAAAATTCCACAGTCTCGAACTGCTATCAATTTGAAATTCCCGCTTATCAAGGCGTCGTCTGCTGTAGCGCATGCGCGCGATCAGCTGATCAGTGCGTTACGGGCTTGGAATTCAGCGTCGACGCTTGTGCAGTGTTCCGAGTCTCCAGAAAATAACGCTTTAATTGCAGATAATTAATTCACCAACAAGGAATTTTTTTGTTACAATGGCTAGATTCAACTTTCATAGATTTTCCGCGCATAATATATTCTTGTTACTCTTTGGACACGTGTTTTCGCGTAAGTACACTTGTACACTTTACGATTACGATGTAGAGGTTCGGTCGAATGACTCTCTTTATAGCTTATGTATATATATATATAATATTTGATGCGTATATGTATACGAATATATGTATACGAATATATGTATACGATTCTTTTTTAGTATAGTTGCGACGTCACTTACACCTCTTTCGTGGAACACAGAAAACGGGATTCTTTATTCATATTTTTTCGCGCTAATTTGCAGTATTTATGAGATATCTAGGAAAAAATTCGAAAACAGTGCTTAGAATAAAATATGAAAAAAGTACTTTTTCTAATCGCGTGAGTTAAGAGAAAAAAATAAATAAAAGAAAAATGAAAGATGAGATATAATATTACTAGGATAAAATAACAAAAATTTAATAACATTCCTATGACTAATAGTAGTCATAAATACATCATGTTATTGATATATGTTTTGTAAGTAAACACAAATGTTTACTTTGTATTTTACTATCTCAAAACATAAATTGTGCAACTAATGTAGCATTTAACTTGTTACCTGTGCAATATTTATGGTACTAAATATATGTACAGAAGTCGTAGACCAAATTATTGAGCGGGCCCTTTACAAATGTATGAAAAAAAGCTCTAAGGCTATCATTACTTTTAAATTATTTTAATCAGTTTTGTTATTAAGAGCCATTCAAAATTAGATAAACTCCATTAAGTGCAATTAAAATTATCCAATTTAAAGTACTACGCATGTTAAAAGATAAAGTAGTGAAGTGTTTTCTGTGAGCAATTAAATAGTTAAGAGATAAATTACTAAATAAAACGAAATTTTAAGTAATAAACCGTATGCATTATTCTAGTATATAAAAAACAAGAATCCGTGTGGTTTTTCAAATTATTATTTTTTTTTTTCGCATAATATTATTATATGTCAAAACTCTGTAGGTTCGAATGCGAAAGTAATAGGGTTCAGTATATTAATTTAAAAATTTAGTTTAAATAACATTTTATGGGCGGGAAATGAATGAAAAGCTTTATTAAACGTAGCGCTGTTACTTATGAGGATAAACCTCTGCTTTCGACGAGAGTGTCGAACTGTAAATACCCGAGTAATGTCAACAACTCGCTGGAATACGATGATAAAATATTTATGAAGTATTTCAAGATATAATGAATGCCGATTAATTTTTTTATTTCATCTGCGGAAGTAACTTTCTACTAATTAAAGATCAATGCTAGATTAAATAATTGATGGATTAAAACTTACGAACGACAGAAATGCCATGATTATCGTTGAATTTCCTAGTCGGAAAATATACAATCATAAAACGATAATATTGCTCTGTTTCTATAAATCTTTAATCGTTCGATTTTTCATGTGAAAGTCCAAAGTAACCTTAATAACAAAAGTCGGATTCAAAATAATTTCACGATACAAATATTTCCCTTTAGTGGTCTTGAAACTCAGCTCCTAAAGCGATAAGTTCCAAATAGAGAGAAAGAAAAAGTTTCTCAATTTTCTTCCTGACTCCGAAGCTATATTTAAATTGTAATTTTAATGCCAAACCTACCTAAAGATAACACAGAATATTTCTCGATTATTAAGCACTCACTCGTCATCCCCGTATCGAAAGTCTCCCCAAATGGAAAAACGGCGACGTAAACGTCTGGTATATTTGGAAATTTCTTCCTTTTATATCCTGTGTACGTAAGTAAAACGGGAAAAATAACAAATATACATATATATTCTCAGGCCGAAAGAGCGAGAATCCCCGCCAATGAGCTTCTCGAATTCACACACGCCACTTCATGGCTCGATAACTTGTATGGTTGTATGTGGTTCGTGTGTATATATAGATATATATATGTATATATGTATATATAGTTATATACATATATATATATATATATATATAGGATGTTGCGATGGGGGAATAGCGCGAGAAGAGGGGGTAGAGGGGGAGGTGAAACTCGGCCGTGCGCTCAGCTCACCTCAGTCTCGCGCGCTGCTCCCGTGTCATTCGCGAAACCCACGTGTTTGCGTCTGGCAGTAGTAGTCGTCTGTTTCTTCGATTCCTTTCGCTCTCCGCGATCGCAGTTGCGTCCTCGCCGCGCGAGGTTCTGGCTTTCAAACGTTCAAAATCAAAGGAGGATTGCGTTTCTCGCGTGTGTTTCTGTGACAATTTTCTCGGCGCGTATATTAACAAATATATACGCACACGTCATATCAGCTGTGTGAGGTGATTGTTCTTTTTATCATTTAAAGAAAGTCAAAAGTCCAAAGGAAATTCCAAAATTTCTCTTCTTTTGGATTTTTGACTCAACGACGGTATTAAGCAGAGATGCCGCGCGCTCTTTTTCCGGATTCTAGCGCGACTTTCGCAAACATCATTATGTAATGGAAAATCCGGAATGGGCTGTGCACATGTATGTGTAACAAAGTTACCTCTCACTCTCCAGTACGCGAGAAATAGTGCTGAGGATTTTAATCGTTTCGAGTTTTACGCGCACTTCGTATCATCTTTTATTATTATTGTCGGGGAAGTTTAAATGCGTTGCCTTCAATACTTTGACATGGTCGCATGGTTGGCGTCGTTTATTCATTATAAATGTGAAACTGCGCGTAATTGAACGATGCATCGAATAAAACAATTGAACGTAACCATAGAAACTTGTATAAGGAATTAATTAAAATTTTCGAATTAATCGTTTTTTCACTGTTGCTTTCGAACGATGAATTATGATTCATAATGTACAAGACTCGCGTTAAGCTCACAATTAAGGCTACGTTATAATACTTACGCCTTGAAATATCTGGCACGCCCGTGAATTTCTTATACAATACATAATAGGCAGGCAGATGTACACAAGACTAATTAAGTTCGATGTATTTGTTGTACAGGTCGTCGAGCAATGGTGAAGAAGCTGTGGTGTCGCGAGCTCACGCGCAAATGGTTCGAAGCAAAATTCGATCCACCCCACGGTCGCTGTTTCTCAGAGCCCAAGTGTCAGGATAGCCTGAATCTCTGGTACCTGCTTTACCGTTGGTTCATCTTCATCGCCTGGCTTACCATCATCGTGTGTTCGATCTTTGAACTCGGAAGCTATAAAAAACTTAACTATTGGGAGAAATGGCCGATTTACTTGACCAATTGGGATCTGCTGTTGGGTCTTAGCCAATCCCTCTTAGGCGTATGCCTAGTGACACAGCGTTGGCGTCAGCAGCGCGATTCTCACGATTTCAATCCAGCGGGTCTCGAGTACGGAAAACTCGAAAAGTGTTATTGGTTCCTCTACATCGTCACGTCGAGTTTGGCGATCGGAGTGACCGTTACCTACTGGGGTCTCGTTCACGACCCGAAGATACACCATGTTGACACGCTTAACATACTAATTCACGTGGGAAATAGCGTTCTGATGCTGTTGGATTTGTGTATCACCGGCGTCCCCTTTGAATTGAGGTGCTTCTGGTGGTGTCCTCTACTAGGCACTTTGTATTTGGTGTTCAGCGTGATATATTACGCGGCTGGTGGACTCGACAAGCATGGAAGACACCAAATCTACAGCATTTTGGACTGGGAGAAACCTGAGAGGACTATTTTGATTTGTGCCGGAGGACTGATTTTCCTTGCTTTGACGCACTGTTTATTGTGCTTCCTGGCTAGGTTTAGGAATAGAGCGTACGAAAGACGACGACGGCCGATCATCTACGACGTGACGAAAAACGGAAAGGACGCCGATAGAAGAAAAAACGAATCATCCTACGTCTGACTCGATTGGAGATCTCTCCAATAATCTAATGATGTTTATGTGGATCATAAATCGCTACACTAGTTGTTGTTGTTGTTCTTCGAAACTCCATTGGTAGCGATTAAAATGATTAATTGACGTCATCATTTCGATGCGCGTTCACAAGCTGGACGCTGTTTATGAGGTTTATTATTATTTTCATATATTTTTTTTTAGAAAATCTTCTCCAATGTTCGTACTAGATCTACAGCGAATGATAAATACTGTAGACGTACGCGTTGCATCAACATAGGCAATTGTTCATATCTGATAAATGCGATGTTTGCCATTTTTTTTTAATAAACTTACAGAGTTCTTTCTTATAGTCGAGTAAGCGTTTAATTTAGATAATGTAAGACAACGGTTTTTTTTACTCTCGGCTCGTTAACGATTACAAAACTGTTTTTCTAGATAACGTACGAACCAAGTGAATGCTGAACTCAAAACATTGTTTCTAAAAACATGTTAACAATGAAGATTGCGATTGAATCTTTGCAATATTAGCTAAGAATGTAATTCGTCAATTGCAATTACGTCATTCGAAATGAATCGTTGAAAATGGTTATGCAAACTGTTTAGCAAGTGATTACAGAATGAGATTAACAAGTGAGACACCGGAGAAATTTGCGATGAATTTTTTCCACTTACCGACTGTTATTGTACGAGAAATTTCGTCAAGATTGTAGAGAACGTAATTTTGCAGTATTATGGGATGAAAACGGTGACGCAGATAATCACTTGAACTAAAAACAAATTATTTTTTTCCTATTAGTTACTGCTATAAAATCTACGATAAATCTGTAACGATTAGTTTCGAGCATCAATTAATTGAAATAATCAGTCCAGATTAAACAGTCCTCTAAGGTTATTTAATCATTGTTACTAGTTACATATATCCAATGTTGGATTGCAGGTTTTTAGATAATACATTAATCTTAAGTGTGTATTCTTACATTCCCCTCCTGTATAATTTCCAAAGATCGTCATTTAGAATATAAGGAACGATTTTTTGTATCAATGACAACATTTATTGTTAAATAAGACAATGCCATTTTTGAAAAATATCAATGGTTTTATTAATAAAATTAACGATTCAAACCAATAGCAAACTGGATTACATTTGTGTAATTGTAGGCTGGGTTTAAGTTCATCACAGATTTTGTCTTAAGCTCTAAACGTAGTTTGTATGGCCGTTTACAAGTTTTCCTCTATCAAATAAAAAGGATTGGGAAAATATTTTTTAACGCAATTTTCTTTTCCGTGCGTTTTTCTTACATGTTTTACAAGCATTAATATAGGGGGCATTATCATATTGAATCAACTCTGGATGTAGAATTGAAAGATTTAATACAAAAATTAACGAAATCGCACAATAAAGCTGACTTGCGTTGAGTTACCACTTAAAAAATTTCTCAAAAGATGTCCACGATTGCATAGAAAAAATTCTTTCATAAATCAGTCAATTCTGTTAAAAGAAAATAAAAACGAGAAAATATCAACTGCTTCGAGAACGTGAAGGCTTAATAACTGTCTCTGCTAAAATAAGCTGCTACAAACAGGCAGATTCACAGTGCATGTGTAATAAAATATTTACTAAATTCATGTAGACAATAATAATTTTACGAGATATTCATCGTCAAGTCAGACTTTCAATAATAAGCAAAAAAAGATTAAACATAAAACTTAAACTTATTTTTCATAACATTAGTCTAGTAGTTCTAACAATAAACGAAGATAATATATAAAAGAATAATATTCGATGATAATAGTGAGATGTTGCAAATTAACAAATAAAATAATGATATGATGATTACACTGCTCACGAGGAAACATTAAAAATATGACGGATTATATTTAATTTGTTAAGCCTGCGTGGATCAACAAACAAAAGCATATTTCATTCAGAGTAGTCGATATATACATAATATTACTTGAATTTCAATTCAGCAATCATTAAAAAAGTTTATTTAATGTTCCTTACTTTATAATAGTTATTAAAAAAATTTTCTTGTATATTTTGAATCAAAATAAAAAAAAAATAGGAACTATAATTATAAAGATCGTAAAAATTTGTTTTAAAATATATGCATGCTAATTTGAACATTATAACTTTAACAACCTTTATCCTTATTTTACATGCGATTTTTCTTTGTTTTTGACATTATTGAAATTCTGTCGTAGAAGCTGAAATGCTTAAAAAATTTATAAAAATATCGATTTTCAGTACATGCGGCCTTCTTTAAAAATACTTCAAGATTGCAATGCAATTTTTCGCAGAGCTTATAACAAGAGAAATGAGCGATTCATTCGAAATTACACATACTGATCTCGTTATCGGTCGATTCGATAAGTAGCGCTTGGTAGACTGGAACATTAATATCCTCTTGACAATATATGGAAAGCAAATCATCCATTGGCAGCAGGCTTTCGTCTAAGTTGCCCACGTCTAAAACAACATCGTTAGATGAAATACTCGATTCCGCAACTGTTTTGTTGGGTTTCAAGCTTGAAATATCTCGGCGCGTAAATGCAATTCCCGCTGAGCTTTGGTTTTCATCATAAGACTGCAATATAACTTCAGTCTCTATGGCGTTGGACGATCCTTGTGGTTCAGGATCTTCCGGTAAGTCACTCGTCATTTGATCACGACGAAGAGGCGGACTAGACGAGCTGACGTGAGTCAGCTCATCGTCGTGATTTTGAATTTCAGAAAGAGGCCGTTGATGCTTCCTCTGCAAATGCATTCTTAAACTAGATTTCGTTGGGTACCATTTGGTACAAGCGTCTATTGGACAGCGATACCCGTCGTCGGTGTTCTCTTTTCCGTTCGCCAGAGAAACTGAAGAACTCGATAGACGAAGAGAAAGATTGGTATCGTTTTTACGATTGGTCGTGCTTTGGTCGCTACGCGAGGCGTCGCTTAAATCCTTTCCTTTCTTCAATCTATTAGACGAGAAAGGTAGTACTCTGGAACAGTAAACTTCCGTCTTTTTACTTACATTTTTATTTTTCTTTACCTGAGCTCGACTAATGAAGTTCTTGTTCGAGTGCTTTTTGATATGAGCATAGAGATCGTTCTTAAGATAAAATGACGCTTCGCAGTAGTCGCATCGGAAGCATCTTTCATCGGTATGTGAAAGCTTATGAATTCTCAAATGATCCGATCGCAGATAGGACTTTCTGCAGTCTCCTACGTCACAAACGTAAGTCCGATCATTGGTATGTTTCTTTTGATGACGAGTTAACTTGCTGGCTGTCGAGAAGGCCCATTTGCAACCCTTGAATGTACAGGCATAGGGTTTATGGCCAGTGTGCGAGCGCATGTGTGTCTTCAGCTTACAGGGATGCTTGAAAGTTTTACCGCAACCTGTCCAGGAGCAAGTGAGATCGGAATCCGAGTAACTGTGACAGCGCCGATGACCCATTAAGGCACTTTTAGTGTAACAGCGCTTACCGCAATTTTCATAGCCGCAGACGTAGAGAGGTAGGATTTCTTCATGGGTTTTCATGTGTATTTCCATATATTTTTGCGACTGGAATTTGGCGGAACAGCCAGGCTCTTGGCAGACTAATCGATTTGGACGAAGATGCAACTGTTCATGAATTTCTAAGTTTTTAATGTTCAAGAATCTTTGTCTGCAGCCAGCTTTAGAGCATATGTATTCGTTTCTCTTCAGGTGTGATTCTTTGTGACGAAGAAGTTTGTCGTTCGAGTAAAACGCCCAGGAACATTCGTCAAAGTCGCACTGAAAACAAAATTATCCATCAATGTCGAAGAATTATGAGTAGTGCATCAATGTGACATGGCTTTAATTCATGGACAGTGATATTATTACCTTGAATGGTTTGATGCCAAAGTGAGTTAACAAGTGTATTCTAAGATGAGATAATTTATCAAACTGACGCTTGCAATCAGTTTGGTGACACCGCCATGTTTTTATGTTATTATCTGACTTGAAATATTGCAATTTATCTTCCGTAATGCCTACTCCCTCCAATGCTTTTGAAATGGCTAGTTGTTGTGGATAGCAATTCAATATTGGTCTCAATGTCAAGCAGTTTTCTTGTTCACTTTCCTGAGAATCAGAGGTGCTCGATCTCTTTCTCAATTTTATTCGTTCTGAAGATCTACATTTTAAATTTTCATCATTTTTATTTGTAACAATAGACTTGTTTGACTGTTTATCTCGCAAGTCATTATCAGATGATAAGCCTTTCTTTATAGAACGAGTGTGGACTTTATCTGGCATTATATTCTCATGTTTCATAATATTAGGCTGATGTGAACTTTTTTCACTGGTACATACTCTCTTGAATTTTATATGCAACCTGGTTGGTTTTGTTAAATCGGAAGATTTCAACATTAAACTATGAGATTCTATGGTGTATACATCATCATTTACATCTGATTTCTTGCAAGACACATTGTTTGTACCTAAGTCTTTTGTATTTGGAATTACAGAATTTTTACAGGTATCTTCCTGTGCATAACTTTGCAATTGTATTACATTATTATCTGATTGATTGGCATTGAATTCCTTGTTAATAATCTTATTGCTATCGCTTATTAAATTAATAGTTTCTTGTAGTCTCATAAAAAAGTCTTTAGTATTAACATTAATATTTGTACATGGCAGGGGTTCACATAATGTGGGTAAGATTTCACTTGTTAAAATAAAATCATCCGTACAGTATCCTATTTGATCTAAGTTATCTAATTGCAAATCTGGTAATATGAACACATTGTCTTTCTCGCTGGAGGAGATCAGTTTTTCATTCTGTATATCATTAAAAATAGTATCGTAATTTATTGTTAACGTCTTATTCATTAATTCACTTTCCGTAGCCACATAATTCTTATCAAAATCTTTATCAAAAAACATCTCTGGCAAGTGTTCGCTTAAGTACCTTTCCATTTTGGCCTTTGAATTATCGTTGGTATTAAATTTTGTACTTGATTCAGGCTCATTGATATTCTTCAGCCATTTCTCTATTTCTTCAACATTCAATTGCTGCTCCAAAACCTGAAACCATAATTTAAAAATTATTATACGATAATTCGATTTTTTTTATAAAAATAATGAGTAGTCCCAAATCGGCGCATTTCATTCAAAAACTAAAAAAATCCAACAGGTCCTTGAGAAAAAACACGAATTTTTGGAACACCATCGTCGGAGTCTATTTATTTTCGTAATAAATTTAGCAAGCCGCAATAGCCATCAAATTTAGCTACAACCTCTTGAGTATTCGAGTCTGGTGAACTCTGCTATATAAATACCCGTGGCCCAATACTAGAATAATTGTAAGAAAAAAACGCATAAGTGACAAGTGTTACGTAAACAAAGAACTACGTTCTCTCTCTCTCTCTCTCTCTCTCTCTATATATATATATATATATATATATATATACATCGCGCGAGCGTGCGCGCGCTCGGGTCGACATGAAATAAACAAAAAAACGTCAGGCCAAAAGTTAATTATCACCGGCAAACGTATTTAAAATCTGTCGAGATAGTTAAAAAAATGAGCAAAAGGAAAAATATTTATTAGCAAGGTACCTCATCGAGCGTTTTCGACGATACGTTGGGAAAGTCGAGGGCCTCGTGGTCGTTGTTCCCTTTGACAGTAGCGGCAGCGAGCACGTTTTCCGTTGATAGGACAAATCTTTCGAATTCGTGCTGAAATCGGAGCTGCGGCGTAGTGGAGTTTCGCGGCCGCCGATACAATTCGTGACGATGGCTCAACGTAGCCAGACTCTGCGACATTATTTCCTTCGAGACGGAATATAAACGCACTCGAGTTTTCGTCGATTCTTTTATCTCTCCGAACGCCAAGCTACACACGAGTGCGAGTATGTATCGCAAGTGTCAAAGCGAGTTGCGCGCGCGGAGCGTAATGTCGCGCGGAGCGCGTGCTCTCTCACGTTTGGCAGATCGCTCTCTCTCTCTCTCTCCCCCTGCGACCGTCTATACACAGTGTGTGATGTAAGGTCAACATAACCTAAAAATGCGCGAGATTTTGTTACCGCTCGAGGCTGTGCGCCGTACGGATCCGCGTGTCGGCATGTGTCAAAATGAGAGTTGCGCGGATGTTGTACAGATGGCGCGGTGGACGTTGTTTCGACACGAGACCGGATGTAAAGGTGCTCGGTTTTGGCGGGTTTTCATTCTTTTTAAATATGCTTGCGGACAAATTTTCATGTCTTATTCTACGTAGCTATGCGTAGTTGTATTGCGCTTCTCAAATTCAAACATCGTTACCGCGAGATTGTTCTTATGATTCTTACTAGATTCTTATTAAGCGGACCGTACGTGGTGTGTGTAATAATTCATGTTTTTCGGCTGTTTCTTTTTTAATTCAAATGTTAATCAATTCAAACGTGCCTAAGTCGATTTCACGTTTTTTGCTTGCTTCTTTATTAACATTTATGGACGCGATACTACTTAAAGCACGGGTTTAATAAAACTTCCATGCATAAATGACATTACAGATGAAGCAACAAACTTGGTCGAAAATTTGATTACAGGTTTTTATTGAATATTTATAAGTAATTAAAAAAGAAATAAAAAAAAAGAATACTTTGACGAACTTGTTTTCATCGATAAAGCCATAAGCAAAAGATCGAATAATTTTGAATACGTCGTGATAAGAGATTCCGAAGTAAAATTACAACTGCTAAGTTGGATGACATGAAATGTATATTCCTCGGTATGAAAATAATACACAGGAAATAAAAACACTATAGTCATTACTACATTATCATAAAGCTCGACTACACGAACAACCAGGTTGACATGCAGCGATTCCCAACTTTCTATACGGTCTTGTAACACTTTTGAGTTTCTCACTCTTTGATAATCTCCTAATGTCCTCAGTCTGACACTGCAAGGTGTTAATTTTTTCTTTTCGGACCTTCAACATCTCGTGCAAATCGCAAGTTTCGCTCGAGTGGCAACACTTTAGTGCTAAACATGTACAAGCATCAGATCTCGGAGGTGAAGTCACATCCTCGCTACTTATACCCTGTTCGCAGGTAAAGAGCTTCATTTTACGATTACGTGGTTTCATTTCCTCGTAAGGGAACTTGAACGGTTTCGAGTGTACTGGACAGCTGTGAGTCAAATTCGAGAAGGAAATCAACGATAATTTAATGGGCAACGTATAAATAGCTTCAAACTAGCTTTGCAAACTTAAGTATAGCTATTACAGATTTGGGGTACAATGAGATTCATCCTTCAGCGGTGCGCATGCACAGTAGCAATGCTGAGACGATAGAGTGTCAGATATACGTTTGCAAACAACGGCTGTCGGCGGTATGTGAAGAGGTGGACCTTTCGGTTGAGGTCCTTTGATTCCACAAATTTTTGTCTTCGTTGGCTCGGTGTATATCAAAACGTCGCCTTTTGTTGCTTCGAACCTGGGGTCCTTTAGCCGAGGATCGTTGGCGCTTGTATTTGTAACATTTCATCGGTAAGCGTACACACGCGAAGTATGAACTTTTTGCGATTTTTAACGTTTTTACAGGTTAGACTTACCTGCACATCTGTTTGTATTTATAAGACAAGCGACAGGTATTCGCATGAGGCAAAGGCTTTTTAGGACCGAACAGGTACTCTTTAAGCGTTTCTCTGTTTCTGCAAGCTGGGGGAATACAGTTGGACGGCTTTTCCTTCACCGCAACGGGACCTCTCAAACTGAACCAGGAACTGCACTTCGACTTTATCGGTTTACCTTGAAGGCGCGCAGAGGTTGAAATATCGTTGGGTAAAAAGTTTTTATGCATAGATACCGTAGCCTTCTTCGGTACATCTTGACGGTGCGCCAGTAGAAATGTGTTCCGGACATGGTGGGAGAAATTTGCGACAGGAATTTTGGTAAACAACGTTCTTTTGCGAAACGGCTACAGCTGATTCTTTTTCCGGGACGCATGCTCTTTTGCGAAACCACGAACGGAGAAATTGTTTGTTCAGAACTACGAACTGTGGACGTAGGATTGATTAGATCGATGTTTGGGCGGATTACATTTCGTGCGAACAGTCTCAAGAGGTAATATTTACGTTAGGCAGAAATTTACTTGAAAATTTTGGATTTAATCGAAAGAGTGCCATCGTTAGTTAACCTTTGTTCTGTGCTAATTTCACGTCATTCACGAAGAACTTCGGAACATACTTTTTGTTATTTCCATGTGAAATTGTTTTGCTACTAAAGAAAACCGAATGCACTCTAATTTTTATTGCAATACAACTTGCAGCTGCAATATTTTTAGAGAACAAAATAAAGTAATGAGAAAATTAACGGATTTCTTTCCGTTTTTTGTAGAAAGCGATCGCCGTATACTTCCTATACCTGACTCATCTTCATTGATTATTTTTTATATAAGCATCGACGACTACAATGAAATATTTTAAAAACTACTTGAAATATATTGTACTGATGTTTTCAGGTTGTGGCTTTTTTTTTTATTAAACCGAAAGCCCCCGAAAGCTACTGAAACAGTTTCGTAAATAATATACAAGCCAATTATATAGATAGAAACCTGTAATTGTTCAATTACGAAAAGAATGTAAATTTTCATCTTAATCGCACCTTTTGCAAGGCATTTACACTACCTTTATTTTAAAGCTGTACGAGGCACGACTTTTTAAATAATAATACATTGTGTTTGCGATAATGAAGTATAAACATGAAGAATGAAATGGACAAAAAAAGGAAAGTCACTTATTCCTCGCTAAAGCCATGATATTCCTTGCATTAACGGCAAAGCACGCCTATAACACAACGACACGGAGAAGATTCACATGCAAAGCTCGGTATGAGAGAGGAGGGGCGGCGCGCGGATCAATGGCCGGCTCGTTTGCGCAAGCAAAGCTTCTAGCGCTTGCACACATACATATACACGAAGCCATCCCGAGTCTGGAATCCATCCAGTGTATATGACGAATTGATTCGAGTCTCTCGGCAAACACGAGATATGCCGGCAACCGACGTCCTGTACATGTATATATGCAAACTTGTATATATGTATGCAAAGCTCGATAGAGGATAAACGACGTATAGCGCCATCATAATGCGCGTGTAGAGCCGAGACACGACTAATCATCGGATTCCGAAGTGACGCTCTTTGCTTTAGTTTAACCGGCTGGCTGAACGCGAGTAGGGCGAGGCTTTGGCCGCGAACGGCGCGAACTAATGAGATCTGAGGCCAAAGGGCTTGATGCGCCAGTGGGTAGCGTTCGATTGGAAAGAAAGGACGCGAATTCCAGCCGGAGGGTTTGCTACTCTGTGATCGATTACTCTGATTCTCTCGACTGTGGTAGATCGATTGACTATCTGTTGTTCTGCAATGGATATGTGTGGTTTAAACGTGTCACTCGACTTTTTCTAGGACTTCCCTATTCCATTTAAAGCTGAGTCTAGAGAATTTTCAATAATATTCCGAGACAATTTCTCATAGGTTTAATTAATTTTTTCAAAAGAAATTCCTTTAGATTTGCCAACATAGAGTAATCCTGCAATTCAAAATACTCCTTTAACCTTAATTAATTACCTATTATATCGTTCATTTTTCGCCAATGATATAGTCAACATCACATTATAGAGCCGAAGACGAATATGCGCAATAATACTGTATAAGCATATATATTTTGGTAGTCGGTATCTGGCAAATCTCCGAAATAAGGAGTTGGGTATAACGATAAAGGGAACCGAGACAAATGAGAACACAGCAGCCAGTTTTATTAACGTAACGAGAAGTTGAGAAGGTGAATTTCGCATGAGCTCGAGAAGCTGTACGGATTCGCGTATCTTGCATTAGTATACATATATATAGAGTGTGAGAGAAATTCTCCTTTCCTACTCCCTCTGGTAGATACGGAGCAGACGAGTCGCGGTGAGGAAGGGTGTTTACTCAAGACACGACAATTCATTACGTAATTGAATTGAATGAAGTCTCCGTCGTCCCCCCTCCCTACTCGCCTATCTTTCTCTCTTATTCTCTTTCCTCGTTTGTCCGTCTACATCTCCGTCTGTTTTTATTTCTCGATTTCCCGCTGCTGCGAGAGAACTGAGAGCTTTCTTTATCAGTCACTTTGATGTACATAACACCTCTCTTTCGTTCTACTTCCTACTTTCTCTCAAACAACGATTTGTATAAACATTATATCTTCAAGCATGCGTTACGCCATTTTATAACCATTATATCGGCCCTCTGATTGGCCATTCGTTTTTATTCGCGACTCTACGCGTGCTTGGGATTTTTACTTTAAAAAACAAAGAGATGAATTACAATGAAAATTACGATGAAAGCATAAATCCAGCTGAAGTTGCAATGTGATTTACCGAATCGTAAACGTACCTTACTGCATTAACTATTGACTTTGACACTTAATGCGCCTTCTTAATCTGAAAAGTTAGCAACACATAATCACGAGTCCTCACTCAGGACTTAACATCGTCTAATATGCGACTCTGATACCCGTCAAATTGTTAACCTCAAAAACTGTATAAAAAATATACGTGATTGTAGTCAAAGTCATTGGTACACATATAACACAACGAAAGAGAGACAGAGAGAGAGAGAGAGAGAGAGAGATAGCTACTGGTTATACAGAGAAGTGCGCGTTATACAGGCCGACGAGCCCGAGCGAATTAAACGATTAGTTAAACTGATTTCGAGTTAGGCGAATGAATAAGTAATCGGATTTCTCGTTAAGGTAATCGCATTGCGTCCTGATTGGCTCCGTCTGCCTCTGCAGCAGCGTTACGGACCATATCCGCGCCCTCTAAAGCCCCCCTATCTACCCTCTCTACACTCTGTCTCTCTCTCTCCAACCCGTCGCTTCGCTCTTGTGCGCCGGCGTGTTTGCGCGAGCAATTACATTCCCGAACGCAATCCCATTTAAATATTGCCAAGTTTGGTAGCGGCAAATACACGCGACGCGACAAGGGTCTCATGCGTAGTATATTTATATATAGAAGAGACGAATGAACGAATGCACGTACTCGTTTGGTTATATATATATATACCGGTATAGCGAGAGCTTTTATCAAACGTGTAATTATAATGCCGTGATTTCATTAGAGACAGTGGATATGAAAATTACAAAGCAACTCGGATGTTTCACACGTTCTTTGCTTATTCGATTCCGTAATACGTTGCCTTGCATATCAATTACTGTGGCTAGTATTATACAGCTTGCTTGTCAATTGTTTGATATAAGTGTCTAGGCAAACGCATTTTCATGTCTCGAGATAGGGGATTTGGATTTTTTGTCAAAATTGATCAATGTACACTTACAAAACTATGAAAGTTTTGTAAACTTTCTTTCGAATGATGATGTAACTCGTAACAGTCAGCAGCTAGCAGACGAGAGCTAAAACTCTAGGCTATATCGGGCAAACGATAATGTCTTCATGAAGACTTTTTTTATTGCTCTGGGAGCTTTTTTACGATTCCGCTCTCGAGAACGCGTTACATAAATTATCTTTATATACGTTTGGAAAATAGTCGGATTAACGTGCTGGTCCGGGCGCGAAATCTCATCATACAGTTCGTTAATCTAATGCGGATCTATCCTTGATCACGGTCAGTAAAATCTAATTATTCCTCGTTCTCGCGAGAGAACACGGTTCTTTAAAAGCTGGCGTTATCATATCGAGAAAAACTGCTCGAATTCACTGGAATGTATAACGTGTACTTGGAAATGTTTCCTTTTCTCTTTTTCTCGCACGTCACATTAGATAATAAAATTTGGCCCTGACGCTTTGTATTCCGTAGCTAATGGTTGTCGGAATAATATTTCTCGAGAAGTTATTGCGGAGAATGGTCAAAAATAAAATCCCACGAGGAATTTCGGTTGTTTACTCGCAACGATAGCGAATAACCAACGAGTTTGGATAATCGTTAGATAAAATCTTCTATACAAGCCACACTGAGCAGACACATTAAACGCTTCAACGGTAATGGCAATTGTTAATCTTCCAAACTCCATGGCCTCGAGAAAAAAAAATACTCGCAAGTTGGCCATAAGTTTGGAAGAAGGGAAAGCGACTCAATAACACATACGTTACACCTCGTATTACGAGCTAGGCATGAGAAAGCGCGCGTACGTGCATGAATCCGCGAGCGATGCTATATAACATTATAGAGCTTACTCCTGGCACGTGTGTACACAGATGTAGTTCGGATAGACGATGCCATTCCGGACGATATGTCTCTCTGTCTGACTGCACCGCGATGATACCACTGGCAACTGCAGTGTTTTCTTTTTCTAATTCAATTCAGAATTCTCGATTTTAACGAAGCTTTAAGCTGTTGATGCAAGATTTTTTAAACTCTTAAAGCCCTGTTAACTACAATGCTCGAGGGCTTAAACTTAAAAAAAAGAATTTCCAGCGTATAATGTTATGTATAACCTTATAAGGTCGTAGTGAATGGCGACTATTTATACATATATCTGCGCTTCTCAATAACTACCCCCTCTTCCTCCTCGTCATGAACACATCCTTTGCACGACAATTCAATTACAAGCATGAACTTGCGATCTCGACAAAGAAAAAAATCCATCCACAATCTGCTATCAGCGATAATCTCCATTGCTTTCCTTCGCACCTTCGACCCCTACCTCTGATTCAGTTGGGCAAGTTCCACCCCTGAGTTAAAGCTCCGCCTTCTGTATGCGTCGATTGGTCGGGTCAGCCATTCGACGCTTGCGCCTATAACCGCGCCTCGAACCTCGAAATATCGGCTTGCGCAGTTCTGGGCTGCGCGCAGAGCATGGAGCAGCTCGCCCAGTTCGTCTCGAAGAGCTTTGAAGGACCTGGACAGCTTGCTTTCGCTCTGCATCATCATCATCGTCACCATCGTCGACATCATGAGAAACGAGACGACGAAGAGGAACAACCGAGACGATTGCAAGCTGCGATATCGTTGAGCGTTGCGCAATTGGTTGGTGCTGTCGTCGCCGAATGTGCTAATGCAGATGATAATACCGAAGAGAACCAACGAATTGGAGAACAACAACTGCCTGGAGTGAAGGACAGTACGTTCACATTGTGTTGGTTCATTTTTGTTTTTTTATTTAATCTAGTGGTGCGATTCGACGATTTCATACTGTGCTCAATAATTTATAAGGTTCTACGCAGAAAGAAATTATATTTTCGAAGTATCAAATTTATCATAGCCATTAATGGATATTAAATTCGTAAACTCAACGATTTACATGAAAATATAAAATCCAGAATAAAATTCATGTACAATTTGACTTGTAAGTATGCTCAACGACTGTCTACAATTTTTCATATAAATTTGAGTCGTTATTTGAATGTTTAGTGGTCATTACGTAAATTGTATTCTCGACTTTGACTGTTAAATCATACCTAACGTTCATTAATCCGTGTTTTTACTCAAAGTCATTTCTCCAAGAATTTTCCGCGAGATCGTAGCTCTTTGTCTTTATAAATTTTCACGACAGAGAATGAAAAAAGTAAAAAAAACATTTCCGCAGATGGAAAAACAGAAATGGGCGAGTCGGAGCATCAGCAAGACTCGAGCAGTAGCAACAGCGTCATAGCCTCAGTGAAGGAACCATCGTCCCCGGAGACTCGACTCCAACCGGAAGACTTATCCCTATCCTCAACCCAGAAGCTGAAAGAAGAAACGGAAAAACGTTCGACCAAACCACCTGAACTAAAGCTTTCGGTTCGCAAACTCTTGGGATGTACACCGTCACCGCCGCCGGTCATTACTAGGGATCGTTCCTGCAGTCCCAATGATGAACCGAAGGAGCCCGAAGCCAGACACACGCCGATCATATCCAGGCCCTCTGTACTTCAACTCGATGACACCAAAGGTAAGTAAATCGCTGGTAAATCGCCATAATAGTTCTGTTGCCTGACCAAAAGTCGATTTCGACTACTTAGTTAATAATATTCTTCGCAAGCTATAAAGTCTGATGCAATCTCGACACTTGCTACTTAAGTAACTATGTCTTTCTTTCCCAATCATTCTCGCATAACGCGTTGATCTTGGTAAATCGCTTATTTCCGTGACTGACTCAAAGTCAATTCTTATTATTTTCGTTTATCATACTATGCGCTTTATTTTCATCTCAATCTACAATGAATATCACCTGTTTATTAGTTACATATACGTATACCGAAATGTTATGTCTACAAGGAAATCGCATGTATTGCTCCACTCTTCGAACCTTATGACACACATACCCAGCGGTCATTTATAATTCAAACCTATCGGCCAATAAAGCTCAGAGGCTATCGAGGCCGTCGAGGCAAGCAAGTCATATTCGATTGGAAAGCGAGCCTCGAACTGCCGGCACTGCTCACATCCTATAACTCCGATTGATATTGAATGAATGCGAATGATATACTTATTATTTTTTCTCCCCCTATATTAGAGTTTCCAACTTGGACGGATTAAATGGTGCCTAGAACAAAATTATGCTTGGAGATCAAGCCTGCCTAAGCCCTAATGTAAAATCGAATATATAAAATAACCTCAGAGCTAGAAAGTTTAAGGGAAAAGCCATAACTGCGAAATCGTCGTTTTCGTCTTTTTCACTATATATATTATACGTGAAATTTAAAAACGTTCATATTAAAATCAAATTTATATTACTGATATAGAATTATCGAACAATCAAAGCTATTTTCACGGGTATCGCAGTAAGATTTTAATAATTCTTATTTTTAAGGTTTTTTACTAAATATTTGTTATGCTTACAATTTTGAAAATACCTTGCAGTAATATAAGATCACATTATTTGTCATACTAAAAAAAAATTAAATAAGAATTCGAAAACATTATCTTCCATCTCCTTTCACACCGGACAGTGGTGAAAAATGCTTAAATCTTCGAGAATTTCTATATTTGACACAAGAGAATTTACTAGCTTTCAGATGGAATCGATTTCCACTAGGGTTAACTCGTAAAAGAGAGAGACAGAAAGAAAAAAAAATACAAGAATATAAGCCTGGCCGTATAGTGACCGAGGGGGAGGTGAAACTGGCCTTAGGCTACTTTTCGAAGCGAAGCATAAATTCGTAAGATCAGGCAAAGTGCTCCGACGGCCAGAGTTCGCTTGATGTACTGCCGAGACGTTTTTCTCGCTCTTTCGAGGCCCTGGGTAGGAGAGAGAGGCTGCGCGATATTTATTATTGCACTACACACACTGTAGATTGCTTTTTGATTTGCGCTTAATCGGGAAAAGTTATGGGCCACACCGGCCGTTCGCGCCTTTTAAAAGGGCGATGTCGCGCGCGTAGAGAAGCGCATATTAAACCATAAATTCATGAGAGGACAGAGAACCGCCCGCTAGTTGTCGGCTGTTGTGTGTATGTGTGTGTAAATTGCTTTGTTGGTAGGGGATGTAGATTCTAGATGGATATGGAGGTGGAATGTGTGGTGGTGTCTATGGTTAGTGGAGAAAAGATTTTTCTTTTTACTTTTTTTCCTGCTCATTCAATTCAGATATCATATTTATTAAGCGACTAATTAGCAGTGTTTTAGTCATGATTTAATGCGAATAAGTGGAATAGTTCGATTTAATTTTATGGCTCGATTATTGTTTGTTCTTTCATTTTTAACGATAAGCTATTTCTTTTTTATTCTTATTAAAAAAGTAATGCGTGAGCGACTATAAAATCGTACATACTCTAGTATCGTAATACATTGTTTTTGTGGTTACATATAATGCGACCGGCAACTGCGTAGAAAAATAATTATTGTTATTATGTGCTAAATGTTTCGAGAATTTAAATTTTCGATGCAAGAGTAAAATATTTTGTAAGGTCAATTTTAATTACACCTTAAACGTAAATGAATAACTACTGTGCCCAATCATTTGAAAGCTTCGCATAAATACGCGAGGCGATGCGACATAACAATGAGATCGCAACGATAGTTATTTTTTATATACATTACAACTATAATGTTAACTTATAGTGAAACGTATTCAATTTAACCAATAAATACTGCAATCTACTAAATGAGTAATAATTCCTTACATAAATCTAATCTAACTTCTCCTTTCCACGTTTTCGTTTATCAAGTTTTTGCGTTCGAGTCTCACGAGAAACATCCCACTCGAGATGAAACGAAGACGTCAAGCTAAAATACCTATGAAGCAAAGAAGATGGCTGATTTTAAGAAAAACACTGTCGTCATTCGTCCTAAAACGAAAATCAAGTATATATATAACCCCGACAGAGACCCCCGAAGAAATCCCATCGCTAACTTAGCGCTTATACCATTTCATTAACATCCCAATCCGGTACTTATTCACCTACAAAATCCAATCCATCAATCTAACCGACTGTATCGTATACAAATATATAAAGCCAAAGCGTAAAGCAATAAAGAACATCTGTATAATCTCTTTTCAATTTTATAGAGCGAAACCCACACCCCAACCCGGTGAGATACATACTTAACACTCGGGCAAGATTTTCATCTCAATGATAGTCTAGGCTGACGACGACACGCAAAACTCGTTTCGCGTCATTTCCCGCTCCCGAAATGCCACAGCACATTCAACGAAGGGTCGATTCTGTACTGTATAATCGAATTAGTGACCCCTTGTATATGTATAAAGTGAGAGAATAGCAAGTGTGCAATTGCCTTGAATCCGTTTCCTTCTTTGTGCCTAACGTTTCTAATTTTTGTTTTCTCTTCTCGTGTTTTATTACGTATTTACTCGCAGTTGAAAGTCCGCTCGCGCATGATTTAAACGAGGACGAGGGTCGAGAGCAAGTGTGTAGATCGCAAAGCTCAATATTGCAAGCGCGTGAAATTTCCATGAGGTTGAATCATTTATGCGCGATGCCTGCGCTGATTGTATTAACATACTTTATTTCAATCGTCGTATGTCTCTACTTTTTTTATCCCGCATTTTATCCGTGCGAAGACGACGCGTATTTCGAATAGAGATCGTTTTTTATCCTCTAAAATCATGCTTCGTAACGGTATTATTTACAGATTTTGTTGAATTGTTCTAGGAACACGTTTTAAGCTGTTAGAAATACGAATCAAGAGATTGTATGCTCTGTGTACATGAAGTATTGCGAGCACATTTTCTAGATTTCTCAATGCCGATTTATTTGAATAAATTTGTTCACATTTTACACTGCTACGAGGTGTGATTTTTACTTTTTTGAATATATATTTTTTATAACAATGGTAAACACACAAATTGAATAAATCAATAATACGCATGTACGCACATGTACCAGTCATCGAGTCAATGAAATTAGCATCTCGACGCCCTACAGAGCGGTTGAACCCCTCGAATCTCTTCATCAAACTCGTCGGTCGTATAGTCGTATGGTCGTTCCAGTGTAAAATCAGCACACCAGTATGTATGCATGAAAGTTGGAAAAAATTAGACATATACCGAAATCACGCGTACAAACAAGGGACGTAGTTTAAATCACGCAAGAGCATATTGGATTAAGCCTAGGTGTCCGGTAATTCATTAAAACTCACTGGACAACGTTGTCCTTGCGCTGAAGGGACGTTGAATTGGTTAAACGACTGGGTAAACTCTGTGTTTTTAGTCTTGAATGCCTTCGCTCGTTTTCGTACGAGTACGTGTATCAAGGGACGAGGAGAACAGACGACTGAGTATACTATTTTCTTTTAACCAACTGTGTGCCGTTCATTGATTTTCTCGGCGGCCCTTTGTTCTCGGTACCGATTTGTAACTTTTATCGTTTTCTTATGCATTAATTTTGACGCGTTGCACGTTGACATTAAAACGTAACGCGACATTCAATTTCAAAGTATCCTCAAGGTTAAGATCATAAGTGCACTACTTAACAATTACGATTCATCTTCAAGAATAATTTCGAATGTCAATATTGGAAAAGCTCAACAGAGGCATATTTCTCGGTTCCCTCAATTCCTTCAAAATCGATCCTGTTATCGCAGCGTTTAGGAAACGTAATCGGCGTAAAAGTATCCACTTGAGCCGAACGCCACCGTTGCTCACTCAACTGTGCTTATCCCCTGTCTCTTTTTCTTTCTGTCTCACATCGACAAAGCGATACACCCCACACACACACACCCACACACACACACACAGAGAGAAAGAAAATCTGTGGCATACAGCAGCAGCAACGGGTGATTAAAGCTATACGCAATCGATGCCATAGGGAGAACAGTTCGGTAACGATCCCCTACCATGACACCCCCTGGCACTTTGCTAAATTATATAAATCACGCTCCCTTTTCCTCTGTGTCTTTTCTTAGACTCTCATACGTGATATGCATTAGGTGCAGCTGAGTAATATAAACGTACTCAAGTCAAATTTCGATGTAAGAATTTACCAGCAGATTATAGGGGTCCATTAATTAGCATCTTCAGTGCGTACCATCAAGCACACCTGCGCGTGATAATTAATTAACCGAGTATTTCTTTGACTTGTAGCGATGGGCGGTAAGCAGAGGGTTTATCTAAGGAAGTTGACGGAAAGTTTCTTCTCTCGGAGGTTACTTTGTAGCTACTTTCGTCGAGTTTACACAGAATTTTAGTGCTTCTTAACGAACTTGTCACGAGTAGTGCAATTTAATGGCGACGATAATGATATTTATTTACGAAATTGTGTCGACGATGTGATAAGTGATCTTCCTTCGAGCAAATTCTCATTTTACTTTTCGTTAAGTGACAAGAATTTCTAGTAACGTACGAGACCACGCCAAAAATAGCTTTTATCGCCGTCGATGTACGAAATGTCAAGAACAAAAAAACAGTCGAACCCCTTCGAGAATTTTCAAGTGATATGTTAATTCAACATTTGAAACAGAGGGCAAAAAATAAAAAGAAAAGGCGACGAAGCGCAATGAAAACTATAAAGGAACATCGAGCAAGAGCGAAAAGAGCTAGCCGATCCATCATAATACCTTATTCACAGTCGGCAATAAAAAACGCTCAACGCACTGCTGATTCGAGCCAATCGTCGGTGTCGACTTTCGGAGATTTGAATGGGAAGCTCCTCGTAAGCTGCGTCGCCGCATCAGCATAAAACGCGTCGTCGTCTTCGGCGTCGCGCGCAAGCCGGTGAAAGCGTAAAAGAAATGAGCCGTGAACGAGATTCGGAACTTTACTCGAGTAAAGGAGAGATATTCGCTCTCTCTCTCTCTCTCTCTCTCTCTCTCTATCTCTCTCTCTCTCTCGCTTTTCTATACTACCGGCTGTAAATTACGAGCAGAGAGCTTTTTCTCCGGGCGCGAAAACTTGTTTATATTCGATTTCTTTATACGCCGAGGCTTTCACGGCCGAGAAGATGAGAGAAGTTTTGTTACAGTTTCGAAAAGGTTCTCGTTATACTTTACGATTTGAAATTTTGTTATCTAAAGATTGTTTTTCTTTTATTTTGCTGAATTTTCAATCGGTTAAGGCAGCCAAATAAAATTCAGTTATCCGCACGCATCCGACCACAGCCCGACCCTCTATCGACGTCAATTCATCCGCGAAATTCCACACACGATTCGAACACGGGGAAAAATCAACAACTAATAGGGGAAGTTTCAGGTAGCAGCAGTAACAGCAGTAGCAGCGGAAACGGAAGGTCGGGATCTGGCAATGGTGGTAATGGGAAACAACGTAGGTCGAGGACGAATTTCACGCTGGAACAACTGGCAGAGCTCGAGAGGCTTTTCGACGAGACCCACTATCCCGACGCTTTTATGCGGGAAGAGCTGAGTCAGCGGCTCGGGCTTAGCGAAGCCCGAGTCCAGGTTTGGTTCCAGAATAGACGTGCCAAGTGTCGCAAACACGAAAGCCAATTGCACAAAGGTAAGATTGAGATAAGGGGACGAGACATCCGTCGGTACACCGTCTTACCGACGGTGTACGTTCTGTTTTATATGAAATTTTATATGAAAAAACTATTGAAAACTATACCCATAGGAGTGACGGGCGGTATGGTCCTGGCGCCGCGAAGTCCACCTACGAGTTTGGAGCCTTGTCGAGTGGCTCCGTACTTACCAGCCCTACGACTACATCCCCAGATCCAATCAGCGAGTAACGCAGCTTCAGCCTTTGATCCAGCGGTGCTCCATTATGCCGCAGCAGGTGGACTGTTCTGTCTACCCGGAGCTCATCCGAGTACTTCCAGCGGAGCTTCGAGCACTACCGGTAATCCGCACCACCTGAATCTTGCGGCGTCATTAGCTGCTGCAGCTGCCGCTAACAGCAGGTCAAAAAGCAGCAGCATCGCCGATCTCAGGCTGAAGGCCAGGAGACACCAGGAGGCTCTCGGTCTCGAACGACCTGCGTAAGTCTGCGTACATAATTCTTTGTGCTCGTAATTAAGGAGATGTCAGATATGCTCAATCTTTCATTAGCTCAAAAATTGAGTTTGGATCATAAATAATAAATGTTACTTTTCAAAATAATAAAAATGTCTAACTGAAAAGGATATACACATAGAATCGAAATTTACAATTCAGAGTTAGATAATAAACCATCAATTTATTCTCGATATCTCCTTAATTCGTATTAACGTTTTTACGCATTTTGAGAACTTTGTCGAATTATCGTCGAGATTCAAAGTACGAATGATTGTAACGAACCTATAGACGTCTATTGATAGTGAATGTGAGAAATAATTTGAAAAATATTTTTTCCCATTTCTAAAACGTTTAGAGTAACATTTGAAGGTAATTTAAATCATCATCACAAATTGGACATTTCGTACTATTCGGGATACGCTGTATCGTATTTAATCGAGTCGTGTTTGGAAAATGTAAATCTCTTTGGCTTAGTATCTAGGTTCGCTTGTTGATGATATATTTATGCGATGGTTATGTATATTAAATTATTAAAATTTTCAAAATTATAATATTAGACATTATCTTTGTGATAGGATGCGCTCGTGATCAGTAGTGTAAATATATATACTTTTAGGCCTACTTTTAAACAAACTACACTAGTTATTTCCACACTCATATATTTTATATAGATTTCTAGGAAATTTGTTTTCCAAGCACTACTCAGAGTTGAGTGTCGAGTATATTTTACCTTTGATTTGCACGTCTGAATTGAAAGCTTTATATATATACATATATATATATACATACATATATATATATATATATATATATATATATATATATATATATACGCGGGGTTTTCGCCCAACTTTATACGTTAAATGTACAGTTAAATGTACAGTTAAATGTACATTTAACGTATAAAGTTGGGCGAAAAACCCGCGTATAATCGTAAAAAATTTGTAAAAACCAAAGATGTGTGTGATGTATTATAATACGTGTACGAATCAACGTCCGCGAAGAAGCTGATTAAGCCTTCGTAACAAAGAAAATAAAGGTACGAGCGTATACGCGAGATGAACTTTCGAGGCTTCGATTCTCGAAATGATATTATGCGCACTACTAATTATAAATATATATATATACATAACTATGTGAAGTGTACTGTGATGAATGACGATATCGTATATATAAATATACGTGTATCAGTAACGTTATCCCGCGTTGTGCGATATTCTACTCTGAAATGCGATGCCAAAGAAAAAGTCTTCGGTTTCCTTAGTCTCTGTAGCTTTTAAATATACGATATATCGACGGGTTGGATAAGAAATGTAAAAAAAAATATAAGAAACTCTCCCATGTCTATAAAGTACAAGTGCGCACCTCTGAGCAGAGAAAAGCTCCCAATAAAATTTACACATTCGTTATGTAAGAAGTACATAACGACTGCATTTCACAAGATATCGCTATGCGAGATATATACACAGTCGAACTATGTAAATTTTAAGCGAGATTTTTCTTCGTGTGGTCGATTTTTTCCAATGAAATGAACTTTGATCTACAAGCTTACGTTTGAACGTAGTGTGGAAAAATTCAACGGCCGACAATGAATCGAACTCGTTAAATAAAATATTCAATGTACACGCAAAAGCTTTGATCCATTTTTTTTTTATTTTTAGTTCAACGGCTTTTTTGTAAAACGTGCAAACTACGTGATGAGCGTTAATTTCCTGATAAGCAATACCGGAAGTGTGTGAATGAAGTTTTGTTATATCTTTACGACCAAGAGATGTGTCGGCTTTTGAAAAAGTTGTCAATGGCTATATACCTTGTAAATGAAAACTATGTAACTCCCAAATTCAAATTGTCTTGTCGAATCAAATAAAAAAGTGTAGTTAACAAATTTTAAACGACTGACTTCTTTATTGACTCCAGTATTCGAACTACCTTTGTAAAACAACTTTAATTAACTCGATCTTTTGGGAAAAATTAATTATTTTATGTCTAATGATTAATTTGAATTTTTTAAAACTTTTTTTTCGTTAATTTTCAACGTAACAATAATTGAATTTATTACTTTATTTCATATTTAAGGGAACAAGACCTTTAAGTGAGACTGTCTACAATTGTAATTAGTTATATTGATTAGAAACTAATTTTAAGGTGTCATGCTTCCTCGAAGAGCATAGAATAGCTTTGCGTAAATGGAAGAAACGGCAGTTCAGATAAGTTTTGATTGTTTTTTTTTTTAATTAATTCATTATTCATCCCTTGAAAGTATTGTGGAAATCGAAGATTCCACTCGACTGCAGAGCATCGATTTTTCATTTTCGGAATTACATTATACATATACTGCACATCGTCAGAAGTCGGTAGCTACTGTAGAGTTTGCCGTTGCAATAACGAGAAAGTACACAGCTCGTCAGTACCCACCGTGATTTCCGAGAACAAACACGTTGATTCGCGAGAGGAGCCGGCACACCGACAAAACGACGTCTTTTTCGATCTCTTTTTCTACATATAGAACTATTAAAGAAATCTTTTGGTGTGATAATTTAACTTTTTCTCGAGAAATATCATTTCTAGAACCATTTTCTTCAGAATTCTTTTTTTAATATTTCATAATTTAGATATAATATTGAATATTGAAAACGAAATTAGTACGTTTCTTGACCTGATATTTATTTAAAGAAAAATGCACTTACTATTTTGTTCTAATTGCAAGCAGTGACAAACAAGAACAAATTGAAAGAAGAACAAATTCACTCGCAAACTAAGAATCTCGATTCTTGTGCTTTCGTTTTTTTTCTTTCCGTGCGACAGGGATGATTCAGTGCCAGCGAACTGGACGATGGGCGGCTCCCCTATATACGCAAGCTTCTCGCGCTCGGGGCGCTAATGCAATAACGCGGCAAGCGCGAATAAATCAAGCGAGAGAGGCTACGGTGTATACTCCAGTACCGTCCTGCTGCAACAACACCAGTATAGCCAAGCCGGTAATCGCGTTACACCGTCATCCGGCGATCCTTGATTCCCGGGGGTACCGTTATGCTGTCCTGCTCTTCGCTCTACTCGCGACATTAATCCTGTGCGAGCGCGAATTACTAACGGCCGAATAGAGGTATATAGCCTTGGGTAGTGCTGTAGTTTTCAGAGAAGGTACAAGGTAATTGCTGTAATCTTTCAATTTAGGGAGGTCTCGGAGACTGTTTTACCGACTGTGTGTGGTGGTAACGGTGTTACATTATTCATTAATTGTGATATTAAAAGCAAAGGGCAATATTTCATTTGAACTGTTTTACCGATGTGAACTTGTAAAGTTTATTAAGAAATTGTGCTAATGTTTAATAAATTTCTGTTACTATTAATGAATCCTATTTTTTTAAACCGTCCCCTCTTTCTTCCGCGCGAATAGCGGTAATAGAATTTTCACGGCATACGTACTAAGACTCTGAATCTAAGCTGACGTTAGCGTAATTATTCGCCTTGAGAAATGAATCTTCCTGTTGAAAAAGAAGACGCGTGAAAAAGTTTTACCCCAACTTTATTCTACTCTAGCGAAAGATCGGTCGAGGCAATTCTGCGGGACGGTCGAATGGAATAAAGAGGTTTGGAGCTTGTTTGGAATAATTCGGAATAATTCGCGAAGGGCTATGGCTCTTGCTTTAATCCCGACTTTTTAGCAGGCCTCTTTTTCTCTCGTCTTCCCGCTGCTGAAAATTGCCTCTCGTTTGTCCGTCGGTAAGGGGAGGGGTCGGATTATACCCCCTTATATATATGTACATAAACTCTTCCGTTCTCATCTCGACTTTTTTATCGAGTATATATAGACGTTGTTACTTTTGCCCACAGTGTAAATTGCTGAAACTTTCGAGATGATTCAACTTCTTTTCAATCGTGTCTTTTAGGGGGTACATAACTACGAAATAATCGCAGCAAAGAGCGAGTCATCAATTATCGCAAGTATAATGTGTATATGTGTGTATCTGCGTGTAAAACAGAGGGCATAATTGAGGGTTTCGTTGGTGGTTTTGCCGCCTACTGATAGGGGTATAAGAACTCGGAAAGGGCAATGTACCGAGTATGGTTGCGCAACTTCCCACAGACATATTTATATGCGTGCAGATTCACGATGCAGAGATTGATGCACTGGGGAGGTTTATCCCATTAAATGAGCTTTGAGTCGCGCGTTGATCGATCGTATTATCGAACTTATCGAACTTATCGAACGTATTACTAGTACCGACTAGTAGTACTAGTGAGGATAATCGCACAGCGTGATAAATACTTAATATTTTTCATTAAAACTATTTTAATGTTTAAAAACACCCATTGTACATTAATGTCATATATTAATGTCGTACGTTTTGTGACTTGAAAAGTGTCAAAAAAGCATTCGTGTGCGCTAGTAACTGTAGCCACATTCACAAAATGATTCAGCAGAAGTCTCAATATTTAAGCCTAAAAAACTCAGTTGCAAAAAACTCTCTTAATCACTATAGCTGCAATTTAATGATCTGCGTCCTACCAATACAAGTTTCATCTATTTCAACATGATAGCCCTCGAATAAAAGTCGACTGTTCTAACACTGTTCTGCCGATAATTGTGCATCCATTACTTGCAATTTTTAACGACACCAATAGGTACAGTACAGTTACACATATTATAACAGTTTATATATATATATAAACATCTAGAGTGTAAGGAGAGCCTCGCGAGTTACACCCCAGCCAGATATATCATCGCCTGGCAGTTATGTGTGTCATGAATTTTAGATTATCCTTGGATTAGATTAAGGGGCGGAGAGTGAGAAAGAGAGTGGGTTCGGCCCCTTGGACCAAATCAGTCCAGGAGAGACTGTATGTGTATATATACACAGCAGTACCGAGATATCGTCGTAAATCAGTCTCCAGAAGACGCCACCGCTTCTTCCGTGATCCTCATGCAAACTTCACAAATATGTATGTACAAGTGTAAAGGTGCATGGAACGGAATGGAAATTGAAAATGGTTACGAATGAAATTTCATCGATATACAAGAATTCATTTCCATAAAGGCACAAGTAAAAGGAAAATGTCTTCCTTTCGGAGAAGGCAAGAGCATTCGTATTGATAGAAAAGAAACGCGAACTGAAAAAATACAACAAACCCAGCAGAGTTTTAGAAATGGTTAAAACGAAACTTCGCGACAACTTTCGACAAGTCGATACGGTATACACGGTCTCTATCTCAAGAGCGTAAAAAGAGAAATTCACCAAGCGAGGCGAGGAAAAAGTAAGGAAGCTCGAGCTTCTCGGTAGCCGTTGGCAAACGAGGAGCTAAACGCTGTTTCCGCCCCTGGGCAGACCCGATGTCGAATCAATTCCCGTAATAGTGTCGGGTCTCGCGAACTCGAGTCATCCTCCTACTACTTACAGTAGCGGCAGCTTCTTCCTCACTACCCCTTCTTCCCCATCGAGGAAAAAGTGTGCTACGCCGGGTTACGGGCCATTACCGCACCTGTCCCTCAACTCTCCCTTCTTCTCCCAAGCTCTAATGAAGAGAAGCAATCACTTAGAGAGCCAGCTCGTTTTCGCGAATACGATTATATGATCCCCCATCCCCTTACCTCCAATCCCCACTTCCACTCTTCATTCTCCCCGCCGCTTTCTTTTGTCGATATATCTTCACAACGATTTCCTCTTGATGTTCCTGTTACTCGTCGATTTCGATGTTATTCAATGATCGTTTCGACGAGCCGAAACGACTTTTCCATTGGATTTGTATGTTTCGATTAAATTTTCGCTCAAGGATCGGGTGAGAGGATAGGCAAGCGAGAGGGTTATTGAAATGTCTTCACAATGTGTGTATACTGTCAAGAATGTTTTTTTATTTGCTGTATTTCTTTCTTCTTATTTTTTTTTTTAATTTCTTTTGGAAATTAAAAAGTATTTTCGTTGCGTCAAATTAACATATTGAACCCCTAAACCAATTGCTCCTGACAAAAATATTTTCTGGTTTCAAAATGTGTGTCGTGTATTTCGTCTGAAAAATATGCTTTCAATTCAAAACTGGCACAATTTTAGAAATTCCAGTTTACTCGAAAAAATCTATGCAAGTACCGTTTATCATAATACTCATTCCATTCGCGTGAACAATTTTTGTAGACGCAATTTTTTTTTTGTTTATACTTTTTAATATTACATTTTTTTCTAGAAAATGAACGTTTTACGACTTTCTTCTTCATTACTTTAAATTTCTTCCTACAATTTTACAAATCCTACGTACTTTTTTTTTTTAAGATAAAACTAAGGTACTTTCAGAAGCTTGAAAGAGTTCGTGCTCATTCGTCAACACGAATTATTATTATTTTTTTTAAATTATAATAATAACATAAGTATAATAATAACGACTGATTTAATTAAATTTTCCAATTGTCTAAGAGTTTGTGTCGTGACAAACTCCGAATTCTTTCTCTTGAGACTTCGATCGACCGTTGCTTTATTTCCCTTTTGAAAATTGACATCGAGATCGCACTTGTTATCAAATGTCTCTAACAATTCAAAGAGGTGCTCGAAGAAAAAGAAAATCATTTATCATTTAACTTGTCTAAGATTGAGTGGTAAACGCTGAACAAGCTGGAAAGCATTAGCCCGAGCTTGCGAGATTCTTGACATCGACTACGATACGTATAAAATAGATACGCGATTAAAAAAGAGATAGACAGATAGAGTAAGAGATGTATAGAAATACATGGAAAAAGAACACTCGAGAGACGCAGACGCTGAGATTTTGGCTTTTCGTCAACGACGCCATTAGAAACTATAATGTTCGGCTCACACAAGGATGGGGATTCATCAGGTACTAGGAACAGCCCTATGAGTTCTCGGTATTCGAAGAGGAGTTACATTTCACAGCGTTACATTTATTATATATAATATTATTATTATATATATATATATATAAAGAAAAGAAAAAAAAGAAAGCCCTTATGTATTGTTTGTTTCTATGTATAAATGTATAATTCTATGTATCCCTTACATCTATGCTCTACGTGGGTCATGTTAAAAAGAAAGTAAAAAAATGAAAAAAAAAGACTTTAAACTTAAATCACAGAAAGGCGATTAATGCTGTCTTCGAAGAACGAGAACCCGTTCCATGCACTGCCTGCACGAAAGTTACCATTAAGATAATACACACCATATATAATAATTACAATAATATAGCATTAATTAAGAAATATTATGTTAATAGTTATTTAACCATGTATATGGCTCAGTCTATTACGCTAGTCTCATGCAACAACAACAATAATAAAAATACAACAATATATTTACTCGTGTGCTAGTCTCGCTCAATTGTTTATACAATCCATTGGTACTTTGAATCCCTCTTTCGCTATTTAATTCCTTGTTTATACTAATCAATACACATAGCAATACGTGTTACTTTTTCGTTTTGTTTTGCCCATTTACTTTTGCAAAATAAAATTTCACCGACGATATTGCAATTAATTAACACACGCTACTATTATTTAAACACTTATTCTCGCGCTCATGAAATATATAAATATATATATAAAAAAAAGTAATAAATCTCAAAAATTTTTTCACGCTTTCAACTAAGCAATTAATCTCACATACCATTCCACCCCCCCCCCCCCCACATGAACCATAATATTTTCAATATTCAATATTATCTATGTATAAATAGAGGATTTTACAATATTTTCACATTCATCTTTCAGAATTTGCATTTTCCTTGACTGAGTTTTACATACGAGCCTGAATTACATCGACAGAAAGCCACATGTTACGTTATTATAATTTTTTTATTTCCTTAATATTTCGACATTCCCCCGTTGGAATGGAAAACTTTTTTTCACGATGCATATGAAAAAAATGTTATTTTCCCGTCAATAATAGTATGTATTTACAGTCGACACGTATGAAAAAATATCAAGAATTTTTACAACGTTCATCTAGTTGTTAGCATATCAAACTTTTTTATTTCTTCCCGTATCTCGTATAGTAAAAAAATTTCATGGCAATCTGAGAACAACGACTCCCCGAGAAACATTATTACATCCATTATTAACATTATACGATTAAATTAATACACGTCGAAAGTTTTATTTTATTACAATCGGACTTAGGAACTATATGAAAAGTAGGTATAATACAAAATCGATGCAAAATCGATTGTCACTGACCCGCGCGCGTCTAGTCGAAAATGCAAAAAGAGAACAATTATATTTCGAAATCACACTATGCCTCTATAAACCGCGTAATACGTATGGCTAAAAGCGACCGAGATTTAATGACTCGACAACTGTGCGATATATTAGAGTTATTTATATACATTTAATAATAACACCGTTTTTTCAAATAAAACAATAATAAGCGAATCACCGATAACACCGTGCGTACAAAGAGATTGTGTGGGCTTTTCATCGTCTTCAAGCTATATTATTATTATATAAAAAACATGTGGCTTTACAAGTACGACGTGTACTGGCTCTTAAGTAATATAAAAAGTAGTAATATCACAAAAATTTGGTGCAGACAGAGTTAGGAAAGGACCAATTATAAAAAAGTGGGGAACATTCAAGTCGGAAATAATGAAGATTTAGACAATTGTACATTACCAAAAATTTGAACAATGGATGAAGATAGGAGTATTTGCGATACATTTGTTTCCCTTTCAGCGCGCTTGTCTCTTGTGATAATTTTTACTATAAAAAACTATACTAGTCTTTTAACAAAATGATAAGTGACTTTACTCCGTGTGCGCGTTAGATCTGATATTTTGTTTATACCAATGAACAAAAATAATAAATTACCTTTTACATTAAAAATGTTATTTCTAATTTTCGATGAAACGTAATTATGTATAATATGTATAATAGACTCGTACTAGAAAATAAGAGTACATCGTTAAACGTTAAGTACTCATTTATAACGTGTAAGTCACATTAAATATGCAACCAATAAGACAGCAGTAGTATATTTATCCAATATTATTTCTCGCTCGCTCAAGCTAGTGATCCCTGTCAGCTAATTAAATTTATTCAACTTTTAGTGTTATTCGCAACAATGACTTATCGACAGCCAAAGTTTTATGCAAGGGAGCTTACGCTAACCATGGCTTTTCATTACTTAATCAATGGTAAGTTGTAGAGAAATAAAAAGTTAACGCATTCATCCTGTTGATAAAAGTTCTATGGAATTATCTTGTCCCAAAGTTTTTCTTTCGGCAGACAATAAAATTACGATTGCGTCACACAACTTTCTCCAGTATCATTATTTTTGTTTTTCGATCTTATGTTTTTATAACAACATATTGAAGAATTGACGTAACAACAAAGTCGCGCCTTCTGTAACGTGTGATTGTTTTCTTCTCCGGTTCGAGACTCACTAACGGACAGTTGTAATGATATACAGATTACTCGATACTCATCTCTCTCGCTCTCTCGCTCTACGTGAGTCCAAAACAATATAGATCGATGTTGTTAATGCGTAATTAAAAAGATAGCAAGTTTCATAGATTTCACGTCATAGCTCAAACTGACTCTGTGTCATTATATCCGTCTATTACTGATTTGGATCCACATGATACATACAAATAAATTGCCAAAACCATCACTCACAAATAAATTTGATCTAAAATTTTACTTATATTTACAATAATACAATTTGTATTCACAGTAGGAAATAAAGAAAAAAAAAATAAATAAAAATAAAATAATGTACAATGTATATAGAGAGGAAAATAATAACAATCGCATAGTGGTCTGCCGCGTAAAACATTATCACTCCTGGACTTATTTAAAAAAATTTTTTTTTTTTGTTTTTCATTTATATGATTATAGTAAAGAATTGCGCGTAACCTAGTATCACAATAAGTTGGGTGACAATTTCCAGTGCAGAATGAATGGAATGGCACTTCATGCGTGTCGAAGTTTTAACGTATAAAAAATATACATTCTTAGTAAAAGAGAATACAGAATGAAGAAAAAAGCAATTAGTTGTACACTGTGAAATTTCCGTGATATAACATTGTTCGAGAAACGTAATTACATATTCGTTTAATTCGAAGACACATTACCTGCGACTTCATTGTGAAAAAAATTTATCTATGATATTTGATTATTAAATGTTTGATCGCACAGTATTCTGTGAGCTTGATAACGTGAGATCTATGCGTACTAGCGAGCTAACGAAGCTTATTTCGGGGTACCGCAGCTAGGCTATATTTTTGGGTGCCAGCAATTCTTTCCGTTATTTCTTCGTACTTCGCCTTGATTTACTTTTTTTGGGTTTTCACTTTTTTCTTTTTTTTTCATTACAATGAGGGTTTAAACACTTGACAGCGTTTCAGCTCTAATTCGAGTGGTTTTAATAGCGTGTTTGCTATCTTATTAACTGTGGTAATATTTGTTCAACTGCAATTTCAAATATACGTTCTTCTAACTTTAAAAAGAAAATGAACAATGATATTTGACGCCACGTAATGAAAAGAATAAATTTATTCCGATTATTTGTAAAAACGTAAAACCACTTAAGTTCGTACAAAATTAATAAAAAGTTGTATGATAGTCTAACGAATGAAATTTGTGTAACTCAATGATGAGTGGTCTGTATTGTTGTAAAAATTAGATACTACGACTATCGTGGACACATGTCAAATATCACTGCTGAAAACCTAAATAGATTATGAAAGGATAGAAATTAAAAAAACGTATACTTAAATTCAGTCGCGTCCACATCCAAGGTATCTATCGAATGGTTTTTTAGATGTACTCAAAGATGTGTCAATAGTGATACCTTTTACATTTAAAGTGGTCAAACGGCCACAAAGAAAAACCCACCCTTCCCACCCTCCCTCCCGTCCCTCCCATCCCACCCGATTTTCTTCTCGGCCATTTTATGTGCTTTTTTGTTTTTTGCTTTACTCAAAGTTATTCTTGTGTCGTTTACATTCTTCTTCATTTTGCTCTGTTTTTTCGTCTACTATCTCGAAGTGTTCGCGCCTTTACGTTTTTGTTTTCATTAACTTTATGTTACCCCTTGCTCACGTTGCTCTCTGTCAATGCCTAATTGTCGCTGCAGTCTACGGCGCACGCGCAGATTTTTTTCTTGTCCCCAGGAGGGCCCGACGACGAGTTCGCCGGCACGGTGACCATGACTCGATAACGACGATGATGTTGATGAGAAGAGGCCGTGGTTTCACCCACCCACCCTGATCACCCAAGTTTTTGATCCCCGCCCAACCCCATTCGGCCTGTCCCTTAAAGCGGCCTTCTGGAACAAGTGTAACTCATGTTATTGTGCAACAATTTCTCCAACACTATAACAATTTTAATATTGAATATACTCAGAGAATTGTAGGAAATAATCTATGTATATTTTTTGTTTGTTGAAACAAATCAAGTTATATATAACTTTTCTGTCTACAATTTTATTTTTGAAGGATTTTATATATTAATTTTGTTATTTAATGTCAGTTTATAATATACGGCGAATGCTTATTTAAGTTTTACGGCAAACATCTCACTCTCCCGTAAGTGTAGCTCTATACAAGTTTTAAATTAACTGAGCATCTTTTACATCGCATTAAACTCGAGAGAACAACCGTAAGCCGCAATACACTGAGTGAATTTTCACAATGAAAGCGTTTAATGAGAATCATGAATACCTCTGAGCATAATTCATTAAAAATATAAACTCACCATTTGCAGGCGGGGTTGTTCAGACGCCGTACATATTTTGAAGTCGCTCACTAAGTTGTGGTGGAAACTGGTCTGAGAACCGCCTCCAGTTTTCGGCACCAACTTGGTTCTTGAATCCATGCAATATCTACGATAGTTTAAAATCAAGCCTGTTAATTACGGACATAGATTTTTAATTGCCACAATAGTAATTTAAAATATTCGATATTACCTTCTGGAACATATCTCTAAGATCGTCTCGAGGTGTTACCCAAGATGCAACCGCATCGCAGAAGAATATGAAGTCCTGAACAACACCACCAGGATTTACAGCGATCATTTGACACATACCACGGAAAGCCGAATCTTTTTCTTCATTGTCACGGATATTTCTCAACGAAGTACACCTGTTAATTATAATGAAATTAATAAAGAGCTAGTCGATTGAGCGATTATGGAATTTGAAAAGTTTGAAGTTATTGCTTTATTATTATAAAACTTTGATTCAAAAACATATTATTAAAAAATGCGAAGCGAGAAAGTGCTATTTTTATAGAAGGTTGTGAAGTTTTTTGACTGACTTTCAATAAGATTGATTTAAATATTTTAAATTCATAGTGAGTACAATACTCATACAGAGTAACCACTTAAGATATCATTCTCTTGGCTCATTATTCACATATAAAAATTGGCATCATACCATGGAGTATAAAAGGTTGGGTTTACATTTATTTCTAACGTCAAGCGTATTCGTTTCCTACTCGTTAGTGTCATACAATGAAAGACATAGTGGCATAAACTTTTTAAACAAAATATACTAACGTCACAATATCAAATAATAACTTAATGAAATAATTGAAAAAACAAATCGTCGTAATTTACCTCGCTTCAAAGAATGACAAATGTAAACCTACCTAACATTTTGGACACCTTGATTTCATCATTTTTAATACTTACGGAGCGACAAATGGAGATATCAAATAAATGTTTAAACTGAAGATAAATTAAGTTAGGATTCTTGAAAATCTAATTGATCATTACGCAGAATGCAAGGGTATAAGAACAGTGCCCAAAAATAATTGCTTATGCATATTTTTTTACTAATAGTAATACATTGTAAAATGATAGAGAATTTTCATAGAATCCAACTCAAAATGTACTTAAAAATTAAGAATAATATGTTTGAATAAAGTGCTAATAATAAAAAATAGAATAGAAGTAATAGAATAATAAAGAAATTTACACACCACTGTCGGACAAACTGCTGTAACATGGGGGCGACGTCGTGGGGACACACATAACCTAGGCGACCGATCGTTATGGCTACGGTTTCATTTCATTTCGGTAAGTAGGCAAGTGAAGTGTAGTGAAGTGACCGGAAACACAAACAATAAGACAAACTGATAGCGAACCAACAGTGAACTCAGGCGAATATATGCTGCTTATAACTTGTTATTAATACGCAATTAATTAACCATAATCAATTAATGTTAACAATCAATACACAATGTAAACACAGGTGAACATATGAGATACCAACAGTTAACATAGGCAATACCGTGCTTAATTGTAGCTGCTGAAAATAATAATGAAAATTAGGTAGCAGCGTGCGAGCCCATGATTTACAAATGATTATGAAAACAATTTGATTAGACACATTTGAGCAATTGATCAAAGTGCATCAGTTCATTTGCTAGTTATCTTCTTTGAGAGAGTTATGTGAACGATTGCTCAAATGTTTTCTGATGGCGTGACTTTTTAAATAATAATAATTAAATTAATTTGTCATTGCGAAAATAAAAACTTTGTGTTCTTATGCTGGTTTTGGATTTTCCCACTTACTAAATGTTAGGTACGTTAAACGAATATATTCAGCCATCAGGCAATCGCACACCACTAAATACATCATAAAAAAGTGATCTTTTACGTATATCTCGTGCAGACATTTTCACTAACGATAACTCTGACGTGTAGCCTGCCATTTGTTTAAAACTAAAGAGAGCGTAGTAAAAATATAATCGTTAATTTTTATTTTCGATTGTCGCCAAATGTTTGTAAAACCTAATGAGGGACAGTACCTACACACTCTTACACTTAATTTTAAATTAGTCTTGAGCTTGAACGAAAACTGAAAACATCTATTATTAGAATAACATAGGCATTGTTTTTAAATAAATTGTAAAAATATAATTCCTTAAATAAAAGTAATTAGTAACTAAATGAAAATAATTATAAAAAACTATATAAGCAATAGTTTTTACTAACCGGTATTTTCAAGAAGAGTCTTTGGCGTATTTTGTCGGTTTATGATGTCAATGAGTTGTGATAGAATCAACGGTATATATGCATTCGTATCCGGTCCTATTTAAAAACATTATGAAAATTAAGTTCTGTATTACACGCATTTAATCGAAATAATTAATTTTATTTTACCAAGTTTTATTGAAATTTCTCCAATTGCCCACGTCGCATTATTGCAAACTGAGATATATTCTGGATTCAAGTTTTGACCAAGAATGGGCATGAAATCCGCTATAAAAGAAGCAATAATTTTCATATATATTTACGTACAATTTTTAATCTTGAATACAAAAACAAAAAGTATGTTGTTATAACTTACGTATGCAAGGAAGTACATGTTGAAAACAAGCTTTTGTTAAATCTCCCAAAAGTGCAAAACTACTCTGTCTAACTTCGGGCATATGATCCTGCATGCATTGGTACAATAACTGCATTACATTGCTATTCACTACAAGGCGTTCCATATGTCCATTTAAACCTTCAGCTAGACCACTAAGAAGATCTAGTGCTACAATCATGAAATCTTTGTCTGGAGCTTCAAACTGATCTGGATTTTGAGTGTGGGCCACATGCCGATTTAATGTTTGCTCTACTAATGATACACATCTCCTACAAATGAAAATCCAATATTAACAGATTATAAATACTTAATTTTAAATAAAATTAACAAATCCAGCAATCATTAACAATAAACTAAACAATTATATACCTATAAACAGGTTCGCAATATGGCAAAAATCCAGATTGCAAAGCAGTAGCTACCGACGATAAGCATTCTAAAAGAGGGAAAAGATCTTTGTCTTCGTCTTTTAAAACATTCCATTTGTTAATAAGAGGAGGCATAAGCAAATTGATATAATCAGGCTTGTTGAGATGACGTCCAACCGAATCAGCCAAGGTACCAATAGCATCATACAGAATCAACAGATTTTTATGTTGATATTTTCCTTTAAAAGTAATTAACGTTAGTTAACTTGAGCAATCATCGAAGTTTTTAAGCTAATGAAAAGTAGTTAAATTGAAACTAACCAAAAGCAAATACAAGAGTTTCTAAGATAAAACCAAGATAAGGAACTAATTCTGTGCAAGCTTCCTCTTCTAACGTCGCAAATGCTGAACATGCAGCCTCTTGTACGCGTTTGTTGCTGTCTAGTATTCTTTTTAATAGTTCAGTCATTAATGGCTTTAGGTAAGTGTCGTGTGGCTGAGCACAAACCCAGTGAGCATATCGACTGAGTGTCCAACATGTGATAGAACGCACTAATGCTTTTTTATCACTCAGGCAATTGATCAGATATGGAATCAGTTCTGGTAAATGAGGAATCATGCCCGACATACAACCTACACAAGATAATGTTTCGTTATCAGTATACATTAATTGATAAATGTAACATTTTTTTATCTATTAGTACGTATTAAAATACCTTCAGCAATAGCTCCCAGTGCAAGGATGCCAGATTCTTTGATTTCCCAATCTTGATGAAACAGAGTCTCTTTTAAAATGGGTACCAAAACTGGCAACAAATCTTCTTTGAAAACTCCAGCTAACATATCCAATGCAGCTGCAGAGCATTTTCTCAAATTCCAGTCACTGAGTGAGGTGTCGTCATCACCCCCATCTTCGGAGTCAAGATCTTTATCGTCATAGCTTCCATTTTCGTCGATATTTTTGGTCATTGCTTGCGAATGATGTGTTTTAGATTTATGAAATCGAGGTCTTATGTCTTCCTCTCTATCTGGAATCATTTCATCTTCTTCTACATCTCCTTTCAATAGCATGACATCCACTTCGGCATATTTCATTCCTTTTACAAGCACAGGGACCAATCTAGGTAAATGCGATGCGAGAACATCTCGGCAAAGCTGTTGTTCAGCCAGTGATAGCCAAAATTCACAAGCTTCCAAAGCAACAGCATCGTCCAAGTCTTGAGTTCTCATTAACATATACGCAACAATATCATGCATGTGAAGAATTAATCTGTCAATTTTCACTTCCAACAGCATAACCAAAGCTCTGCAAATGGTAAGAAGAATAAGAATTTAGAATACAAGTGATAATCAAATCTGTAGAAAGATGTTATGTATTTTTAATTAAAAGTATGTACATACCTACAAACATTCTTTCTCACTTCAGGATTATCATCCGATGTTAAATAAAAGAGATTTTCAAGAAATCCATCCATATGCATCATAAGAGCTTGTGCACGGTTGATAATGAACTGATTAACACAGGCAATAGCATTTGATCTAATTTTTGGTGAAGAATGTCTAAAGAACTGCAAGAATTTTGGAATCAAAACATTGAGAGGACGATTGGTATTGTCATTCTCAAGCTGTTCTGCCGAATCTTCACAAATTTTTTGTAGGGCACCAAAAGCTCCCTCACAGACATTGTAATCTTGTGAATCTAACATTTGACATAATGCTGGCAGTAGTTCAGGCCATGTAGTGAGATCACCTTTTTATCAGAAACAACATTATTAAACCAATGAAATACATCTAATATAAAAAATAAAATTCTCTTACCTTTCGATGTAATAGTTGTGATCAGAATTCCAACAGTGGCACGAATCAATGGAGAAGGATCTCCCACGGCCGACAAACATTCTTGCTTTATAAAGTCTGTAACCTCGGGATGAAACTTGTGGAAGTGTGCCTTAACATTATTTTTCAATATCAGACCACTTAATGATCTAGTTGGCTCATCTATGTCAAAAAAATAATCACTCATCAGTAATTCAATAACCAAAATAATCGAAAGTTCACAAAAAAAAAATATTTATATATACCTTCTGTAGTTAGTTTCGTCAAAACAAAGATGAGGTAATTATTAAAATCTGGAAATTTATTGAGCTCCTCCAATTTCTAAATCGCCATCGAGTTAAGGAAAAAAAGATTATCCTGACAAATACAAGAGTCAACGCTCCGCGCCCCAAATCGATGCGCGCGAATACACCGGGTTCCCGCAACGCATTTTTTGCGTCCGCTGTTAGCGAAAATTTCGCAACGAACTCTGTCCAGATACACAACGACACTCGAGAGAGAGATAGAAAGTGCGAGAGCAACGCTTCGCGCGTACACGTATATACCACCAGGGGGGAAAGGAAACAAGTGCGCGAAAAAAGGCACATTTCGCCACTCGAACTTAAAAGAGAGGCGGTTCGAGGACATACTCGTACGCGTGAGTAAGAGAAAAGGATCCCGAGAAACTGTAATATGATTCAACTTGCGAAAGAGATATACGTAGTGTATAGCTGTACTCTCTCTCTCTCTCTCTCTCTCTCTCTCTCTCTCTCTCTCTCGAGACGAGACGCACTACACATGCATACATACATACGTTGATACGTACATGCATACATCCATACACACACACACACACACACACACACACACACACGATAAACTCCGAAAAGTCCGAAATGGAAAAAGGTGCTGCGATGCTCGATTGTGCACAAACGAAAGAGACAAAGCGGTCCCTTATCAAGTCATGTATTATCATCGCTCTAACGTTATCGGTATAAACAAAAAGTAGAAAAAGTGAGCTTATAACGTATACAAAGGATAGGGAGGGAAGAAATGTAGGCAGTTTCGCAAAATGTAAGCCGCTAGAGAAAGCGAGAAAGATATATGTGTAGAGAATGCGAGAGAGTGAGGTGGCCCGGGGTCGCGTGTGCGAACGCCACAGACACTAGGCACTATATAGACACTACTACTTACTCGCTTTCGCCACTTTCATCGATAATCCGGAAAATTGTTCGGATAAATATCGCGGCCTACAGATCAATGCTTTAATAAAAAGGATACTTGTTGGACTGCCCGCTGAATTTCCGTGTTTGGGCTCTGTGACTCCCGGAGTAGCGTCAGGATCTGCCGAAGTCCTTCTTCTTGCGGTTGCCACGCCATTTTCATCGTATTTTTCAAGAGCAGCACCGAGCGCAGCCAGCCGTCTCGTCTGACCTCGCCGCGAGCGAACGGAAGTCCCCCACTACCACTACTGTGCAGTAAGCCGCCGCCGCCTCCGCCACCACCACCGCTGATGCGCAAACCTACGATTCGTGACTGATAGTGCGCCGGCTGCAACGGGATTATCATGGTGGATGTCGATGCTACGGGATCCGATGAACTTTTACGGCGCGAACTACCGCGCATTTTTTCTTCTTTTCTGTACTTTCTTTATTTTTTATCGCAATTCAAGTTTTGAACAAGCTTTTTTCATTCGCTTTTTTCTTTCGCTATTTCAAAGATAACCAAGATCTTGCGATTAGATATACGATTGCGATTTCTTTTACACGGGATATTGCGGGGAGGGAGACAGTTGAACGGTAGCAGACGAGCAGTTCCGCTCGATCTCGATAGTTGGCGGGAAGTTTAAATACTTAATTTATTGATTTTGTATTTCGTTTCATTACATATTAATGTACCTTTATCGCGTAAACCTACTTTACAAATTTTTGCAATTAACTTTTTCAATTGTATTTAGAATTCACTTCTTTTCTTACACGTATAATATTTTTATAACTTGAACAAAGTAATCGAGCATAAAACAAAAAACTAATAAAGTGATTTTTAGTTTACCCTTGAAATATTGATATATAAATATTTAAAAAAGGTACACGATTTTTTTCAGTAATACTAAACAATTGAGATTAATATTTTGTAGCTTATTAATTTTTTATTTTCATGTGATTTTGCAAATTTTAGTTATTCTTCCTTGTTCATTAGTGTTTGCAAGTAATTTATTCGTATAGAACTCTTATACACTGACAATAAGAATTCATGATCACTTTTTTTAATACTAAAAACATGGGAACGAGTAAAATGATCTTCGGGCTCAATCAGCGCCCATTTATGTGGAAAGATATACCGTTAATTCGATACATCATAAGTATGCACATGAAGACAGAAGGTCCAAGATGAAGTATTTTAAGGACGATTAAGATTACACTAATTTTTTATTAATACAGCTATATCTATAACTTAATAACATCAATAACTTTGTACAGTTTGGGAAACGGAAAATAAATTATGAAAAAAAGTAGATTAAAAAATATATTTCTATAAATATATATATATATATATATATATATATATATATATATATATTTAGGGTATTAACAGTTTTTAAATGTTTAATACAAAAAACACGTACACCAAAAATTAGTCAATGTAATATATGTATGTATATCAAATATTTTTTTAATAAAAACAATACAAATGCAAAATACATCAACTAATCGGCAAGTCTTATTATGCAGATCATATTTTTCTGTTTTTTTTCCGCGGCAAATTATTAAAAATATTATGTGAGTATTAAACTCATGAACACTTTGTTCTGGCTTTTGGTCGCCAAATTTCTATAGCATCTGGGCCAGAAACGGCAAGTACTTCATTCAGATAATCAATCTATTGAAAAAGAAATAAAAAAACATTTAGAAAATTGAAATCATATAGAAAATTATAATTTAGCTTATATTGATATAAGTTTAAAATAAAGTAAATTATTTCGTCTGCAAAGTTAATTTCACTTACACTTGCTATTTCGCCATTGCTGTAATGCAAAGATGTTAATGGTTGCGGAGGATCAGTGGGACTTGATATTTGCACAGTTCTATCCAAGGAACTCGTAATCAAGCACCCAGAATCTACATAAACGCCTGTAATACTTTTTTCATGTGCAGTCTTATAACTCTTTACAGGCTCAAAATCTTGCTTTGGATCTAAGACGTGGAGTCTTGCGGCAGTATCGCCAACGTAAACAATGTCTTTCTTCATACACATACTCATTGGAAACGATTCTTTTGAAATCTGTAAATTTTCATTATTTTAGTATCGTGCTGAAAAAATTCGGAATTAATTTCTAAGAGTCTAAGAAATTACCGTTATAGTTTTCATCGATCGTCCCGCCTTTTGGTCCCATACATGTACAGTCTTATCCTCACTAGCAGAAAGTATGTAATTGGAATTCATTGCTAGCCTTATGACAGCTCGATTGTGAGGTTGATACTTAACAATTGGTTTATGACCAGTTCGTGAATCAAAAACTAAAACACTTTTACAATATGATCCTGTTGCAAACAACTCCAATTCTGGGCATGATGTTACACATAATAAAGCACCAAGCACAATTCTAGAATTACAATAGATCTAATCAGGAGATTATACATTATTCAATGATTGAATTATACTTTTTAATAAAAAGCAATGCTGAAACAAGTTTTACAATTCAAATTTTAAAAATAAAAATGTTACTTGTTAAAGCTATGTTTTATTGATTACCAAAGTACAATATATTTAATTACGTTTCATAAGTAGTTAAAGGTATTAATCCTGTACTAGTCATCGACCATGCTTTTACAGCTCGATCCCAGCTGCAACTGTAGATTGTATCATTTATAGCTGTCAGATCCCAAATCCATCCTTCATGTGCATTGTTAACTGTACTAAACATGCATGCATTTTGATCTTCCTCTGCTGATAATTTACATAGCACCAAAGATCTGTCTCTACCACCGGATATGCAAACACTTCCTTTCTAGAAAATTTTAATCAAAATTATTATCCATAATAATTACGTAAAAGATCAACCGCAGAAATTAAAATTCAAAATCAATCTTTTACATGCATTAACAAAAGTCCATCGATAGTACTGTAATGAATATTATTCAACCGTGTTCTTTCCATCTCATCAGTTGTATTCCTCCACAACTTCGCCTGTCTTTCAATAGCAACACACGATAATTTCCAAAACAACTCATCATGATCCACTGAAAATAAAAAATCACGCAATTATTAAGAAACAATAAAAGGTAAGTATTTACAGGCAAACATTTCTCCCCATTGTGACACTCACCAGAAGGTAGAGTAGGATAATTGACATTTGGCCATATTTGACTTATCCTCACTTTCCACATAGAATCATCGTTTAAAATTTCGTGAAACTGCTTGCACGTCAAACCCAAGCCGTGCACCAAACTCGAAGCATCCAAAAACGAGCAGATATACAAAAAAACCTATAAAAAAGAAAGTTTCGAAGCTAAAAACAAACTATCGCTCAGATAGTCATCCTCTCCAATGAATCACCGAACTTTAAAAATGGCGTCTAAACAGCTGATCAAGTGTCAGACCGAAAACAGATAGCTACCAAAAGTAGACATCGCTATTTTTGGTTCTCTCTTTCTCTCCGCTCACGGGGTATATAATTAACCTCGACACACTGAGCGCACACTGCTTTGATGTATTCGAAATTATCGTAATTCGATTAAATCAGTCAAATCTGAGCGTAAGAATCGCGCGTTGTTCCACTTTACCTTAACACAAGAATAATAAGAGAGAATGAAAAAAACTCACTTCGATTGGAAGATCGAGAATATTAAGCGCCTCATCTTCATCCTCGGCAGAGCAGCTTTCCGCTCGCTCTACGTCGGACATCGTGGGTGTCGTGATGTTGGAATCGTCGTTTTCGCGGCGAATCGTCCGCGGCTGGCATTCGATCTAACGAAAAAAGACTATTATCGCTTTCACTATTGTATTTCGATGTAGCGCTTGCAGAGCACGCACTGATGCCAGAGCGAGTGAAAATACGCGAGCGCGTGTATGTGTGTGTGTTATGGAGAAATTTTCTTTCTTTCTTTCTTTCTCTTTCTCTTTCTCTTTCTCTTTCTCTCTCTTTCTCTCTCTTTCTCCCTTTCTCCCTTTCTCCCTTCCTCTCACTCACTCGTTTACGGCTTGTGTGTTTTGATGTAGCAAAGAAACTAAGTCGTCCACCAGACGGACTGGAACACGCGCAGCAACATGACTCACACTGCGGCGATTTCTTTCTTCTGAGTACGATATGCTGCTGCACCACTACAGGCTGTAGCCTACAGCCTACAGCTAAGGCTGATGCATTTACCGAAGATTTTCAGGGCCGACAACCACGCGCGCGCGCGCAACCTGTCGATCGCCTTGATATTTTATAATTTATGTCTTATACTTAATATATATATATATATATATACACACCACACAGAGACATTATGCATTGCATGTACATAAGGATGAGTTGAGTGCGTGTTTCGCTACTCTTTTTTTTAACAGTCATTATTTTCCTTTCTCGAACTGGGAGCTTTTTCTCGTACTTTTTCGATAGAACATGCCATTTATGGTTATGATTTCAAGAAGAAACTTTCATTTTTCGCATTACTTATTTGCGAACTTAAGCAGTAGTTGCAATTATTTGAAAATATTCAGAATTTTGAAAAGGAAATTTCATAACTTCGTACTACCAGTACTACAATACTTAATTTTTATCATTGCGCTATAAACTTTGGAATGATAAACAGTACTGTGAATTTGCATTACTTTATAATATCAAACACCTAAAAACGAATAAAAATTCTTATACAATGATAAATTTCGGGCTGCTTTGTGTTTCATCGTGTTGAAAAAATATTGAATTTTAAACTGAATGGTATATAATAGGATTTACAAATAAGAATAAATATTTTCATTCAAAGAGTAACATTGTTATTTTTTGTTGGTAACTTTGACAATAATCTATACAAGTTTTTTATCGACTAATATTTATGTACTACATGCGCTTTAGCTAAACAAAGTAGTTTCATAGCATAAAAATAACATATTTTTACGAGCAATTCTTTCGAGCGTAATTAGCGCTAGTACTACGGTACTTACAACAGTTCATAAACTTAAATACCAAGAAGTTTTTAGTTGACCAGCACAGATGTATCATCGTACTATGTCGCCGTATCTTTTACGATTTCAATTTCATTTATTTTTTTTACTCGTTTCTGCATCCAATAATGTCGTAAGCTTTGGCTAGATATTCAAAAAGTTTTTCTTTCTCTACCTTAAATTTGCTTGCATCTTCTTGAAAAATGTATCGAACATTAGACTCGGCTATTTCTAATTGGAGACTAAAACGGGCATCGCACAATTTTTCAGCGTATCTTACTCTGACCTTCAATTCCTGCAACTTTTCTGAATTGCTCGTTATATTTTCTTTTGGCCATTTGTCAACGAATTCATAAAACTCCTGCTTCTCTTCGTCTATCATGGCAATTTTCGAACGTATGGATTCCAACTTTTCGCTTATGCTGCTCATTCTGTACTAATTGGATGATATTATTTATGTACGTATGCATGTGTTATGGTATATATATTACATATTATATATATAGATAGCTTTTTCAATCTTCGGTAAAGATCAGAGGTGTTGTTATTAAACATACCTTCGTGAGTTGTTTGTGTTTACCAATGGTCGATCAAATCAGTGTACTTTTTCGAGTCAATTTCCTGTAAATCGAATCATCAATTAATACGTAAATACTTGGATACTTTAAAATTCGTATCTGAATAAAGATTATTAGATACACGTAGACAAGTATGAACTTAAAATATGATATTTCAACAAGAGACGATTGACAATTACACACGAGAGCTATGTGTTACAATTTGAAATGAGAATATCATCGCGAAAGTGCTGCCACTTAGCGATTGAATCTAGTATTACAGAATTATTAAATACCTTTTTCTAATATACTGTATATTACACACATTTTTCGTTTACTTGTAGAGATTGTAGTCAGAAACGGAAAAAATTCGATGAGATTAAAAAATCATTTTTTATTCTAGTTTTTTCACGTTTTTTATAAAAATTAAAATACATATTTTACACGTATACATCGAATTAAATGTATATTAAATGTATATACATACATCGTACATTAAAATGATATTTTCGACGCTGACGTTGTCAAAATTTTATCGACTAGTTGAATCCTTTCATTTAAATGGTTCATTTTCTTTTCAGGCATCGCATCTTTCTTTATATTCTTCAGAAGGAAATAATTAATGAAGAGCCTTAACCCTTCTCTAAATTGATGCAACTGCGTCGATCCTGATATTTTTTCAAAAACTTGAAGACACGTTTCTGTATTTTCATGAAGTAAAATATCCAACATAATTTTCTTAAATAGCTTCATCGTTGCTGCATCTAACTCTCCAAGTTGTATTACCTGGTAGACAAAAAAATATTTTCCAAATGCGTAAACGTAAAGAAATATGTACAATGATACATATTTAATTTCAATAAATAATTGCTAACCTTTAAAATTGATAATGGCATAGCTTTTTGAATAAATAGGTACGACATCATTTTCGCCATGTTTATTATCTGTTTACTCTTATAACTATCTAACATTTTCAGCTTATCCCATAAAGTGTATTGTATTGTCATCTAAAATGAATTTTTTAAATAAGCATAGGTATATGGCCAATAATGGTTACAAATATATATAGTAAGTTATCTTACTTGATATTTTCTTTCATATTCACAAAATTTCTGCAGTAACACTGCATAATATGGATTGAATGTTTGTTCTTGCAAACAACAGTTCAATATTACATAAATAATTTCTCTTTCCTGTCGATCTTTCAGTCCTAAATGATGCAATTTCTCAAATGCATCCAAATAATCTTCAGCTGTCATTAAAATACAAAAAATATTTTTTCTTACATCAGTATTCATTCTTTGAGCTCGAGCTAAAGCAAGAATTTTTTGACTATAGATTGGTTTATCATCAACAGATTGTTTTGGCTTGTCGTTTGGTAACACCTTGCCTGACCAAGCAGAACCAATAATCCACCATTTTCCCCTTTCATCAGCTAGAACAAGGAACATGAGATCATGATTAGTAGTTCATAAGAGACATTTCCTAAGATTATCATAAGATTATGATTAGACGTTAACCTATAATACAACGAATTCGTGTAAATATATACCATTGAGTAAATCTTCAAGAGAGAGGTTTAGTTGTGAAACGGTATTTCCCTTTCTGATTAAAGTTTTTATAATCTTTTTTAAATGTTCAACGTGACTTTGATCATATTGTGGAATTTTATTCATATTATTATTTTTTATTGCCAGTAGTACTTCAAGCATAAATTGAATTCTCGTGCTGTTGATAAAGTTTCATTTTATTTACATGTACCTTTTAAAATAACAAAAATTATAATACGATATTAAAACCTACTTTGAAGATTTGACTGCGGATGCTTTTTGTTGCAAATTCAATATTAATGTTTTCAAAGCAAGAGGATCATCTTTCCTCATTCTGAATCCTGCTGTTTTTAAAACTAATAAAATAATTTCAATTTCTTTTTCTGTAAATTTTTCAATTAATTTGTCTAATATTTCGTACATAAGCTGAGATCCAAAGACCTAAAAATATTGAATCACAATTTAAGTTTTAAAAATTTGATTAATTGAGTACTAAATTTATCAATCAATAGCTCTTTACCTTAAAATTATACAAATGAGAAATCATAAAAACCAAATTATCTAATTCCTTGTTTTCAACATGCTGAGGTTGATGGATCATTTCATTAAATTTTTTTATAAGAACCATGATAAAATTGGCTCCAACTTGTGTACCAATATTAGCATGAAGTACAGCAATACACATCATATGTTCAATGACTAGCCGTTCAGCTGTCAGTACAGGAGCAATAATAGATTCCATCATTAGATTTGTTATCGTTTCATTCATATCATTTCTACTATTGGACATATACAGTTCATCCAACTGAAAGCATGTGAATCAATTTAATAAAATAATTTTATATCATACAGAAAAATATAAGGTTAATAAATATAAGGTTTAAAAAATTACTTGAGAAATGATAGCATGCATATTGGTCTCAGCCAACCTATTCAGAAGACCCTTCACTTGTCTTTTTAATGCCTTTAATTTTACACTTTCCTCAGAATTATTATCCATTTGTTTTGAACGCAAAGAAGGAGGAATATATTTTTGTTTATTTTCTTCAACAACAGTACCATCTTTATTTCTTTTTCTTCCATAAATATCTTCCCATATTTCTTGCTCTTTTTCCGAATTTACTTGTTCATCTGAATGAATGTCAGAAGAAATATTTATTTCATCTTCAGACATATCAAACTCTTCGTCATCGTCAGAGCCAATGATATCTTTTTCAACAACGGAGTTATCAGCAACCATCTTAAGTTTTCTGGATTGAACTGTACTTTTATTTTCAATTTGATTATTTTTATTTTTTTTCTTCTTTTTATTCTTTTTCACTGGCTTTGTATTATCAATTGAATCATTGTCATCGCTTTCTGATTCAAAATCTGGTTCGCATTTATTTGAAATTTTAGTCCTTTTCTGTTTTTGATTATTTTGTTTATTTTTACTAATTTTAATATCACTGTCACTGTCATCAAACTCGTCATTGCTGAATTCTGAATCTGTTTCAGAAAATGATTGTTTACGCTTTTGTGCCTTTGAGACACTTTTATCATTTTTGTTAGAACTTAATTTTTTCTGTTTAGTAGACTTCGATTTTGAATCTACATCACTGTCACTGTAAAATATATCGGAATCATCATCTGAGTGTATGGTCAACCTTTTTTCACTTTCTGCAGCAAGTTGTCTAGTTTCTCCATCGCAAATATCCAAAAGATCTGTACATTTATTAAGGGATTCATAGCTTTATAAAAGATAGAAAAAAGTTTATAATAACGATTAATTAATACATGACAATAAATTAAAAGGATACAGTCTAGTCCATCAGATAGAAAAGCTTTGGGTAAATGCTTTTTCGTTTGGCTTCCTTTCGTTTTTTTGTTAAATTTTAACTTCTTTTCCAAACTCTTGATTACTTTATCCTCTTGAAAATTATCCTTCTTCAAATTCGCCTTTCTCTTTTTAGCGAAAAATTTCGCTCCTTTAGCCATTTTAAAATACAAAAATCTATACGTTATTGGCAAATATCAAACAGTAGAAAACTCAAGTCCTCCATGCGCTAATCCATGTTTGGATTAGTTTTACATTATCTTGAGGTTAAGTTATTCGAAATTTTCAGTTTTCTCTCAGTCGTCAGGTCGTCACGATAGTCACGACTCACGAGTCACGATGTGGTTTGTATGACGTAATATCAGGCGTAGTAATATGTCAATCTGTCTTTGTCTATATTTCACCGCGAACCGCGAAATCATGCGGATAACACTGATATAACATATAATAAATAAATTATTATACATAGCATTACATTATGCGTAATTTTTTATAAGCATATAGTAATAGGAAGAAAGTATATTTTGTAGAACAAAGACAAATAAATGTAAATGTAACTGTATGTCAATGGCATGTATTAAAATACCGTTCATAGTATTAATATATAAAATGCCTAAACAGTAATTATACATAATTAACAATAATTTTAAGTTCTACAATACACATTCGGTATTACGCTAATTTTAATTTACACGAATATATCATAGATAATTTTAAATAAACAACTTAGAGTTTACTTATTAATAGTTTTGTCTGTTGAGACAGAATTTTTTTTAGAATCTGAATTTATATCAGGTCTCAGATTTTTTTCATAATAGTTAGATTTGAATTGTAATCTAAAACAAAATATCTATTAATTATGAAATGATCTACAAAATCTATTAAACAAAGGAAAAGTTTACATACTCATATGTCATTTGTTTAGAAACCAGACTTGGCAATTTTGTTTTTCCAGGGCTATAGTTTAGCATTTTGTTTAACGTTTCAAAATTATTATTTTCTGCTTTCATATTTACTATCATCAAAATCGAAATCATTTTCAATACTAGAACGTGCAGGATATATATATTTTTCAGCTAAATTATTAATGGCTCCTAAAAATAAAACTTGCAATTAAATAATTTTATATATAATGTTTTGACAATACATTTGAAAGTTTTGATACCAATACTGAAGAATGTTTTTGCAATGAAAACAAAGCATCTTTTTCTGTAATACCTAAAGATAGAATAATTGCAATTTTTTTTTGTAGTAATACCAACTTTTGGTATTGTATGTGACAATCTGCCACTAATTATTATGATTCACATAAAACATAAAATTTGAATTCAATTCATCTTTTTTTAATAATACAATAAGAGAAAATTCAATTTGTCAATTTGTAATGCAGAAATAATTTTTAGATTTGAATAAAACACACTCAATTAACTTTTAATTGAATGGTTTATATTAAAATTTAAATGTTATTCAAATTAATTAACAGTATTTCGATGTATCAAATAAACAGACTCTGTGAGCAATTGTTTATATTTGTTTATAATTTTTTCACAGCTATTTAGTAATAAAATGTAATGTTACAAAATATATCGCAATACTACATTCTATTTGTTTAGACTCATTTAGAAATGGGGACTCCCCAATATAAATTTGTATTAGCAATAAGCTGTCTCTGTGATCCGTTTGTGCTCCACGGGTTGGAATTGGAACACACACTGGGCAGCGTGGTGACGAAGTAGTGACGCGCCACAGGACCAGCACAACGACAGCACGGTATGCTGGCGGTGGACGAGCACCATGTGCTGTTTACGCCGTTAAAAAAATATTTGTTTACTTTTATTACTTTAAAAATAATAAAAGCCATAATTATTCATGTTTTTCCATTAGCTGTTAATAAAAATTGAAAAAAAAGATCGTTGGAGCCGTTTACTACTTATCATATCATTAACATTCTCCTACGACAGCACGTGCTTTCCTCCACAGAGCATTATTATCTACTGTATTTCGAGCATTTCGCTGCATAAAGTGGCACCCGACTACCGCGAACATTTAAATTCAGTGAAATTTGTTTCAAGAAAGGGTTAATGAAAATTTTTTTAAATATATAGTAATTTCAAATGAATGACCTCAATCAAAATTATTGTGCAGAAATAATTAATTTATCAATAATAATAATGTAATTAGTACCTAAAGTTATTCACAATGTTTTTATGAGACTCCTAATAAGCTGTGATTTCTGCTCTTAACAGAAATAAATATTATTATAGAATATAATCAGTTGATAACTGATTAATACAATAACATTATCAATGTCAATAAAATTATTGAAACTTAAATAATATGGAAAAACAATGTCGCCCTTTTACACTATCTGGTATAGTACATATATACATATATACAAATGATTAAAAGTAAATGTTTGATTTTTAAATAAAATGTACGCAAAATAAATTTTAAAAACAATGGGACTTAAGAATTTTAGAAACATAATAATTATCTTGAAAGTAGGCTACTTCCGGAAGAACGCATTTTACATGAATCGGTACAAGCGTTTTTGAATGTAGAATGGTAATAAAAAAATTGTTATTTAAATTAGAATCTTACAAACCAAATTATAATTTTCAAGTACGGGTGATGTTCATATGCTACTTTTTATCTATAAACATTAAAATCGCTAATGGCTCTGATCGTTAAAGCGTATTTTTTGCGTTTATCAGTGCCGCTTAAAGCAGCAGCAAGTACTAAAATTTTTCCCAACTCGATGGCTGTCGCTCGAGGAATCTTGCGTTCGTATATTGGAACAATAACCAGCCCTGCTCCATAAGTACGCGTGTACTTATAGTATGAAAAGATTCATTGTTTCTTATGTAGAAAATGCGTTTCAATGTATCTTCTACTTTGCAATATTCTTTCTAGCTCTTAGTTCTTGCCTGATCTTTCTAGTGTTCAGACGTGTCCTTTCTTGCTCTCAGCTCAGAATAAATGATTTCATTGAAATATTCTGAGGTCTTGTTGGATTTAATATACCCATTTACAATAAGTCTTATTAGAAACATTGTGAATAACTTTAGGAACTAATTAACTATTGTTATTAATGAGAAATTAATTATTTCTTCAAACTAAATTTGATTGGGGTGATTTATTGGAAATTAGACTTTTTTTTGACAGAAATCATTGGTTTCAAATTTTCGCGGTAGTCGGGTGCCACTGTTGAGATCGCTGCCACTCTGCTCATTGGTCCAATGAGCACAGTGGCAGCAATAACCAATGGCATTGGTCTTCCCTTGTGCGCGCCGTTTGAAAATGGCACCGATGCTATCGTCAGTAACCGGAGCAGTAATCCCGGCTGATCGCCATTTTTATTTCTAACGCGCGTCTTATAATATATACTGCAGTTATTTTTGCTACTAACGTGAACGGTAAACGTTCGTGTAATAGGTATTGATTGCAAGTGTATATTTTGTTTGAAAAGAACGAGAAAATTTAATTTATCTATTTTCTTTTATTAAATTAGCAATATCATTTAAATTAGTCTATTGGGTAAGTACAGAGAGATTTGGAGAATAATTCTTTTTTATACTGTTTTCCATAAATTAGAATGTTAATCAATATTAAGTTTATTAAGTCCTTATTGTAATTTGATCATTAATACAGTTATGTTCTGTTTGAATTTGAATTTTTTTTAAGTTTGTATCTGCATTTTGAGGTTATTTCATAAGTAAACAAGTATCTCAAATAACATTAAAACATGTCATACCAATTTTAAATAAGTTAAAATTTTAAATTAATTGTATGTTATTTCTTTTAAGTCATAAATTTCACTTTCAGAGTTTCGCAACATGGAAAAAATGATCATAGAAGGAACAGAAATCGAAAGGTCTGAAATGCACCCAGAAGAAAGTCTAATTAGCCTAGAAAAATTGGACAGAGCATCCCCAGATTTGTGGCCAGAACAAAGTATTACAAAATTTGTAGTTCAAAATTCGTCTCAAACTGAGGTTCCAGTATGGTCGACAAAATTGAGTTCAGATGATATGAATCAGTTGTATCAACTAGGCAATATGTCTGTAGATGACATAGTTCTGGAAGTGAAGAAACTTCTCGATGCTTCGTATAAACTTGGTTTAGAAGAAGCTAAAGAAATGACGAGAGGGAAGTACTTAAATATATTCAAACAAAAATAGCTAAGAATATTAAACTTTATATTTATATCATTCAGCACTAAGTATAAATTTATTATTCTTATCTCTATAAAAAACAAAAAAATTGTTGAGTTGTATTAGATATATATTTATAAATTTATTGAAATGTCTGACTGTAGTGTATTTGACCAAACCTAAATTAATAGTTTTATGATATTCAAGTATACCCATATTTAAGTGATTCTATTGCATTTGATTAAGAGTTGTAATTCAATGCTTGTATATTTCTTTATTTTGGAAAAGAAGTATGGAAAAAGTTTTACAAAATTTAATTTTAGTATATATAGTATAGGGATCATTTATTGTAAATACATTAAATAAAAAAACATAACTATGGTATTTTTTTATTGTACATTGATTATTTTACGTTGAGACAAAAAAATACCTTAAAATTATCAGAAATATTTTTAAAACTCTTTCTTCCTTTCTCATTTTGTATTTTTGTAAAAAATTAGCTTATGGAGTAAGTTAAAGATAACTTCTGATACTAGGTTTACTTTAAATTAATAAACATTAAATTTATTCAAAATAATAAATGATATACTTAAAAATAATAACATTGCAGTTATTAATATGAGGATTATCTCAGATTTCTCGAATCTCACCTTATTACAAAATTTAAAAGCTATGAAATTCGAAACATCGAGTTGAACTAATTTGATGAAAGGACCCTTACATGGACTACATTCCAATGAAATTAGATTTCTTAACATATTACTTATTATCATAATTATAAAAAAAATTACTCGCAACTAATAATTTTCATATAATAGAAATAAAAATTGACTTATTAAATATTATTGATCTTGTAACATACTAAAAAAAATTTATTTCCCTTTTTCTCAAAACTTTCACTTAAACATTACTCTTAATTGATATATGTTACAAAAATTCGATATAATAAAATACAAAGCACTTTAAGATATTATTATATACAATGAAGTCGCACATTTTAATTACTTTAAGTACTGTCTCTTTTCTATCACTGAGTTATCAATAATAATTATTAAATAATGTCATTACGTAATTATCTATTATTTACAAGAAGTAATGTTACCTAATTAACATTGAAAAAAATAAAGCAGCCAAAAAATCTCCAGACAGTCTTGAACAATTTAATAACCAAAAAAAAGCAGTCAACGCAAGGGCCCTTTACCTATACTTCTCCTTAGAATATCGACAATCGTTAACAAACAAAGAGTTTATTCAGTCTTTCCATTTAGTTATTTATGCGTCAATCGCTTATTTAATAATTCATCGAACTCGTAGGCAATTTCTCTCGTCGCTGCCGTCGCTGCACTCGAGAAATCCGTTACAGAGTCGTGATTTCGGAAGACATTCTCCGAGTGGACATCGATGACCTTTGCAACTGGTAGCCATTGAAGGTATGTCGGTACGCGACGTCACCCTTTCTATCCAGTCCAAGTAATAATTCACCTTTGTGTAGACACCCGGTCGACCTTTCCTGCCGCAGCCGTGGCCATTAGATGTTATACCTGGAACAATAGGTGTACATATTTTATATTTTTTCATTAAGACTTTCAAGCAAATGACGAATAAATAATCTTGCAAACAACTTACCGTGGAGAGTGTATTTGTTGTCGGACTCGGAGCAAACGAGGGGACCGCCGCTGTCACCTAAACAAGCGTCTTTGCCACCTTCTTGAACGCCAGCGCAAAGCATTCCAGATGTATTGAACGAAATGAAGAAGGTCTCCTTGCGACACTCCTCCATTGGTATTATTGGTAGCTCAACTTCTTGCAGTGTGTCAGCTGTTTAATTAGATAATGTTCTCAGCTTATTTCCACCGCTTGTAATAGAAATACATACATCGTTTTAGAAATTAAAATCATAGCCTTACGGAATATCCTTCCAATCTCGAATAGCTGACCCCAACCGGTCACTGTACAAGTGGTCCCAACCTTCGGCTCAGAGGTGGGCAGACATACAGGTCTAATGTAGTCACTGAACGTCAGTGGCTTTTCGAGCCTTAGTAGAGCGATATCATTGACGAAGCTGATATCTACATAATCCGGATGTAGTACTATGTAGTCTAATCTGATGACCTGCTCATAAGGACTTGGGAAATTGCCTCGTCGAGTCGCTCCGATTCTAGCCACCCAGTACTCATCTTGAGCTCTGAAAGTAGCATTTTTTTTATTTTACGCTTCGAGTTAAGTTTGTGAAAAAAATTCAAACTTATTTATCTATTATAGAACTCACCGGTAAAAACAGTGAGCTGCCGATACGATCCACCTGTCACTGACGATGACTCCACCGCACTGGTAGTCACCTTCTTTATAGAGAGCTACTTGCCAGGGCCAACTGCCAGCTGATGAACTGCCACCTCCGACAATTCTGTAATGACGAGTTCGAGGCCATTCCCTTTAATGCAGGGGAAGAATATTGCGAAATTGTAAAATGTAACTAATGAATTTAATAACTTGTATATAGACATTTGAACGGAGATTTAAACAAAAATTAGTTACATTTGGCTACGCTATTTGAAACGAATATAGTCAATTTTTACCTCGCTTGAGATGGCACTTGAGTCCTGATCCCGCACTCAAAGTTTTTGCACTTAACCTTAAGAACCTGGCCATTTTGGCACTTAGTTTTTTTGAACGTCAGACTCGTTCTGTCGGTTGATTTGTTGTCACTTAAAGAGAGACTATAGTACGTCTTGTCAACGGATGAGCTGTCTTCTTGTACTTTTTCAACTTTGTCAAAGTCCCTGGAAGTAATGTGTTCATTAATAAAATAAATTGATTGCTGTGCAGATATAATGAATAAATACGCACTGATAAGTGATGGCTTTACAAACAGCTCTTCCAAGATCTTCAATTGTCCAAGATAGTTGTCTGTGCTGCAGTAGACTATCAGCATCATTAAGGCATAACTTTCCCCACTGCCCATTTTTTCTAACATTTAAATATCCTCTATCGTTGAAATTGTTAACTTCCAGTCGGTTGTTGTACCTTGCGAATGGCCCCTCAGTCTTTACGTCGGCTCTGATCGAGCTAACAAGATTATTGCCTTTAATCTTCGGCGAAGATATCTCTCTACCAGAAACTGTATCGGTGAAGTTGCCATCTAATATTTCTTCCTCAACAATTTCTTCTGTGGTGTGATTCTCCTCGAAGCTATTATCGTCTTTTCGATCGATGTCCTCGAAGATGTCTTCATTGCCGGAAGTGAAAAATTCTCGGTATATTTGGGAAGACGGTTTACTGGAATCTTCTTTCTGAAGATCGTCATCAATCAGAGCAGCGCATTTTTTTTCATCTTCGCCGTAGGGACAATCCCGAATTCCATCGCATACGCTCGACTGATCCACGCAGAATCTACTGTTACCGCAGACGAATTGGCCGTCTTTGCACCAGTCTAGAAATTAACCATTTCGTTAGTATTGTTTATTAAACCAGCTTCGGTAAACATTGCAGTAGGATTGAGATACTTACCGCAGTCAGCTTCATCAGAGTAATCCCAACAATCGACAGTACCATCGCAGATTTTTTTGTGGAGAAGCTGAGCTTTAAGGAAATCAGCGCAGGTACAGTTAGCTTCATCTTCTGAATTCTCGCATTCACTTAGCATGTTGCAACGTCCACTGATGGGAAGACACTTGCCGTTACCACATTGGAAACCGCGACAAACTTCTGTAAAGATAAGATTTTTATTTCATATCGTACGCAATGCAAAGGTTCAGGATTTAAATTCAACTCACGAGCTTCAATGGTTTTATTTTCCTCGGTTGTTGAGATCATCTTATCGTTTCTTTCTTCAACCTTAGTTAACGTTTTGGTCATCACAGGTATACCATCTCTGCTAAGGGCAAAATTGACCGTCGTTTCCTTAGGCACAGAGATCGTCTTGTTTTCTCTCGCTACGACATCGGCTATTTGTTTGAGCTTCTCTAGATCGATTATATTATCCGGTTTGTACCTCATTGGTAAAGGTGGTGGGCGAGGAGTTGATTCAATTTTCGGATTTTTGGTCGCTGGTTCATTTCCTGTTCTAACTGCGGCAAACTTACGTAGATTGTCGACTAAAAATTGATTATCTAGGGCTGTTGCAATTTTGCGATCAGAATTTGGTGTTTCAATCGACAACATGGTATTGTTTGAAGTTTGATCGACAGAAGTGTGATCTGTTTCTTCTGTTGAATTTGTAATTACTAATTTGAGAATCATTTGGTCACCTCTGACACTTGATGAGACCTTTGTACTGATAGACGTAACGACCTCAACGATCTGTTCGATAGTCTCCGGAGTTGGATCCTTTGTAAAATCACGCTGTTCTTCAGGAGATTCGCGTTTATTATCTCTATCTGCACTTTGAAGGCCAAATAGCCTCTCAAGAAGAACTGTATCCTCCGAGGTATTCACTGTAGATGCATATGCAACTGGCGGTACAACAGGTGCCATCGATGTACTTTTCGATTCGGTGGGAGGTTGAGGTCGCTTTGGTCGAGGTCTAATCGGCCGTCCAACGCCTAAATAAAAAAGATCTATTACATATTCGTAACCTTCACGACAAGAGATTCATAATCAAATTTAACGTACCAGTGTTGCTTTTGACAGGAGCCAAAGTCACAAGGTCTATTACAACGTTAGCCTTTAAGGTATCGTTGTAGATGTTCTTCATCGTTTGTTGTGTTGTCGCCATCGGCTGGCTAGAATCTTCGCTTGTCAAATTTCTCATCAGCCCCGAATCGTCGCTCGTATTCGCAGCAAGGCCTGGTACATGCTTTATCGTATCTACCTTGACAAATGTGGCGTTTCTTGAAGGAACACCTGATCCTTCATCAACCATTACTAGCTTTTCTCCATTGTTCAATTCCGGATGAAGAACCTCAGACATTACCTCTGTGGTTGTCATTTTGAGAATTTTTTCATCGTCGATTGGAGTCTCCTCGGTAATAGGCTCTGATGCCGATGCGGGTGAACTATTAGTTGAGGATGTTTCACTTACATCTTTGACAAACGTTTCGATCTCAACAATTCTCTCGAGGTTAAGTAAGGGCTTTTGGCCTCTTGGTGGAACAATAGGTTTTTCGATTATAAACGGTTCCACAGGAGGAGCTGGAACTTCGTCTATAACTGGACTGATTTTGTCAACTGGAATCGTATGGCTGAAAGGTTTCAGAGTACCCGGAACGCGAACTAGAGGAGGCTTTGAACCACCCATTAGATCAGGTGTCTTGTAGCTTGTATAGATTGGTTGATTTGATTGAGGTTGAGGCTTTTCATCAGGCTCTTCTGCCATTATTTCGCTGTATTTGTTGCGACTTTCCAAGTCTAAGAAAAGTATAAATTGTTACGTTTTGACTATTAATATTATCGAATTTTGAATTTTAAATTATAAATGATCATATTAAAGGATGACATTAAACAAAATTAGTCATTTACCTAATTCAGTATCAAGAACCGGTTCTGCTACACCGACACCAGTTAAGATAGTTGGCTGTTCGTCCTCCTTATCAAAGGCAGAAAAGTTCGGTTCAGCACTCGTATACTTGATTTCATCTGTATTAGGTTTGATCACACCAGAACTTCCTGGTTCCTCCAGTTGCACTGCTGGAATTAATTGACCATTCGGAGAAGCCTGGAGTCTCAAATCGTAGGTATCAGGCGGTAACTGTCCAGACACCTCGATCTTAGGTTTGCTGTTTTCTCCGCTGTCATCAGATGTAGGTGAGACTGGAGAGTCACCTGAAGGTTTATTTTTGAACTTTCCATTGATCCTGAAATTGACCATCTCTTCAGGAACAACTCTATCGTGTGGGAAGACACTATCCTCGTCATCAACGGCAATGAGTAACGGAGGAACCAGAGTATTTGTTGCCGGTAGAGTATCTACTGAGACGTTCTTAACATCATCGGCTAAAATAAAAGTTAACATTCGGTATTATTTCTAAAACAAAATATACTAGAGGCAAGAAAACACATGAAAATACCCAATGCATCAAATACAAGCGGCCCGTCATTCTTCTCATCTTTTGGCGTAACTATCGATGGCGCAGCGGTTGTGACAACACCGGAACTAATTTTGTGGTCACTCTTCAGGTACGGGGGTATAATAGGCCTCCATGGCGATGTCTCAAAATCCGGCTCTTTAAATTCGTGAAAGCCTGTCTTGGTTGTTGATTTAACCTTGATAGATGTTGTAGCTTCGCTCATTACGGGAGTGCTGATACTACTAGGTGGAGCTATTGTTGTGGTGGTTGTCGTTGTTGTGGTAGTGCTCGCTGTTGTGGTACTAATGGAGACAACGACTTCATCCTTCTTGGAACCAGTGGCGTTGATTTTGGTCGCGGTATACGTGCCTTTGATCGTAGGGATATTGCTGAAATCGATCTCCGATTCTGGATCGTTCGCATCGATAGGCTCTGGTTTGGATTTCACATTGTGATTGGTTTTGGGATGAGTCGTTATAAGGGAAATGTTGCGGTTAGGACGAAGAATGCCGTTTTTCGTTATCATCGTATTGCGTTGTTGAGATGGAGCAGGTTTTTGGTTCGTAGCTCCTTCTGGATTTAGTCCTGGTAAAAATATTAAAAAAGTGTTTAAATTCGAATCATTAAATTTTAGCAGAATTTTATACGGTTTTGCATACTTTTCACTGTGATACTCGTAAGATCGAGTTCCATGTTTTTAAACAAGGAATTTATGGAGTAAGTCTCTTTCGCTATGATATCTTCTATCGTATCTTCTACATTGGTAATAGACCGCGGGATCTTCCTCCTGTCCAAGTACAGCCTGAAAAATACCTTTAACGTATTGTTCTCGAATCTATCTATAATCGCCTGTTTATACGACAGTCCTAAAACGCTTCGCCTGAATAGCAACTCGAACTATAAATCAGAAAAAAATATTTTATTGAAACTAACTGGTGAAAAACGTACGAACATGATTGATAATCAATAAATTACTCACAATATTTTTGTACTTTTGTTCTTTCTCTCGAAAGACCATACTCGTATTCAATTTCAACATAGGATTATACTTTTCTCCTCTCGTTATTCTAAAACTACCTACAAAGCCTACGATTGCTGTAACATCAAAAAATATGACCCTCAATATACATGTCTACAAGTAGAATTGTGAAATTCGTGCTAAATAAATGTTTTCTCACCATTCTTTGTATCCGTTCTTAAAGCTGTAAATAAAAAAACGTGATATTAGACTTTTGATAATGAAGGAACAGTATCGATGTTTTACAAACGTCAGCAACAAGAGTGTTATGCAGACAATTTTAATGCTGGAGTTCAAGGTTAAAAACTAATATAACTACCAAATCTTTGAGAGATTATACTGACTTTCAATAAAAGCCATTACAATGATAGTTTAAATATTTTTCAATGGCTTTTTTTCAAATTGTATTTTGTATTGGAGCTTTAAACGATAAAACTAAAAGTAAATGCATAAAATTGGTATCCGTTTATATAAGTAAAATCGCGAAATCATTTGTACGAGACTTGGATTTAAAGAAATAATGAATAAGAAAATTATAAAACATAAAAACAGAATATTTTGCGTATCACTGAGTGGTTAAGACGAAAACGGTATATCGACCAATAAAACTTTAATTTTATTGGATAAAACCATTATATCGTCACCGTATTATCGACAATCGAAATTGTTCGATCACAATAAAAATGCATCCACAATATTCGTTGATGGTAAACCTTATATTTGATAAAAAAAACCAAGGTATATAAAATAAGCAAAAGAAAAAAAAAACAAATGTACAGAAGCTCCTTGATTATTTTTTCCAAGGTAAAATTCGCAGTCGATAGATATTAATTTATAAAGAAAAAAATGTTTGCTCGTTATAAACATACATTATCAATAATCGAATTTACATGCGATGATAATTAACAAGCTTTCATTTAATCAACGCGCAAAAGCCTCAAGAAATATGTATGCTTAATTCTGTATGAGCAAAGGTAAGATATAATGAATATTTTGCATAAAGTCAGACAGGGACGACGAAAACGAGAGAATCGTAACTCACCTCCCATCCAAAGAGCCAGTCCCGCGATGGCAAGCACGGCGACTAATACGAGCATCGCGATTACAATTAACATGGCGCTTCCAACCTTCCACGTCGAGCTGCCACGATTCGTCTTTGATGTCTGCGGTGGTACCCTCGACCATGCTGATCTTGGTGGCAGGTAGTAGTCGTTCTGTAAACAGACGAAGAAGATTTTCCAGTTAGAAGAGCAAAAAGCAAAAACGACTTGATTAAACGTCCTTCAAAAAGTCGCAGGATATAATTTTCATTTTATCCCACTATATAAAAGGCGCGTCTTCTTTCTGAAATCGGACACTTTGACGTACGTCGACCAATGTAACGCTTATGTATATTCGCGTAAGCGGGCATGTACCGTTAATTGTAAAAAAAAATTCGGCTCTCAAATAAGCCTGTAGCGGTATAATCGCGAACGAAAGCAACACGAGATGTAGGCCTGACCGACTTGCCGATTTTATATCGATTCGACTCGCCGTTTACCGAGATGAAAGATAATATAAATGAAAATACAATTGAAAAAGTCACACTCCCGAAGAATGTTGACCACACGAGTTATATCCCCACGGTGTATTAAAATAATACGATACTCGCCTCGACACTGGCATTACCAATAATTTATATTGTAAATCGCAGGCCTTGGTTGAAGTCTTGCGCGCCCCGCCGAACCGCTTATCAACGCTCTCGAAGCAACTTCCTGCAATGAGTGCACGCGCGCGATTCGCTTAACGACTCCATACGCGCGCAACCGATTCCTTAACCACACGCTCTGGACGCCTCGCGCAACTTCTATTCAGTCCGAGTTAACAATTTTATTATCCGCTTTATATCACTTCTCTATCCTTCCAAGGCATTGAGGAAGTCCAAGGTAGCTACAAATTAGCCGGCACTTGCCGCTTTTCTTTACCGATCTCGATCATCGTTATTAGCCGTTAAAAGGTTAAGCCGAATTACAAGAAGCGCGCACACGTGTTTATGCTGTTTTAAATAGCTGTTGTATAGACTGTGCCCAAACGCGACGATGATAATTAAGTCGCGGACTCGACTCAAAGCTTTTTTCCCAGAAGAACTTTGCGCGTGCGCATACGTATAGTCCTTTTTTTCGTTATCGGACGAAAGCTGCAGATTCTCTCGAGGAAAGACTATTTTTCGAGACGAGAAACTCTGCGGCATGCTAATGAGCGAGAGTGAAAATTAAAGAAATAAAATTGTAACCCAGACTGAGTAATACATCTTCATGAATGTCAACTTCAGTTGTGAAATGCGAGAGACGCGAGTGCGTTACAAAGGACTCTGTATTTGCTTTTTTACCTTTTTAAAATTCAAATAAAAAACGAATAATTATCCGATTCTGAAAACGATTAAAACTTAACTATCGCATCCGAGACTACTGCGCAATAAGGTTCGTCGACCCTCTTGGCAAATAACATTTTATCAAGATCGTGCCATTAGCATAGAATTTTTTTCATCCTGGGCACTTGTTTGCCTTGTTCTCGTCGTTCACGCGACATTTTTGCTTGACTCTCTGCTACACGTTTGTTTGTCACACTATGCAAATTCGTTTTACCGTTTTGCTCTGATTTCAATCAGATACCGATTTTTTCTTTGTTAAACAAGCTCTTTTTGCTTCAAACTTCTGGACTTTAACGTCGACGGGAGCTTTTTCCAATACTTAAAACTCTCATTATTCGTGAACAGGGTCAAACTGGTTTTACAAGAATTTAATAGTCGTTCGCAGCTGAAAAAATACAGAGTACGCTGCTCCCGTACATAAATAAATCGGTAACGAAATTTCAAATTAGTCTTTCATTGTAATATCGCATTATTTAATTTCGATTCCATTATTTAAATTAGCTAAGCCATCCGCTAAACTGTATTCGGTCAATCGGTATCGATTGATCATTACATATGAATATACGGCAGATTTATCGGAACCGATTAATCGCTATGCGTCTGCTCGAATCCAGGGCACGGTGTATATACGTTCAGTTGGTTTTTTCTCCGTAATACGGAATCTAAATCGAACGTCCGCGCAGGTGAATCATCTCTAAAGGCCATAAAAGATGCTTATGTTTATGCATGTCGTTCTAGTTTGATTTCATTTGCGTCTGCATAATATACATCTTTTTTTTCTCTTTCTCTCATCTACCCTGGCGTGTACATATAGTCGCGCGAAGCAAAGATCGGTATTCGCGCGCACGCGCGTTTGCCTTGTTTATGACTTAGGAGGGTATTGGACGCTTGTGGAATGTGGAGATTGCACCAAAGAGCTTATACCGATTTTCTGCGGCCCTGGGAATGTTTCGGTATCTGGGTTATGGGTGTACGGTTCGTTTACGCGTATAACGTAGATTATTTAATCGTCTCCTAATGAATGCTTCTAGTGCACAATGTCTGCGTATATAATGTGCATGTATCTGTGTAAATCAAGTGCACATACATTTTTAGCCCGAAAAACGGAGGATCGCTCTTATAACATCCCATAAAAGTAAGAAGTTAATTTAAAAAACGAGTCAATGTTCCCATCGAAATCAATTAGCCGTAGCGTGATACGCGCAGCTAGACTAAAATTCAATCTCTCCCGCTGCGTATACAGGCATATACTGGCACAGCCTATAGCAGTCTCAAGCTTATATATACATCATCGAAACGAGCAATTAAGCAGGAGAAGCCGACATCTGAGCTTCGAATTAACGCATTTACGTGCGAGCATCGGGCCTCGGCTTTTTCCGCACGCAAATCGTTCCGATCGTAACTCACGTTGGATTTTTTCTCATGAATACGGAATTAGCGAGAGAGTTCGTCAAACTTGCGAGGGAATTTAGCGCCACTGGTATACGTGCGTGAGTGTATGAGTGTGCGTTTGCTGCGACTGTTTCGAAGCCGTGTGCGATTACGTTAGAGCGAGACGCGTGACGAAAGTCACTGACATCTCGAGACGATGTGCCGACTGTTGAGTTAGCTTTTTGTTCAGTTGTGGGAATTTTCTGGATCTTTTCTAGCATTTTTTCTAATACTTTTTATTCCTTCGATTTTATCGCATCGACTATAAGGCTAAAACTGTGATGTCGTTATGGATTGGTATATGTATATATATATATATATATATATATATAGCTAGCATCGCGATAACTTATTTAATTTAAAGAAAAATTTCATGAATTTCGTAATAAGAGAGATTTAAGAAATCATATAAACAAGGATGTGTTTTGCAAACCTTTTTTGTCACGGATCATTCAAAAGTATATTGTACATTGAAAGCAAATATTATAAATAATAAATCATGAATAGCTATTTGATATATTAATAAAAAAATTATTATAATTCAAAAATTCATTTTATCACTAACTATTGTAAAAAATACACGATACATTTCATCGTATAATATTTGTCCTACTCGCTCAATTGGAAACCGAAGAGTATTAATGCGAATTTTCAGTCTCAATTGGTCCATTAATTCACTTTGAATGATATGGACAGGGAGTTTGCAATAACCTATATTAAAATGGTGGTAAATAAAGGGATATCCGAAACAAAGCTGACAATAAAGGTAGACAAGTTTTTTTTTGTTTTGTTTTGTTTTTCTCTTTATTTCGATGTACGTACATAATTGTATTAAGTATTATTAAAAAGACCCCTGGAGATGGGAATCGAAATAAATAAATTAAAAAAAATCTGTATTCCGAAGCTGTAACCGAAATTTATGTATAGAGCATCTTGAATGCGAAATCACTATCGATTAAGTATATACTTGAGACGGAAAATCGTCGATCGACGAAATAAGAAGTATAAAAAAGAAAATGTAGCGCAGAAAAATCTCGCAATATCGAGCTATACAGACAGTCATACATATCGGTACGCGAAACGACTCCTCGAGCATCTCTGGGCAAAGTGTTCCAAGGTGGCTCACTCTCAACTTATTGGCACCTGTCGATTGACGTACTACCGATTCGAGGTCGCTTGTATTCGCCTTTAAATAGAAAATCGAGCGGTTAGTTCACGTACAGATGCCATGGTATCCTTTTGTAATTCTAATTTCAACTCGTACTCCAGGATTGCGCGTTTGATTTATACTCTTTAAAGGCGTACGTACATACATACAAGCGCATGCGCATTCTCTCTCTCTCTCTCTCTCTCTCTCTCTTTCGAATAAGCTCTTGCGAAATTCAACGCGTTTTCGCTCTCGCGCGCGAAAAGTGAATTTATCACTAAGTCTATTAAGCACCGGCGATTTGCCTCCTGATCGTCGAACGAACGCAGTTCCGTATAATTAATTCCAGATCCAGGAGTGAGAATCCACTTCCTCTTTATAGATACGACTATAAACAAACAGTGTAACGATTCGCTTGGCGGATAACGTAGCACTTGCCGTGACGGAAGCGTATAATAATCGCACCTCATCATCTTTCCCTGTATCGAAAAGGAGATTATTCTCGATCCCCGTCTATTATAGTCGTTGAAAGAAAAATTAGTTTTTGCGCGACGTTAGCGGTGAAAAAAAAACAACAACAACAACAACAACAACAGACTAGCGTTGCTCTCCGCGAAGCTCCGTGAAATTAATGCTAAGCGTATTCCGGTCTCTGGTATAATCACGCAATAATACGATTAATCAAATCATCGTAGTTTGTTCGTTAATAGACTCTCTTAACGAGCAAATTTATTGTTTCATACTTTCAGTACGATTATGATATTGGTTATTGTAAAAATATAATTAAAGTTTCATTCGCTCGTTCTGGTAACGCGTGTTTAGAGTTGTTATAATTGCGGGACAGAAGGTCAGGAAAAACGATTACGTTTTTCCGCGTATCAAGGATTTCATTCGGGAATCTATAACCCTTAATATCGGAAGATCGAAAACTTTATTTAGTGATTTAAAAAAGATCTATTAAAATACAAAGGTATACAATTTTCAGAAAGGAATATTACGTTGCCCGTAATAAAGCAATAGAGAGACGATAATATATCCGGTAAAATAAAAGACTTGTCATCGCGTCTTTCCGGCTATATACACAATAACAATTTGAAAAACAAACAACTTCTTGCACTCTTCTCTTGGTCTACCCCTCGACAACAGCCGGAAAGCCATAAGTTCTACCCGCAAAAAAGGCGCACCTTCGAGAGAAAGAGAGAGAGAGAGAGAGAGAGAACAGCACTAGTATATAAGCTTAAGTGCATTTAAATCGCGATGTCGAGCATGTCCAACTATGCAGATCACAGAGCGTGGTAACAGCTATGCGCGCGCGCGATTCCTGAAACGAGCGAGTCGTTAAGCTTTTCTTTCTCTCTTCGTCTGGAGAATTGATGTCCTCTACCTCGGACGATTTTATAAAGGAGATATAAACACATTGAATGATTATATTTTATGTTAATCAACAATAATGTCCGACTTTAATTTCAAATCGATATATAATCGACGATATTATTATTTGATGAAATCTCTCGAGATTGTGACGATAAGATCGTTGGAATAACATTTTAATGGGGGAACCAACCTGAGTTGAGTACTGAACTAAAGTATATAAGAAATCAGATATTAATCAGTCGAAACAAAATTTCTTCTAGATCTAAGGAACTGTGACTTTTCGAGTGCAAGTATAATACATAATCTCTGTTGACCAAAATAATTCATACACTGCTTCGATGATTTGGTATTATTTGCTCTTGCAAATAATTTCATTCTTGCTTTTTTAGTTATTATTCAATTTAGTCTTTGTGAATTATTATTAAATGTTACTAAATTGAATAAAAGTAACTTATATAAGTATAAATTAAGTATATTAATATAATTTATTTCGAAAAAATAACTTTATTTATTGGATAACTTTAATATTATATATTATTTACAACATTTTTTTCCACTGTCTTTTATAATTTTGCTTTATTGGAAAATATATCCATTAGATTACATCGACCTTCTCAATAAATAACGTCCTTCCGATTAGAAGGTGAGAAAAAATTGCATTTTGAATCTGTCACCATTACTCCGGGTAATCGGTGAGCAGCGATTAATTAATTTAAATTACGATGACAATATAATGATCGCAATTATAATGAAGCTTCGGAATCCAGTTAATCGATTGTCATCGAATGAAGAAGAAAACAAAATTTTTAGTAGACCGAATTAACGACGCGTATCGCGTTAGCTGCTCTGTATTATACGCAATATTTTACAGCAAAAATAATGCTTCCACGAATGTATAAAACATATTTTTTGTGATCGTATACCGTTTAATTGATGACTACTACTAACTTCTCCAATTTATCTTCAGGACTTAACACCATTGGTAATTATTTAAATGCCTACGATCAATTCAATATTTTTATCGTCAGATATAGAGTATCTTATATCATCAGAGGATATACAAGCAGTTTAATCAGTAGTGGTATCGCATCGACGGAGAGAGAAAGGAGTGAACGTACGCATACACATCCCAAATATACAGGGAATGATGGTAAACAAGCACCCCGATTCGTGAGAGGCGAGGGGACTCACGTTAATCAAGCACCCCAAAGGGAACAGAATTCTACTACGTCCACGTCGTTGTTCCTAGATAGCGCTAAAAGTAGGATAAAAGTAGGATTTGGATGTCATTTTTACCATCACATGATTACATATCTGAACGTAAAATTTCCCGCTCTTTCCAAATCCGGGGTCAAAAATAGCAATTCCCATTTAAAAAACGTAAATTAACCTTCAAAAAACCTTCAAGGTCAAGATCAAGGTCAAATTTGAGGTCACAAAAAAACAGAACTTTATGAACCATAAAACTTTTGTTCGGGTCATTTTACCCTATGATACATAGATTCTGAGATTGGGGGTGGGTCCGTTACTTTTTGAAAGCCCTGTATACACACACACACACACACATATATATATATATATATATATTTGCAGTGGTGGCGTCTAATAATAACATCTCACGTGGTTCTATTTATGTCCCTAGGTTCATGCTTTTAGAAAGATTATATTCAACAGTGGTTATTAGTAAATTAATATCTTCAATGTTTTTCTGCATTGTTACAAATTTAATCATTACAATTCCGTTAAAGTTGTGTCTTATAAATTAAACATTTGTTCTGGATTAAACTATTTTATTAGATAAAATGTACTATATTTATTAACTACAAAATTTAAAGTTATTGACTAAATATTTGTAAGATTCAGTACAAAATAAAAATAATCCACTGTTTTTCTTTTGCAATGGAGTTTTGTTTGTTTTAAAATTGTAAGTATACATCTCAAAAAAATGAAAAACTTTTAATAACGTCCAATTTCCGTTTATTTCAGTAGCTCAATCATCCCAATCGAACTGTACGACAACTCGTCTGACGACTGTCAAGCGTCACACGATTGTATTGAATTTACCAGGTATGCTTTAATGCCAAACATTCCTTTCCGTTTTCTTTTAATTGATTTTTAATGGATGATTAGGTAAAATGCTGTTTTAACATAAGTCTACTGAAAGTAACGTACAGTTTGAAGAAAAAATGCGTTTTAACTTTAATACGTGAATGAGATAAACTAATTTCTACGGGGAATTTCCGTGGAGTGTATATTTACGATAAAACAGATGCAAAGCTTGTAAGCGAATATAAAATTAATAAACGGACGTATAATCTAAACGAATAAAAATAAATTATTATGACTATTTCCATTATTTATCACAGAAATATTCATTAAATTGTAAAAAAATTAAGCGAAGCTAGACTATTAGTACTTTTAATCCGCTATTAATTTACGGGGAATGTGATTTGCTTTGAAACCCTTTTCTTCATGAATTACTAGTCAAGATTATATTCTTAAGATTGAAAAGGGTAATCGTGAGTGACTATTTCCAGCAGGCGAGAAAATGAATAAAAGTTTTTAAAATAATGTATAAATATTCATAAAATTTCTATTGAAAATCTCATTTAATCATATTTTTCAGAAATTACGATAAGACTATATTTCAATAAAGTTAGAAAAAAACTATAATAGAAAGATGAAACTGTATATTTCAATGAATTACAATAATCATTTTTTACAGCGATTCCCTCCTGTCGTATCCTTCAAAAGATCAAATTCTCCGATTAAAATCATCTACCTAAGTTCACAGTCTTTTTAATATACCTCTACACATTTTTAAAATTATCCTGTACCACGAATACTAAAAATCGCCCTTTTTCCTGTGACTACTAATTGCGCAAAAAAGTATGTCTTTCCAAGTTTTTTTATAGGGACGGAGAAGATTCCGTCGGATATGCAATCTGACGGAAAAATCCATTCGTAGAAAATGATTCCCCAAATTACCACAGATATGCTCGCGTAAATTGCTACCGCAACATTTTCTCAGGGTATGTAATCATATTTTTAAAGAAAAAGCTCGATAAGATCAGAATGCTTAAGTAAAGCGCTTATCAAAACAAATTCATCTTATATATATATATATAGAGAGAGAGAGAGAGAGAGAGAGAGAGTCGCAAAATCTGTATACATAAGTAAAAACAAGGGCGATTTCGTTCAATTCTCACAGCTGCTGGTCCAAAATCTCCCAATTAAAATCAAAGTCCGATCGAATGAGCTTCTACGCATGGATTTACAAGAAACAAGATCGACCGGTTGGACTGGTCTATTTCACTAGGCGATAAAAAAACATAAACGGATATGTACGTGAATCCGACCGCCTATATAGCGTTCGTAATTTTTTCACATATTTTTTAGATTAAATAAAAAAATACACAAAATAATCATCTCGTATCACTCCGCGATATAAATTTAAATTGTATTTCCGCGTGTAATATCGTATACACTTTTTTCTCTCCCCGATATACCTTCTGCCATGTATAATCCACGATAATTACCAATAAGCGCCGCTTTCGTCGATAATGACACGGAAAATCCTTTTGGTAAAGAAAAAAAAACGAGATAAAACGAGAAAAAAAAAACGAGTAAAAAACGAGAAAAAAACTTATATAAATATAACGACTGAAGAAAGCCTCGGCCAATGAAGAAAAATGAGAGAAAAAAGATAACTCGCGGCGAAAAGCACGCGGAAAGGTTGAACGAACGCAGAGAGAGAAGAGGAACGAGAGGGAAACTCCTTCGCTCAGCCGCAAGGCGGAATGCGCTAATGATGCGGCAGTGGCAGTTGGCTCTTATGTGTATATATAGCACAATGTGTATAATATATGTAGCTCGAAGTACGATTAGATTACGCGAGTATACGGTTGGTACAATCATTCGGTGATTTGGAGTTTCATCGAGGGATATTGAGTGTTCGGCTACGAGTCATTTTGTTCGATCGGTTCAAATCGGTAGGCCACGTATATTTCTCAAGAGACGATACATTACAAATAATACTATCGAATCGCAAAGGACAATGATTGACTGATAAAGTGCATTTTCTTGGAAGACCGGATTGCAATAAAATGTGCAATAGAGACAGTTATCAACGCAACTCAAAGTTTTTCATTTTAAAGACTTTTTTACTTTCTTTAATAAAAGTATACAAAAGTTGACGATTGATGCTGTTTTTTTTTAACAAATCGGTTATAAAACTAAAACTAAGCAAAGTAAGGCATTAGTTGAATCGTCATTAGAATGAATAATCGACACCTCAAAGCCAAATGATAATCAAAATAAAATGTATACTTGTCGGTTCCAATTTATTCAAGATCTGCTTAATTGAAATATATAAGTAAAGAATACCGAATTCTCATTCGTGAGTCGGTAAGCGACAAGTACACAGCAGCGGGAGTGTAGAATTACTCCCGGTTTGTATTATAAAGTTTAAGAGAGCGTAATAGCGGGATAAGCGTCAGTTCGAGGGCTCTATTATCCCAATACGGGGAGGTAATTGTCAAGCTCACTTACTTAATTTATAACAATATTAATTGAGAAATAAGAAAGTAATTTCTATTTTTAAAAATTAAAAGTCGATCACTACAAAATAATCAATTTGAAAATTAGTTTTAAAATCCAGTTTGAACTTGCATGCGTTCAATATAAATTGATAAGTTAAATCTGGCAGTGATTATAATACTATTAGGAATACTGATTATTATATTTATTGTATTACGCTATTATAAAAGCATTTGATTTATAGTTTTAAATCATAATTGCTCACGGAAAAGTATCGAATAAAAATAATTTATTCTATTTAAAAAGAATACTAAAAAATACTCATATTGAGATTTTAATTTAATTTAATACGTAGAATAAGTTTCAAAGAATTGGAAGAATTTTTTTTCAAACAGGGAAATCGATCTACTTGGTGAAGTTCCAACAATTATGCAACCAAGAAGTAATTACGTCGTTCCCCCGATATTGCGAGCTTTCTCGGTAGTGAAGACAGTGGTCCCATTGTCTTCGGCATACAGGAAAAAATCCTTCGCTATCTTTTTCCCTTATCTTATCAAAGGAGTAGCCAATCTAGTTCTTCGTCTCGTAAATTTCGTTTAGCCTATGTATGCCTAGGTATGTATCGTTATTCTCGAAATGTATGGGTCTATTACAACGTGTCCTTCAAAACTGAACTGCCAATAGAGTGAAGAACTTGATTTATGAAGGACTCGGAGTCGTTAAACCCAAGCGAACGTATTATCTGTACATATTGTACATACACACTCCACCTACAATCAATTCAATAGCATTAATCATGTTGTAAGTACACACCTGTAGCCCTCCCCTTTCGTTTCTCGCGTCAAAACACGGCGTTAATTATATAACGAACTCTTTCTTTCTTTCGAGACATTCTTACACAGAGTAAGCGAGAGAGAGAGAGAGAGAGAGAGAGAGAGAGAGAGAGAGAGACAGAAATAAGAGAGAGGGAGGGAGACCGGTAAATATATTTCTCATATTCTAGCTTATCTGTCGGTCGAATCGACGACGCGGATGATTTTCTTCCTCACTTGCTCTCTCGGTCTCGCGTTAACGCGGACCATGACCTGGCCTTCGAGTCGAACAAGAAGAAGAAGCAGAGGGAAGATGCGCGACTCTGCCGAGTGCAAAGATCCCTCAAGGCCGATCGAGCCCTATACTCTATACTCTTTCGTCCTTGTCTCTCGCTAATGAGAGTTCATGGAATGGAGAGAGATGAACTGAGACCTGCTTCGTGCTCTCTGAGCTGTGGGTAAGAGAGTCTCCTTCTTCTCCTCCATCTTCTTCTTCTTCTTCTTCTTCTTCTTCTTCTTCTTCTTCTTTATATGCGAACGTGTATACGATGCGCTTGTCTTTTAGATATATCCACGTTCAAATAAAAAGAGAAAAACGGGATCTGGAGCAGTTTTTATTTGCTCCTCTTTCTACGGAGATAAATTACTCACAGATACTGTATAGTTACATATCTGTGAAGGATGAGAAGTTGATATTTATAGAACTCACCGCTCTTCAGTCGGTAAAAATATGTAGGTGTAGCAACCTTTATGCATTGATTTGAGATTCTCACCTGCAACAAAAGCAAAAGAGATTCAATTAATCATTGTTTCACACAAGTTAATACGTACTACTCCATAACAATAAGCATTCTGTATAGGAAGTAACGAATACGTTGCGAAGCTAACGCTATTAAAACTTCCCCAAATTTCTTATAATTACAAAAAATACATAAATAAAAGAAGCAACGAACCATCAATGGTCGATGTCTTTGTAACGTATAATTATATACCGCGTACATTTCGTGTTTACCATTTATAAAGTAACGCGATGAAGATTTTACCAAAACCTATTGAAACCGAAAAATAAAATACTGAAATAAAATCAAAGGGCCAATGTTTACCAAACATGAATCATGCAGAGCGAAATAATAATTTTGTGTGAAAAAACGAATGAATAGTGAAGGTAACGCGATTAAAATTTCGCCTACTGCTGCATGAAAAAGTTAAGACTATTAAAGGGACTTTTAGTAAACGGCAGAGTAAGTAGACAGTTACATGTACATACTAGGCTCTTTAGTTTTTGTAACTGGCCTTTGCAGATGTACTGCGTGCAGGTAGTTCCGTATACACACTCAGTCCTCGCGTATACGCGTGAGCGCAATTGACGAGCGCAGACTACCGCTGGTCATAATTTCGAATGACGGCATACAAAGCGATATACCGTTTCCAAACAATAAATAATAACTGTCCCGTCACTGCTATTTTCAAATCACAAACTCACACGCGCATACCTGTATATATATATATATATATATAAACATTGTTTTCTCCTATTCGAGATAAGTACCTAGAAGTACTACGCTCAAAAGGATTCTTAAAATCGGGTCTTAAAAACAGTTGCCTTTGATAAAAACTATCTTCCAATGATTTTTCCTATTTAGCAGAGAAAAAACAACTCGAGACGATCTCACCCACGCACAAAAGTACAATTTCCGAGGATCATTCGTCGCTCGATGCGTAATTAGCGTCAGTCATCGTACCTGCGACAAGCTACAAAAAGCAGTTGAAAAATTAGCTTCTTGTGCCTTCGACGAGGATTCCGAGAATATACGAGGGAATTCGTTGCACGGCCAATTGGTTTCGCGTTTACTTTTTTACGCGTTCGAGCCAAGGCGGCATTCATTGAGATTTCGATCGGACCGGATGAATGGATTTGCTATGTTGTTATCTAAGTTTTTTTAGATATACCATTAATTTTATTAGAATTTATTGTAGGTGCATTTTTGCTAGACTCATTTATACATGATAAGCAGAATTATGCACGGTATTGTCTTATCGATTTGGTAAATGCAACGTTAATGGAAAATTATTTCAAAACTTTTCGTTCGTTTATTTAAATATAGAATTATATAAATATATAATTAAAAAAAGCTATGGATTTAGATTTGTTTATATTCTATTGCGTTTTATGTCATTTTAAGCAAGAAACTTTAATTTAAGTCATTCGTTTTCATCGCTTCAGGCACATAGGCATATCGAAAAATGACAATTCCACTTGGTGTTTAAGATCAGCCCAAATACTATTTGACATCGAAGTATTCTAAAATAACTTCATTATCGCTTACGAATTTCGCAAAGGCCAATTTCAAATGATTCGCTTAATTGTAAATGAAGTTATTATTTGCGGTAGTGACTCTACTAGGAAAACTTCACAACTAACTAACGCGGAAAAACGAATTTGTGATACATTAGTTTGTGTTATTTTGGTAATCGATGCCTCTACCTTTTACTCATGACGATATTATACATGACGGAATTGAAATGATATTGATCGGAAATTGAATCGACCGGTACTAACTTATCAAAGCAGATTGCATAAACGTTAAGTATAATTATTGTATTTAAAAAAATTATAAAAATATACATATATTATTCGAATATGTTGTAATGGTATTGAGCAATTTACTCTCTAATTAACTCGAGTGATAAGGCTATGTGATAAGTCTGTCGATGCCGACAGTAGTTGAAACGACGAGTCTAGTCGAGAAGCCTAATTGGAGAAACTAATCCATGCAAAAATGCTTCTGGACAAACGTTCCAATCACAACTTCAATTTTGTAACGGCTGAAAAGCAATCCAGCAAAAACACCCGTGTCCTTGACACCTATTTCTCGGATGAGAGGATTTTGATCCCCGAAGCTGATACCGTGAGTTCTTCTTTTCGCGCATTCGCGCTCCAAAAAATATGCAAGCATATTTTTTCATATGCAGTACTAATTATAGGTTGCGTTCAGCCTCAGAAAATTATGGGCATTCACTGGTCCAGGTTTCCTCATGTCTATAGCTTTCCTGGATCCTGGAAATATAGAATCAGATCTTCGTTCTGGTGCAATCGCTGGCTACAAGGTAAACCGTCCGTTGTCGAAATTGTTAAGCTATATCAGTTTTAAAAATGACTCGTCTATAATAAACGTTTACAGCTACTATGGGTCCTTCTTACCGCAATCTGTCTAGGTCTAATAATGCAGAGGCTATCTGCTAGACTCGGTGTCGTGAGTGGTCTGCACCTGGCCGAGATGTGCAATCGTCAATTCAAAACAGTTCCGAGATTATTTCTTTGGATGATGACCGAAATCGCGATAATCGGTAGCGACATGCAGGAGGTCATAGGAACGGCTATTGCTTTGTATTTGCTGACGAGCAAAGCGTTGAGTACCGTTTTGTCACGATTATCGGAGGCGCGATTTGATTTTTTCTATTTACGATCGATTGCCTTTCTAGACTACCGTTGTGGGCAGGTGTCATTGTCACGATCCTTGACACGTTTACCTTCTTGTTTCTGGACAAGTACGGCTTGAGAAAACTGGAACTCCTGTTTGGTTTTTTCATCGCTACTATGGCCCTGTCCTTCGGCTCTGAGGTAACGCTTATTATCATCGTTATGCATCAGTGATGATAATAGACTGCGGTAAACGGAACTTGAACTTTTTTCACATTCTAGTATGTCTTGGCAGCCCCTAATCAAGAAGAAGTTTTGAAGGGGATGTTTAAGCCTTGGTGCAAAAATTGCAATATTGGATCTTTGGTACAAGCTGTGGGTATCATTGGAGCAAACATTCAACCTCACAATTTGTATCTTCACAGTGCTTTAGTCAAGGTATGGAATATAAATTGATTTTTCTGTAAAAATGAGAATTTTTTATACATTATTAACTTCTTTCAGTCTAGGGACATTGACCGTAAGCAGCGCGGGAAAGTTAGAGAAGCAAATATGTACTACTTCACAGAAGCAGCTATTGCTCTATCCGTTTCTTTCCTGATTAACCTATTCGTTATGGCAGTCTTTGCTCAAGGACTGTTCAACAAATCAAATGCTGACGTGGTAAGTTTCAATAACGTTCTATCAGTAGCAATCTTTTTCTGAATATTATAATCACTTCATCATTTTCAGTATGAAATTTGTAAAAACAGCAACTTCATTCAAGGAAGAGATGAATTCACGGTACGTACACAATTACGTCGAACGATCATTCGTCTTATAATAGAATCGATTGGTATTTCAGAATACCAACTCTCCGTTTAAACCCAATTTATACAAAGGCGGACTTTTTCTGGGTTGTCGGTACGGTTTCGCAGCTCTGATAATATGGGCGATAGGTATCCTTGCAGCCGGTCAATCATCGACCATGACCGGTACTTATGCCGGTCAGTTTGCAATGGAGGGTTTCTTAAAAATTTATTGGCCAAAATGGAAACGTGTGCTGCTCACCAGATCAATCGCAATTGTACCTACTTTTTTTCTTGCCTTCTTCAGTCAAATCGATCAATTGACCGGTATGAACGATATTTTGAATGTCTTGATGAGTCTTCAACTGCCGTTCGCTGCTCTACCTCTAATAGCCTTCACTAGCAATTCAGATATAATGGGAGACTTTAAAAATGGAATGTGAGTTTGAAATGAAGTAAAATGAAGTTTGGAATAACTGGGTATATAATGATTTATTTCAGATTGAATAAGATATTAGCTACCGGATTGTCACTTTTTGTCATAAGTATCAACGCTTTTTTGATAACGCAAGCGTTGACGGATACAGTTCAGAAGAGCATATCGTATAGTACTCAACTAATAATTATTATGACAATATTGGCTTTCATTTATATATTATTCTGTATATATCTATTCATATACTTAGTAATAGCCATGGGAACAAGTTCATTAAATGACTATTCGGTACGTAGTGTACCGAAATACTATAAAAATATCGAGTACTTTACAAAAATACTACGAAATCTTATATTTGAATAGATAATTTTTATTTTTCTAGTTCATTCACAAATACATTCGTGGTCCAGATATAAAAAATTTATATGATAACGAAAGGCATTATGGATAAATGGTCCAAAAAGTGACAAACGTAAAGTATTTTTAGTGAAGATAATGTGTTCTGAATGAGACGTAATGCTTATGACTGCATTATGACGCGACCTTTAAAATTAATTTATTTCACAAAACAGCATAAAGATCTACAAATTATAAGAAGAGAAGATCCTTATTATAACTGAGTGTACATTTTTGTTTAATAACGCATAATGAATCATCAAAAGTTATGTACATTCTACGTATGCAAATTTCCTCCAGTACTTAGACTGCAAATTATCTACACGTCATCCACATTTTTTTACTCTCGAAACAAAGAAATAAGGGAATAATAAATAAATAAATACCTTTTCTCATCCTTAAACGTTCACAAGAGCTTGTCGCTCCACACCTACATATGTGTAAAGTCCGATTTATACTCTCGATACACGCCTCGATATCCCCTCAGACTCTCCGTCGGCAGTTATGACTACAAGTATACATAGGAGTGGGATAAACGCTGATTATTTTGTAGCGACTGAAAGTCGACAGTCTTTAACATTGTATAGTTAGTCGCTGTACTGCACTACAACTAAAGTTTCAATGTAGTTGAATTTTCTTATTACATATCATATGTTAAATGTCGCTGCTGGAGAATTGCAGAGTGTGAGGTATGCTTTCTTTTCAACATACTTACAAATATAGTCTGGAAGAATAAAGTTTCATTTGTGATCTATTTGTGATTATGACGATGTGTAAAAAATCATGAGGCGCACTAAGATGCAATCTCAACGTGGCGAGTCGAAGTCAAAATAATTAAAGTTATCTTATCAAGGTTGTCATTCATTGAATTTCAATAAATTTCCAATAAATAAACATGGAGAATGAGTTACGTATACGATAATTATTCCCTTGTATTTCATGAAATTTTTCATCAAAGAAAAAGCAGTCGTGGCTAGTATAGCTTGTTTGGCTTGTTAACAGTGTACTTTCATTTTTATTTCTGCATTGAACGCAAGCCTCGGTCTCTATTTTCGAACCAAAAGTCACGTGAGAAAAAAACAACTGCTTTTTTAAGTAAACGTATAATATAAACAGTGAAATGAGAACAATGCTCAAGTAGATTCATATGCGAAGGTCATATCCCTATTAGCGATCCATACAACTTCCTCCGCTGAATCACTCGACAGATAAATACTTTAGTCTCGCTTGTTCTCTTGTTTTTTCCTCTCAGTTGCAGTACGACTTGGATAGCCGGCACGTCGTTCGGAGAGGATTACTATGTCAACATCCAGTGTCTCTATGTGTTGACTTAATAAAAACGCTAACCTTGCCGTTCTGTTTCTTTTTAATATAGTTTAATAAATGTACTGTTTTATTCAACATTTAAAATTCAGTACTGAATATCTTGGCGTGAAGTTTGTATTACCACGACTACAAAATATAGGTGACCTATTAGGCAATGGAACGCACATCGAATGACAACCTTATTCGCGCTTTAGTTCAAGAAGACGACCTTCTTGCAATTCTGGACGGTAATGCTTCAGAAAATGAAGCTCCTGCACCTGTATCCGAACAACCAACGCATGGACCAATACTTCATGAGAATAGTCTTGCTGGCACACTACTGGACGATAATGTATCTATCAGTACAGAAGAGAATCATCCACTCGTCAATGGACAGGAAAATAATAGAAACGAAATACTTGAAAACGACAGGCGTGAACAAATTAACCGATCACGAGGATTCCCAATCGAAACTTACTTTTCTGATGAAAGGATTCAAATCCCTAATGGGGAGGGCGTAAGTTCTTTTATAGAATTTTCATTTTTTTTAAATAAATAACATTTTTTTATTCTGATGAATGTACTTCTTTCTGATTTAAAAGATATTCAGCTTTAATAAACTATGGGCTTTCACAGGACCAGGATTTCTCATGTCCATAGCGTTCCTAGATCCTGGAAATATCGAATCGGATTTACAGTCTGGAACAATTGCAAGGTATAAGGTAAATCGAAATCGGTTTCATTGCAAAAATGAAGAAATGAAAAACACATTGTATTTGGCAGTTATTATGGGTACTTCTAAGTGCGACAATTCTCGGACTGGTGATGCAAAGACTCAGCGCAAGACTTGGAGTTGTAACAGGTTTGCACTTGGCAGATATGTGTTACAGGCAATTCAGGACAGTTCCTAGGATACTTCTGTGGCTGATGACCGAGATCGCAATTATCGGTAGCGATATGCAGGAAGTCATCGGCACTGCTATTGCTTTGTACTTGTTGACTAGTAAAATGTAAGTTTTTGGATGCATATGTCAAGTATTCATAAAAGAAGTATAAATAGGCAACGTTTTCTGATCAATTATAATAATTCTTATCGTTTGTACCATGAATCAATTAAACAAATTGATTTTATAAAATGCAGGCTTCCTATATGGGCTGGCGTACTCATCACGATCATGGACACTTTCACTTTCCTGTTCCTCGATAAATATGGCTTGAGAAAACTGGAGCTTTTGTTTGGTTTGTTCATCACAACCATGGCTGTAACATTCGGTTACGAGGTAATATCTAGTAAGGTTTATTTGTCGTTGTCAATCAGTTTTTATTATATAACATTGAATAAAAATCACTGACTGGTTTATAGTACATCGTGTCAGCGCCACCACAAGATGAGGTGTTGAAGGGCCTATTTATACCCTGGTGTTCAAACTGTGATAGAAACTCCCTTCTCCAAGCTGTGGGCATTATAGGTGCAAATATTCAGCCTCACAATCTTTATCTCCACAGCGCACTAGTCAAAGTAAACTGAACAATTGTTAAATCACGTTTAGGCGTTTTTCGCAAGCTATACACGTTAACTCGAATTTATTTTTAGTCTCGTAATATAAATCGTAAAGAACCCAAGGAAGTTCGCGAAGCTAATATGTACTTCTTCATTGAGGCTGCGATCGCTCTGTTCTTATCTTTCCTAATAAATCTCTTTGTGATGGCTGTGTTTGCTTATGGATTATTCGATAAGACCAACGCTGATGTGGTGAGTACTTTGGTAACAATCAAATCGGTCCAAATCATTATTTTGTAATTGAGTAATATTACTCTAGTACCAACTCTGTGCGAGTAAGAATTTCACAATGGGTACCGATCTTTTCCACGTAAGTACACATCGCGAATACTTTTCCGCAAATATCTCTCACTAAACAAAATTCTTTCTCTCTAGAACAACAACAACACCTTCACAGCTGATCTCTACAACGGTGGTGTATTTTTGGGTTGTTCATTTGGCTTCGCCGCTATGATAATCTGGGCGATCGGTATTCTCGCAGCCGGTCAATCATCGACTATGACCGGTACATATGCCGGTCAGTTCGCGATGGAGGGATTTTTGAATCTTCAGTGGCCGAGATGGAAGCGGGTCCTTCTAACACGATCCATCGCCATTGTTCCCACTTTTTTATTAGCTTTCTTCACAAGTATAGACAGTTTAACTAATATGAACGATATCCTTAACGTGCTAATGAGTCTTCAGTTACCGTTTGCTGCTCTACCAACCATCGCATTCACCAGCAATGCCTATATCATGGGAGAGTTTAAAAATGGAATGTACGTATGTTTTCATTTAAATATTTAATTAGTCTTTGCGTAAAAGTGACATAAAACGACATTTTTATTTTAGATTTTACAATATCGTAGCTACAATCTTATCATTATTCATCATTACGATTAACATGTACTTGGTGTCTCTGACTGTTTCTGACATAGTAAGGGATGATGTCTCTAGCGTCAGAAAACTAATAATAGCTACCGTTGCTGTAGTAGCTGTGTTTTACGTAATCTTCTGTATTTACCTCATCATCTATCTTGCTATTGCCATGGGAGCAACTTGTCTAAACAAAATATCAGTAAGAATCACAACGAATAATATTTTGATCTCGTTTAAATAATCACTTCTTCAAATTTATTGAAATTCCACAGTTTATCGCTAAGTACGTTGGAGGCCCCGTGGATCGAACTATTGGAATTGAAAACTCAACTACTGAATGCTTCACATGATAAACTATATATTTTATAGCTGTAATTTATTTTTCATACTTAATTTTTGTACAATATGACGCCAACGATTAGATAAAAAGAAAACCGCCAAGAAAGTAGGAAATAATTCAATCATAATACTTTACTCCCTAATTGAAATCCCAAGTCGCGTAGCTCGTACGCAGCGCGAAAGGACGCGTATAATACGTTCGTCAAAGCAGGAAGTAAAGTAACGGTAGCCACTCAATCTGGCATACCTTTCGTTGTATACACACAAGGTGTGCATCGTTGTTGTCCTAGGTATGCCATAGTAAGGCCTAATGATTTACATCTACCTGTATCGGCATGAAATATTAATGGCTGGTCGATTATTATACTCGAGGTAATAACCATTGAAGTCTTCTCCTTGACGCCCGCGAGCACATACTTGTATGTCCATTGAATTTATGAATGCGCGAGAGACGACCCGTCGAACTCGGCTGTTCGGCAAATTCATTTGGAGGATGAGACCCACTATATACGAGAATTTCAAGGAAACAGCGCCATTTTCACTTGATTACAACGCGTGATAAAATATATTACAAGGAGTCCCAAACGATTTATAACTTACTTTACGTAATCGTATCTCGACGAAAGGATTGGTACCTTTAAGAATGAAATTATTCGACCCGAATAATAGTTTACGAGCTCGACGTCCAGCTCTTCGAAACCGTGCCTTAAATCGTCATTCAACGCTGATAATCCGCAAAAGGACATAGTCGATTTGAGTTATTAAAACAATATATATATATATACGCAGTAAATATTCATAAATAAACATATTCCTTTCGGATGGAATAAAAATCATTAATATTAGCATTCGCGCGTCATCGCCGGCATTTCTCTTTCTCTCTCTCTCTCTCTCTCTCTCTCTCACTTCACATACCAGCACGAAGAAAATCACAAGTGAGTCTGTGTCCAGTGAATGCAGCGATATATCCCGCAGGGCGATGATTACACGGCAGGCCGCTGCCCGACAGTTACGGCAATTACACTGGCAAGTCAGATAAAGGGAGAGAAGAGCAGCAGCAGCAGCAGCAGCAGCAGCTACAGCAGCAGCTGAGGTACATCAAAGAGACGTATAAGAAGAAGAAGAAGAAGAAGAAGAGGATAAGAACTAAGGACAGAAAGAGAGAGAGAGAAAGAGATAGAGACCGAGGTAGACGGATGGAAGTACAGGACAAAGAAAGAGAGCAGACGACACGGAGGATTCGACGGAAACATGCGCAGCGTTGACAAAGGAAAACGGATGATTCGAGACGAAATGCTTTTTTTCTTTTACATTTTTTGAAATCGTTTCAAGGGGATGTCGATCTCAGGTTTACGATTGCTGACTCAAGGTATTTCTCGTGGTTTATTTAAGATAGTAAAAAACCAAGTCCTTTATTACTGTGCATGGATAACCTTGGAAAATAGAACATTTATTGATACAATTATTCAAAAATTAAATACTGTCTTATATTCTGCAGGCTTTTAAAGGGCACTGTATTTATCTTTTCATTCAACGTCTTAGGCTTCATTTCATGTTGTATTTCTCATTGTTTGTAAAATATACGACTTCACTAATGTGAATTATTGTAATAGCGAGCTTAGAATATCACCTTTACGCAATAAGCAAGTAGAATTATTCATTATTTACGATTTATAAAAGTGTTGCGCTTAGGGAGAATCGGTCGCTTTAACCGATGACTCTTGTCCCAACATCCTTTTGAAAATTTTTTTATATAATTTTATACGAGACATCAAAACGGTCATTACACAAGAGGCTTCGACGGACCATGCAATCGACGAATAATATTTTTCCCTTTCATCGCGAAAGACATAATAATGTTATAATTAAAAGCACGTCTTCTGTAAAGACTAAAGCTAGGTTGGTTAGTAAGCTCAGCACATAGGCAGTTAAAAAGTTTTTGCTTATAAGGTGTATCTCGAATTATACATCGCGCATGCATGCGGAATGAATAAATTATCGTCGATATGAATCACTTGTCGCTCAGACGATACGATGTTAGATAAATGTGTAATTGAGTTGTTAAAAAAAACCGGTGAGCTTTTTTCCAACATTTGAAGTATCTTAGATGCGCTCGAGACATAATAGCAAATGTATCGGTTTCTTCGTTAAACCAAAAATACACTTCGAAATTGGGAGAGATAGAAAAAGAAATTTGCATTTGCTGTTTTATTAAATTTACTTCCGCTTATCGTAAAAACAAGTCTCAGGTGTGTCTTCGAGACGTTTCAACGCGCTTCTTCTTCATCAGGAAGTCCATGTCTTTAACGACTTCGAATACAAAGCATAACGTGTCGTCGGGGAAAGTACTATTTTTAATTATTTTTCGCCTTTTTACGCTGCTTTGCGTGACAAAATAAAATAGAAAAGCAGGAAAAACTTTCTTCAGCCTTTGTACGTATGATACTTGCCAAACGAACGCGTCGCATCTCTCTATGACCAGAGGGATTCATCTGAAGTTACGCAAACTCGTACGTAACTTGACGAAGTCAACGGTAAAAGTCCGATTGGTAATATCAGTGTAAACTGTTGACATATATAGGCATAAAATCATTCTCGCCGCAAGCTTCAATTTGCTACTCGCGTTGGACAATATCGTGCGACCGTCTAAGGATAATCGCGATTCCGAAGTATCTGACAAAGCTATTACACCTTAGTAGCGAATAAAAATAAAATAAAAAAGCCAAAAGCACGCGTGCGATATATCTTGTTCGTGCGGCAAACGCAGTTTTAGTTTCTGCTCGGATGGACTCGACTCCGGATGAATGGCGCGCTATCGAGCTCCGATCAAAGTGTCTTCTCGCCGGCAGCACCAACAGCAATAGAACAGCAATAGCAACAGCAATAGCATCAGCAACAGCAGCAGATCCCCTGTAACGGTTCGACTCTCGTCTTTAAATATTTTCCCCGATTTTTTCCCTTAACTATCCTTAGCTTTATCTCTCGCTTCCTCTATTTCTCTCCAAGCGCACGATCATTCTTCCGGCGTAAAAATCCCTGACTAACCGATCGCTTAACCACCTTATTCGGCTGCAGGGACGCATAGCTGTAAATAATCGCGAGCTTTCGAAGCACGTGTTACAGTTATCGTGCGCTGCTTGTATACAAATCTCTTTCTTAGCGTTTGGATTACCTAATAAGTTGAGGCTTACAAGTGTATATTATACCGATTTCGGAATGGGTCGCGAACAAATTGTAACCGACGCGCTAACGACGTTCAATTTATTTTCATTGCTGCCACGCGGCGACTCGTTATAAAAAAAATCCTTTACCGGGAAGTACAGATCACGATAGGATGAACCGTTTCTGCATGACATTGATATGTATATAGTATCGTAATCGAAGTAATGGCAGGAGTCGAAAGAATGAAAATTCACGATGAGTTTAATCGTTATCAAGCGATTTCCGCTAGTTTCTGCGTATACGTACATCGAACGGACGCATTCAGCATTCTATTTTCACTATCCGCAAATAGCTAAAATTTCAATCAAATCTAGCTGTTGGCCGCATATCTATAAGTATAGGTATAGGTATAGGTATAGGTACCTCTCTGATCTTTAAATTCAATATCAAATATTTTTTACGCATCGATGCAAGGAAACTATCGTTTTCGCGAAAATCGTATATCACCAGTGTGCCTAACGGCACCAGCTCAAATTGACGCATAAATTCATCCACTTAAAATTCCCACATTCCAAAAGAAGCTCTGTCTATTCTCCTAGTCGTGTAGCGAATCTCGTGTGTATAGTGTTTCCTTTTCCTAGAGTATGCTTCACCTTCTTTGGCTTTAATTTATTAACGAAGCTTCTATATGAGAGTAATTAAATAATACGAACCTTTTTATTATTATTCATAGGACTTCGATAGGATCAAGAAGATACAGAGGTGGGAAAATCGAGAAGCCAGATTTAATTTGAAGACGCAAGGTGTGTACCGGTAATGAACATGAGTTTGGAGATCTTCAGTGTAGATGTTGTGTACAGAGTTTATGACAGGGGAAATAACGAAGGGTACAAAGGTTGCTCAGGCGAATTCATGAATTGTAATTCGCGTCATTATATAACGTAGAACAGCGAATATTACATGGCAATTACAGCACAATCACAGTTACCTTGTTTCTAATTATAAACGAGTAAAGGAATTCCTTAATACTCGCGATAATGTACCGCAGCAATATACATATATATTTATATTTTATTTCACTGGTATACATGTTTTTTGCTACGTTTTCGGCATCCGTTAATTTTAACGTTCAGAAGAAAAAAGGAGTAAAGACACGCTTTGTGGCCTATTGACACGGCCCGCAAACATATATAACTGAACGGCACAAGAACGAGCGTAAAAAGCAAAATTTACAAAGTCTCTTTGACCCACATAAACGCGACTGACGCATAAGCAAAAAATTTGCCAGGAGAAGTGCACCGAAAAACTCTTTATTGCTTCTTAACCGTAAATTCGAAAGGAGCGAGTGGGGAAAAAATCTGACATGCAAACTCATATTTTGGGACAACAGACTTAGGTCTCTTGTCCCGTAACCATTTCTTTTCCCTCTCTTACAAAAAGAATTCGGATGAACGAGCCGTTTACGGAATCTTCGACTATAATTTATATATAAACACGTCTTGCGAAGAACACGCTCAACAACCCATGATCACACTAAAAAGAAGTTCTATATCGTTCGTTTCCTGCCGATTTTCCATACCATACCCTCTTCCCATTTATTAAATCATTGCCAGTTTAGTTTTCGCTGGCGTAATGAAGCCAACGCGCCGCAGGTGTTGGGTCTGAATAATTAATCTCTCAATTCTCCCACTACACGCGTAAGCGCCTAAGAGATAGTCATCGGAAGATTTCCCTTTCCACGAATGCGTATATTATAGCGCCGTCTTCGAGTTCATGAACTTTGTCGAAGGTCAGGGTTTCAGAGAGAGGATATAGCAAGAAGATATTCTCTTATGAATTATTGCTAATTATCCGGATGGTAGCGAATTTCCCGTGTTTCCTCCTAATTTTATATTCTATATTTTATATATGAGATATCGAATGGTTTATTTAATCTATCGTTTTAAATAGTTAAAATAGAAAACATTTCGTCAATAATTGATGAGCAAAGTAGTGACTCACGTATAGACGATGGATAAAGAGTGCCCTGTGAATGCGATGATGTCAAAAAATACCAACCTGAAACATAAACAAATTCACAATTTACAATTCAACCTCAGAACAAGAATGTATTACTGTCCGGTCGCTCTTTGCCTAAATGACAAAGATTTTTTGCTCACTTGGCACCTCACCTTTACGACTCACGTACACCAGTTACTATATACCGCTATGTAATACCAATTGCATTATATGCTTGGACGTAAACGGTCCTCTTGCGGATATGGGGATTTCTCTCGGCTAGTTCCGACAATATTATTATACTCGAGAAAAAGAACCTTTTGTAGAGAGAAGCCGACTGGTAGCGATCAAGTAAAATGTCCAGCTACAGTTCCGTATTTGGCATGTATGAGTGCGGATAGTTGAGTTTTATGGGCTTCGGTATACGTGTATATTTATGAATGTTTGCTGCTTCATATGAGTAACAGTTGATCTAGAGATTATCTTATAAGAGGTCAACCGATGGAATGTGAGCTGTGGTTTAATTACTCCTTTAAGTACTGTGTATCAGTTTTGCGCAGGAAATTTAAACGTCCTCAGTTTCGCAAAGAAAAATGTAAGTTGTAACTGTTGCTCGTGTATAAAGCTGGTAAAAAAATTCGAACGATACTCGCAAATACTCACAACGTGCGCGTTCCCCAATTCTCAGCTATTGTTCATCTATAAAATTGGTAAACTAAATTCAATCGTCCGTCATCGCTCGAAGTAAATGAACAAATGTTGGTTACTTTCTTTGTTGCGCAATAAGGCATACTGTACAATTGGCTACGCGCAATTACCGAACGCTTCTCGACTCATCAGCTTGCGTCTTTTGGAGTCTCTTAATCATATATATAAAACTTGTTCATCCTCTGTATCTCAGCAGAGAAAAGGAGTCATATTCCGCGCAGTTCGTTGAACCTAACTGTTGGCTATTGTGTAGTATACAGTGACCGTCATGACAGTTCTTAGGCAAAAAGAGTCGCGTAACTTTGAAGGTCTGGGAGACTCGCGGTGATTTCGAGGACCTTTCGCGCACGCGCGCGCGTGTGTGAGTACCATAAGAAGTCGGCTTTTAACGGCTGGCCTTCGATCGTGAAGGTGATGACGATGGTTGTGATGCAATGGGACGTGCTGTTAATAATTCTTGTCATGATTCGCGTTGAGTTTACAAAATCAATTTATACGTATCGTCTTAGAGTACGGTTTTTTTTTGTTCCGTACATCGACAACGAAAAATGATTCTATTGAAAGGAAATTATATACTTCGCGATTGGAAAAAAAAACAATGAAATTGTTAACTTTTTCTAGAAATTATACATTACGAGAGCTAAAAATAAAAAAATTACAACGAACATCAGTGTAAAAATGGAAGTATCTATAGTGCTTTGAGTAGAGCAAAAAATGTTTAAAGAAGATATTTTAAAGATTTATTATGACGCGAAAGAGAATTCAACGGCATTCTTCCGTGTATACTTAGCTTGATTCATGGTGTCGACAGATCTTTTAGAATATCGCTTGACTGGCCTCCGAAATAATATGGTTCGGACATAATATTTATAAGACTTTTTTCCCTACAACTTTGATTTTTGCACAATACCTTCATAAACTGTTTGCTTTGCTTAAGTAAATTCCACGAATCCTTGAGGTATGACGCGTCCGCGATAAATTCATGATTTTTCCATTTACTGAACTTTTTTCTACTGATACATAAATAATCGATTCCTATAATTGATAGCGATTACATTGTCGCTAAGCGATCGAAAAGCCGAGAAAATTAAAACAGCGACTGAAAATAAAATACTCTATGTCGTATTACAACTTATCTCCGTAAGCTAATGTATGCTAAACAATTTATAACAAATGTAATTATAAGAATCCTTTATCGAATAAAATAAAAAAAAAATGAATAAATGAGATAAGTCGAGATCGTCGTTAAAAAAATTTAGGTATATCTACATACATAGCATCAATGCCTTATCCCAACAATCTCTCTCCGCAAGATTAATTTGCTCGCAAAGAAAACTGGTTTACAAGCTCGCATTACACGCGTGACACTCAATTATACAATCTCTCGACTCACACTAATTTTTTTTTTCTACCTTTTTTTGCATCGCGGTCGCCTCTCCTGTTCCAAAAGTTCAAAGCGATCTCGCGAAGGAAAAAAAAAAGAAGAGCTACTGGACGATTATTTCTCAAGGGATTAATTACAAGGACGTGCAATCTTAAGATTTACCTTGGATTAATTTACACGATTTTTCGCGCAAGGGTTAGGAAGAGCCGTGAATTACACAAATCTTGATGACGTATCTCTAGGAACCGCGTAGTATACACCTATATGTAGTACGATGTACACGTATGTTTGCTGTACTCGTTAGGCGAGTGACGCGACGTTTTTCTCTCATCAACTCTTTAAGTTGGATGCTCTTTCGTTTCGCCTTATCTTGCTCCTCGACAGTGTACGTTACGAGTGTATTGTTTATAATTTATTGTACAATGCTTCCTCAAAGACTTTGCAAAAGTAAAAGTTTAAGTTTCGTTGAATCTCCAGAGAAGCTTGTATGGGAGGCTTTAGAAGAAAAGATGAATCAAGGAATTTTAGAAAATTCTAGCAAGAACATACGTGCGTGCGTGCGCGCGTGCCTCTATAAACACACATTGCTTTATCTTGGGAACTATAAACTCTAATTTTGATTTAGTGAACTCATTATTTTGTGCCTCTATTCTCAGAATGGAGTTTTCCTTTCCCATGATAAATTCCTAATTTTTGACAGATAAACAAATCCGATGATAAGTCTTTTCGACAATGGAAAAGTATATTCTTTCAAAATTATATATGATGCTTTATAATTATTATAAATATTACGTTTTGAAAAGTTAATACGAGCTTTCAATATCCATATTAAATGGACATTATACTACAATTATATACAATGATCTTCGTACGAGAATATTAAATATTATTTATTTTGACATTTATTCTGAATTTCAAGTAGACTGGTACTTGACATATGCATATCAATTCATACTATTGGGATAATGAACGGGCAAATTTCTCTCATTTTTACAACGAAATTTTATTGCCATATACTTGCAAGTTATATATAGTTTGTGTCTATAGGCATTGGATGTTCTTATATCGTAGACTTCGCATAATAATAGTAATTGTAGCAATGACTTATCCTTTATATTGATGCGCATATTTTATACGTCAAATAATAGATTAAACAGAAGAAGAATAAACAATACGCCAGTTTGGGAAAAAAGTACATTCCAAATGAATCGGCATCGATATTTACTCATCTTTATAGACGTTCCACGCAGTATTAGAATTAGAAAAAAAAAACCGAAACCAATTCTATTTCCCGCAGCGAGCACAATGGGAAGGCCTACGCGCATCCGAAAGAAAATTCTCGCGATCCACTAAAAAAGTTAAGCCATAAAAGCCACGCAACCCTACGCCAGTTCGCTCTTTACAACTCTCTCTTTCTACCCATATTTACCTTTTTCCCTTCGACATCCTTCATCTTTATCGAGGAAGCTATACGCATACAGAGTCACCTTTACTCTATATACCTATGTATATAGGTATATTCCCACACAACAAGAGGCTCCCACAGCAATCTCGCCTCGATCCCATAGCTTCCCTCCGACCACGCATAAAACACCCGAGTCTCTGTGCGCGTGTGTGTCTGTCTGCGCGCGCGGGTATATATACGTGCATAGATATACAATATATACATAGCCTCACGCTTGCACGCGTGCGCGCACGAGAATGTTTTACAAGGACTCTAAATAAGTAGTATCTCGAGTTTTTGGAATACCACGGTATTTCCAGGTATGCGTTCGTCGTTACGCGCCTCCATTGTCGGAAAGTGAAACGACTGCTTTTTTTTTTGCTGTCACTCTTACTTTCGCTGTACTCCTGTGCGAGATGTGCTTTTTTGCACGCGGATTAGCCTGAAAATGAGACTGCACTGCGGGAATTCCTTGATCTACGTTTGTAGGTGAAGACTTAGGTGTGATCTAGAGAGTGATTAATGCGCTGCGTAATATATGAGTCGTGTGAATTGTGCGGTTTTTGCATAATAACGATCTCTCTGACAGCGTATCATTGGGTTCGCGCACGATTTATTCGTTTTTGGGTCAAGTTCGGTAACGAAGCTTGAGAATCAATTGTTAGTAATAGAGATACATTAATATATTGTAAATAATGCGCGTTACGCTTCATCCGGGTAGAAATAAAGCGACTCGATTATAAAGTCAATTTAAGCTTACCGATTGGTTACGTAGAGTACAGATCGTGAAAAAAATCGGTAGACGATTTCCTGGTTCCCACAGACAATCGGTATCTTTCAGGCAATTATTATACGCGATTTTTCGAACCGTCATCCTTCGCATTGTGACCCATCCTCTCTTCCAATCAAAGAATCTTTCCAGCTGAAGGTCAGAATCGAGAGATGAGTTAGCTACAGCAGCTCCTCTTCCAAGAATCTTGGCTTCATCCTTTCCTTATCGCGCTATCATCGAACCGTCGAGTATAATAGTAGCGAAAACACACGTATAATATACATCGCGTTCCTATCGGGCTTTTCCATCAAACCAATGTTACGTATTACCATACACACCGATTGGTGAGAGATGCATCAGAGTCTCTCGGGTGCAGCCGATTGTATACCGATCTTATGCGATTCTTGGATGCGCGTCATCGGTACAGACACCACAGCCTTTATGTAGACGCGTGTAGTATGAATTCATGCGTGAAGTCCGAGAGAGATTTCACGCTAAGACGCCGAAGGCTTTTCTCTAGCAAAGGTAGAGAGAGAGAAAGAGAACTGCAGATACATGTGATACCTGTTGCGATCGGTATACACGTATTTTTCTATGAAATATGCATGGGACCTTTAGAGATTTTCACTCGAGTCTAATGCCGCGTATACAGCATTTGTTCGAGTATAAAAGTGAAAAAGAAAAATGTAACTATGTAAATATCAAACTCAAACGTTTACCATGAGCAATGAGTTCTGGAACGAGCTCCTCGTCGCTCTCAGAGAGCTAACCGGCGTGTATATAATTATTTATATCTCTTTCCATACATATACACACGCAAAGAGAACTCTCAAAGAATCAAGATCAAACCTGCACCTCTCTCGCGCGCGCTTACAGAGCTGTAAATCGACTGCACACTGCGTGACGACGAAGCAAAGAAAAAAAAACAAAATGACTGAAGAAGAACACGTACTACGTGCACATTTGCATGGGCTTATGGGAATCGTCGCTCTCGGCGGTTACGTGATTTTGTCGCCTCGACGAGCCCCGTTTCCTTTGTCGGAACCGATAAAAAGAGGCTGCAAAGCCTTATAGGCGGGGTTCAGAATCGGATAGACACTTTGTCCTCGTCGGCGATCTTCATTAGTTCGACGTTGAGAGACTTTTTGCAGAATCGCTTCGGTGTTTACTCTAGTTATCGAAGAGCTAGGGAGAGACTTTAAGCTTTTTTTTATTTTTAGAGAAAATACCATAGTCTTATGGTCCAAGGAGACACTTAAGTAAGTCTGTTTTTATATGCTTCTGTGAAATTGTTGCCAGACTTTTTTTCTCTGTGGCTCTTTATTGAGGAAAGACAAGTCAATCCTTTAAAAATATTTAAGTTATAATAGCTTTATTTTGTCCTTCTGGAATTTCCTATTATGTACTTTTCGAACGCATAATTCGGTAAAAAAAATGCAGCTCGAAGCGCAGACTTTATCCTTTCAGAAGAAGTACTGCTCGAAATACAGGCAATAACATCCATTAGCATGCAATCATGTTGTATCCAGTCTTCGAAAGATGCCGAAATGGCTTTGGCGTGACGAGAAGCCCCTCACGACAAAGGGCCTTTACTATAGGTATGTGTATATATATATATATATGTATATACAATTCCAAGAATCAGTCAGCCGCCGTCGTCTGCTATCATAACCGCCACTTTTTTCTTCAACCTATGTTACAGACCACTCGATCATCCTTCCACTTCATTAAGATCAGGGCCTGAAACCGCTGCACGCGAATCTTCTTTTATTTGCGGGCTTTAAAGCGTCGATCTTTGGAATTCGATGGATGCTGCATCCGATTGTTAGGTTATGTCCTTAGATTTCGCTCGCAGTAAGCGGTAATTTTAGTACAACACAAAACCGACAGTTACGAAAGTCGTAACGGTAATGGAATCGTAAGTTTCATTAGATACCGCCGCGCGGGTGCAGGTATTCTTTCGTTATAATTAATGGAACGGCTTTTAAAATACCGGCGGATGATTAGGCACTATTGCACGACGATTACCTTGTCCTCACTTGTAAACAAGCCCACAGGAGAAGTAAATAATCGTATTTCTAGATAAATCTCAAATACACGTCCAGAGCCGATTCTTCTTTTCTAAATCAATCGTATAATATATGAAGGATCCTTCTGCGGATTGGATAAAATACAGCTGGTATTCGATCATAAACGGAGATATAACAGACGCAAACATATACATATTCACAGATGAGTCGATGAGTGACGGGTTAGACGGGGACGAGCTTCACATCTTGTTGTTCAGCGCTAGAAAGGTCAGCGGAGGCCTTACGTCCGTGTCTGCTATTGTTGGGAGCAAGACTAGATTTCAGAATCAAGATACAGACAGATGAGAGCGATGGCGCGATGACGCGATGGCGCGCTGATTGAGCTAGGACGAAGCGTAATTTATGATAAATTTAATTGCGAAACTAATTGCGATCGGAATATCTAAGAAAATTATATGTGTCGTGTGCTTCGTGCATTTGGAAAGTGCATAATTGTCTTCAATGTGTACACAAGCTAAGGAATCCAAGTGCGCACGCGCTTGCACACACACACAGAGAATGTAGAGAAATATAGAGCAATATGAAAAGTACCTGAACTCGAATAAGAATAACAGTATCATCTTGTTAACCTAACAGTATATCTTGTGTATATCCAGCGCACTACGCTTTTACTTTTTAAGAACGCCGAATTGCAAACCGTTACAAAGCCGATTACTGCACTTGATTACTCGCTCAAATTTCTTATACCTTGGTGCTTGACACTAATGACAAACCATATCTCTCTCTCTCTCTCTCTCTCTCTCTCTCTCTCTCTTTCTCGGGTACCGGCAATTTCTCATTTCCGACCCTTTTTCCAATCAAACAAAATGTAAAACATATAGACACTCATCTAGACGATGGTAAAAATTAATTACAATAATTGACCAACCTGAAATACCATAAATTGCAATCCCCAAAAACATTATTTCTACATCGGCACCCACTTCTGACAATGTTTGTAGCCCTCTTGTGTATGTACACATACTTGTATGTGTGTATATACGCCCAAAGAGGTGGCACTGACCTTGCGCCTCTGGGCGAATGCCGCGATGCTTCTATACTCAGTTTATCGCGCGGCAGAAGAGAGAAAGAGAGAGGAGTACTGTTATGCGTTCGCTTCCCTCGCCTCCACGCGACTGGCACACTTGCAAGAGTACGAAGAGCTGGGTTTCGATCGCGAAAACGAGCGAGAGAGAACCTGATGTAATCTCTTTAGTTTTTTGGACTGGATCTTCGGGTCCAGAAATAAAGTGCTTATTTTTGGCTATATGTATTACCATTTTACGGTGATTTGCATTTTGTTATAATGAAGTGAATATTTATATACTAGAAATGCGTTTATGGATACAAAGTTAAATATCTGATTTGTAGAAAAAGCAATAATGCATCGTACCGTATTATACGTGCAAACAATAATAAGATAAACAACAATGTTTCGCTAGACGTTGAGGTTCATTAAAATGAAAAATGATTCTTTTACAGTTGAGATAATAAGGCTCTAAGTATTCAATGAGAATCAAGATATAGTAAAACACATATAAAATCCATACCCGCACAGCTGCAGCTTTCGATTGTATATATATACATATGTATATTTCATATGAATACAACCTCAACCGTTCAGAAATTCACTTCAATTACCAACTGATATGAGACATTATTATAAGCAGATAATATGCTTTTGCAACAAACCATGTTTTCTTCTCTTTAATTTTCACTTTTATACTATCTTTTTCTCTCCAACGCGACAATGGAATCGAATGTAATAATCGTTATCGGATATTTTATAGGTTATGTAATTCGCACTTTTTTCGAGAGCTTTTAATGATACACGGTCACAAGTCTTTCGTTACCGTGTAATTACGGTATTGGATAATAAGCGTTTTGTGCTAATTAATCGTTGCTATTATTGCTAAACGTGCCCTCTCGATAATCCCATATCAGATTTTCAACGGAAGAACTTCGCATAACCATTAGAAAACGTTGCAGTAATATCCAACCACATTAACCGTATACCACATGATCGGCATTTGCACGTAAATAAATTTCCACATAAACAAAACAAAAGTCTCGCATTTCTAAATATACCTATAGGTATACGTATAGGTGTGCACGAGCGCAAAATACATGGCTCGCTCGTAATATTCTCGATACGTTCTTGTATAAGGCCTGTATAAGTTTTCTAGTACGCATGCGTAGTATGACCGATGATAGCATAAATAAGGAATCTCAACTTGAACTAGAAAACGCTCGACCGCAGAAACCGCAGCTTCGCTTATTTATCACAGTTGCAACGCATACGGAAGAGTTTCCGAGAAACTCCACTCACCTTTAACAGTTCTGGATTAGTTGTCTTATTTCTTGACGCGTTATTATATTATGCTAAGAAAGAGGATTTTAACGCGCGTGCGGTTCACACGTAGTTCTGTTTATTGTACAAGAAATTCTCCTTAACAATCGTCAGAGCTCGTGTAATGATATATACTTTTAATGGAATACTCATGGGTGTAAATATTGAAGCAAACGAGTAATTACGTTTCAGTCTCTTCCACGTTAAAGGAATTAAAGTCTAGTGCTACATATAATGTATGTATGCAAGAGCTCATCGTCTCCCTTGAAAAAAGACAATAGGTATTTTTCTCCTCTATGTATTCAGTGCATTTATCCGTGTATACACTTACTGTATATAATACATGCATCTATAGGCGGTACAGGAGCCTTGGCCTTGCGCCTTACGTAAGAGATTCGAAACGCCCACGTCGTTGATCTTGAAATTCCGCGATATAAGCCTGTCTCGCAGCACAGAGAAAGAGAGAGAGAGAGAGAGAGCAAGATGCAGCTGACATTGAAGAAGAAAGGATTCTTTTTCGATATTGACATTTGGGTAAATTGTAAGGGTTCGTTCCGATCATCGTTTATTCCTTTCTATTCAATAAAAATACAAATTCGTTGAACCGTGTTGTAGATTGAATATTCGCACGATAATAAACAAATCTGACGAATATCAATCGTCGAAAATTCAAACCCCGAACCAAGAAACAGCAGCCTGAAGAGAGCAATAAACTCTCCCCAACGGAGAGAGAGAGAGAGAGAGAGAGAGAGAGAGAACAGCGCCTCCCGCGTATAATTTACCGGCTCGACGTTCGATTTTATTTGATTTTTTTCTCGCTCTCGAGCAACGCCAGCAGCACTTGGAGAACATAAGCGATTGCCGCGTGAGCGCGCACCTCGGGGAAGTTTAATGATCGGCGAGCTCTGCGTTCTCTCTCTTTCTTTCTCTCTCTCTCTCTCTCTCTCTCTCTCTCTCTCTCTCCCTCGCGGACTTTAGCTCGCTTTGTGTAGCCGCGAACCTTTTTGCCACGCACGAGTGCTTAATTTTTTCGGTTTTTCGACGCGCTTTATTTGAAATAGCTTCGTTCTCAATATATATATATATTTTTTTTTATTTAATTGCGATCGGTAAAAATTGGCAATCTCAACTTTTTTAAAGTACACCCAGTGGAATATCGCGAGCTTTACGGTCGTCTTGAAATTCCGACGCGTATATACCATTTTTCTCTTTACACGAATATAACAACTCTTGGGGTATATAAAGAGCCTCGTTCTTGCTTGTTCAAACAATCTTTGTCGATAGCGGGGAAAACAGATACCCTTTGTTGCAGTACCATTGTCCCTTTTCCTCGTTATTTTTTATTATTATTTTTAATTTTACTCACTCAATCTCAACAAAGTACATACTCATCAAAGGAACGTTCAAAGAAGAGAATAAAAATAAACTCGACGATCTACCTGATAAGGATAAGCGCCTGGTCTATAGAAGCTACTGGTGGTCAGCGCCGGATGGCTCTTGCTGCTTCCGCACATCGATGCCATCACTTCTTTCTCTTTTTCTCTCTATACTAGTTAAGAAACAAAAAAGCTCTGAAGGCACGTAAGGTTCACACTGGTTCTCGGTCCCGAATATACCGATCACATGATCGGTTGCACTCGCGAAACTGTTGTCTACGATTCTCTGTACTGTGTATATGTACATATACTTATAATAAAATCGCGATCGGTATGGATTACCGGTAGTAGGAAACGGCGAAGCGCAGTGCGAGTGCGTCCAGCCAACGAGGCGGCTCAGCACCGACTGACACTCGGCGATGCTCCCGCGGCACCATTCCTCATCTTCATTCTCTCTTTCGCTCTTGCTTATACACTCTCTCGCTGCGCTCTTCGTTTTTACCTACGCCAAGCGCGGTTCTATACACACTACTCCGCGCTTACCCCAGAGAGGTGGGGAAGCGCTCGAGAAGAAGAAGAAAAGGAGGAGGAGGAGGAGGAGGAGATGGGAGAGGAAGATAACTCTCAGGTGGAAAGGGATATATATAGGAGCCGCTCAGGTGTAGGTATATTTCTCTCTGTGTGCGTGTGCACGTCTGTCTTTGCCGGAAGTTTAGGCTTGGATGTGCATCGCAAAGAAAGAGAGAAGCTTTGGTGCGGAGTAATATCTTTTTTCTTCTTTTCGTTGGAAGGGGCTTCTTCGGACTATTTCGGGAGGTTTTATATTCCCAAAAGATGGGCCAAAATTATTTTTTTTTTTTTTTTTTTTTTTTGAAATTTAAGATTTATTGGTGGGCGAGTGTAAAATACTTCAAAGGGGATTTAGGAATCCTTTAATATATATGATAGAAGTCTTCTATTCTTCTTTCGTGTAGATACACGAAAGAAGAAAACAATAATCTCAAGGATTTTTTTTAGGATTTGCCAGTGTTTTCTCTCAACAAAGACCTTGCACGTATACGCATCTGCCAATTTTCTTCGACGAGTAGAGATTGAAAAAATACAAAAAAGAAAAAAAAATGAAGGCCACTGAATCCATCAATTAACTTTTCCGCCGAACGTCCAATTTTACATAACCATCGTAATGCACTCGTTGTATAGAGAGAGAGAGAGAGAGAGAGAGAGAGAGAGAGAGAGAGAATGCATAACTCAAGCGAAACGGTACCTCGTTTCGCGCACATAATACACATCGCCGAATTAATTGTAAAGCACTTTCGTACATACGTGCATGTATATACATATATAGTGCTCGGTTCTGGCCATGGTGCGAGTCATGATTGCAGAGTACTTGACATTTCGTAAATCGGGAGAATTCCTCGAGTCCTCGAAAAAAAAAATGTGAGAAAACTGGTCTCGGTATATATGGAGATCTAGTTTGAAAACGAGCTCAAGGAAACTGAGATTTAGGCAAAAAGAAGGCTTTCTGAACATAATCATATATATGTATACTATACTACACAGTGTTGCGAGTACTTTCAGGGTTGCTTCGCACAAGGTTCGTGGTCGCGCATGATATACAGGTCTAAAGCGCTGTAAATCGATATGATTATATAGTTCGTCTGGACCATATAAATCACTGAGAGAGAAGAACGCGTCGCATTGACGTAAACGTAGGAAAATTCGTTCGCAAATATATATTACTCATTTGTTCTTGTTTCCTTCCTATCGCACGTTTAAAGTGAACGCATCCCTACTACACTGCTCGTCGTTGCACCAGTGATTTTTTTTTTCATTTTCTCAACCAGAAGAACATTATAAACCTGTAGAACTGGTCGATGCCGCGGTGCATAAATTCTCGAACGGGCACAATTTTCATTAAGCTACCAGTTTTTCATTGATAAAAAAGGAACCCCCCCCCCCCTCCACCTCCGCCTTCTTCCTCATCCTACTCAACACTTGTTCAATATTATTTAAATGCTCGGAGTAATAATTAGCTAGTGAGTAGACTCTTTTAAATTTGACACTCACCGACTATAGAAAGAGGAAGAGCAAGAGAAAGAGAAAGAGAAAGAGAAAGAGAGAAAAAAAGCTTCGCATTCCTAGTGATTTGAACGTCGAAGGAGGCAAGAGGAACAGAGCGCGATTTTCTTGCGTGTAGTCGCTAATTTTTTGCCCTGCCCTTGTTGTGTGGCCATGTGGTGTCGATGACCGGCCGACACTTCAATTAACGTCGAAGCCGAGCTCGGTCTGTAATAATTACCTGCTGCCATTTACACTCACGGTAAAAGAGTTGAGAAAGAGAGGGAAGAGAGCCCTTTGAGAGGGTAGAGAAACACGTGTTTAAAAATACGATCATTTTCCGGCACTTGCGCACTTCTTGCATGGTTATAATGTAGTGGTGAGGTTCTTTTTTTATTTTCCTGCATGGGCGTTTTAGAAATTAATTCGAGGATCGATGCGCTACGAAGTGTAAAGCGAGGCTGTTATGAGTTTTTTCATGTTAATTTAGCGAATATGTGTGGATAGCTATGAGGAGTTATAGTAGAACTCAGGAAATCGGTATATTATGGATGATGGGGTAATGAAGAAACTGTGTATAAAAAAGTGCTCACATACACCGTAAAAGTGCAATATTTTTGTATGGCATTATAGTTCACGATCATCAATATATTTATTTATTAAATCAATTTTTCAATTAATATAAACTTGGTTGTGTTTTTGTGAAAGTATAGATGACTGAATAAATTGTTGTTGCGACAATGAACAACAATTCGTTTACACATTTACTTATTAATAATTACTTGTTAATATCAAATATTTGCATATGACAGTGTTTTTCTAGTTTTCTTCTAAATAATTTGAAACTGTTCTTTGAAATTGCATATACCTTCATCGATGAATAAATATTTTATCTTTATTTCGAAGGGCTTACACATTGCAGTGTTTCAAACTTGTTTGCCATTATTAATTTGTAACTCCTCGTTTTTTCTTATGAAATTTGCAATATTTTTGAAATACCATATTTTTATGGTGTATATATTTATATTAAATTTATAAGCCACGAAATTTTTTATGAAATTTTGATCCTTTGAATCAACGTAACATAACTAATGACTCGTTTTTCTACACAAGTATCTACGAATGTCCTAATTATCAAATCCAGCTCTCTAATCTATAGTTAGAAATAAAGTAAGTTACAAATAATTATTTTACACGTACAGCCATAATTTTGATTGAACCGAGCATCCATCAAATTCACAGTCAAATAGCTTATATTGCTGGAAAACAACTTTCATAATAGATATTATTAAAAAGTCTTTGGTAATATTTTATCAATAACCTATACAAATAAATGCGCATCCAAGTCGACTACATTCATTTGTACATTTATTTATATTTATCATATTTATGACTATAAATATGATAAATATAAATAAATGTACAAAAATTTTTGTTAGATGGAATTTTACATGGAAGTTTTCGTGCAGTAAATATCTGTGAAATAATACTTTTGTAAAACTTCGTATAATGAATACTGCTAAGGAAATTTTAATAAATTCACCGTTTTCGTGCTCAAGTTTAATTACTAGCCGAACCATAAAAACAGGTACACGTGCAATGTACAGAGAAGTTCATTTGAAAATAGTATTTATGTTCTTTAATCCTTTTGATTGGGTATAAAAAAAACCGCTAGATTTGAAGAATTCTGTGTATAATTTATAAATAATAAATTATGTAAATATTTTGTTAAAAAAAGATAATCGTGTATTACATGTTTACTTTAATTATGAAAAGTAACAATTAGGTCGATTAAGTTGACTTTTTCCCTAAACGATAAATCGTTACTTATTATTTTTGAAATTTAGTCCAAAAAAGTCAATTTTTTATTACTTATTTTCATAGAAAATTTCTCGTACTATAAGATTAATTGCGATACTATTATAACTATTTTCATTAATTGATGGTTTCGTAAGTTTTTTCACTAAAAACACAAGAATCATTTTTTAATTTCAAAGTGAAAATTCGAAGCAGACTCTGTAAACCAAAAAATTTAGAGACACACCTATTAATAACATAAGTCTGCAAATGGAAATTAATTACAAAGATATTTGTTTATTTGTAATTCAATAAAATAACAAATTACAGCAAAAAAATAATGAGCAAATTGCGCTTATTACAAAGCTGATATATTTATAGTAACAATAATAAAATAATGTACATTATTCAAAAGAGTGTTCCTGATATGAATTGAGAGTACTATATTTCAGTTTCGTTACGAGCATTTCAATAGCTTTTAGCTTTGTTCGTTTATTTTACTGAATGTCCACAATAATTTGATGTTTCTGTAATTATTTACCTTTAGCAGGCAGTCTTATCTTACTAAAAGGTATATCATTGAATTTTGGAACTCTCATGTTTAGGTATATCAATGTGTAGCTTAATTCATCTCAAGATTGATCTATTATAAATATAATTACTTGTTAATAAAATCTAATAGGAGCCGATGGATTGATTGAGCTTAAACTCGGTAGTGATACTTTTTGATACACTCCTTCAAGCATTAATGTTGAAATTTTAATTTAAATGATGAGAGAAATTTGATATTTTATAAAATGTGTAATTTTTTATTAACAATTGGTTAAATGCAGTTTTAAATTTTTAATAATTTTCCTATGTATTATGAAAAAAATGTATTGAAGAGAATAATTACTAATTTGAGCTCAATCTATTCATTGATTAACTTTAAACGTTACATACAGGCAGTGGACTTTCAACTGCCTCCTGTATGTAGCTACCGTTTGAAAGCTAATTACAGTAGTAAAAGTATTTAAAATTTTAATATTTGTAACTTTTATTTTAAAGGTTCCTTGGTCCCTTAAGAACCTAACGTACCGAATAAGAATCTACTACTCAAAACTGTCAGGCGCCTGATTTCTGCGAAAATCAGAAAAAAATATTTCTTGACATAATATCCTATACGATATTTCGTTTTAACTTTGAATTCGCGCGTTTCCTTAACATAAATCAATATTCAAAGAGATAGATTATTAAAGATGAAATCGAAAGAACTCCCGTTATTCGTTTCTTGTGCAACAAATCCCACGCAATTACATCGTATATATACAAATACATGCCAACACACGACAAGAAGTCGAATCAGCCGAAAGAAAGAATTCCCGATGACAATCGATTATACCGGAGAACAGAGTACCAGGGCGAGTAGAGCAATTATGCAGATTGAATTGAGAAAAAGTCGGTTGCTCTCGCGCTGCTTCAAGCACATAATGAATATAATGGCCCGATGTCGTGCGGCGCGCGGGAAATGCCGCAAGCACAAGCCTGAGTTACGAGGAATTTTTCGAAGGTGAGAGTCTTTTTTTTTTCTTATTTCTCTCTACTTCTCTTTTTCAAAAGACTTTAAAAACATCGAGGCCTCCTCGACAAAATTGAAAACAATGCCCTGCTTGAAAAATCGACGTAAACAAATTCATTGCAAGAGATACATTGCGCAACTTTGTACGTACATGTGTACACATACTGTTATCTAATTTCCCTATCAACGTCAGAGCTAAAGAGAATCACCGGCGATTTGTAAGTATAATACAATTCAATCTATATAAGTGTACATATACGTATTATACACACGAACGAAGTAATAACCGCAAACGTGAACTTCACCTACAGCTGCGCTGTGCAGCACGGAATAAGAAAGGACTCGAATGCATTGTATGTATGATGTTTATAGTATGTGAGCGAAGCGGCGAAAGCCCAGAGGATTCATCAAGAAATTTATCTCCAGAAATGAAGGCTCGCTCCTTCTTGCGTAAGACGAAGATTTCGGACCGGAGACGGTGTTAAAGCAGTGAACACCGTGTGTGCCATATTTTAACATCAGGATGTAATTTATGAATATATATCTCACTCGAATGAGGAAGTTACAACATCAAAAACGCGCAAGTTGCGCTGCACCAGCGATGGATGAGGATTTCATGTATGCGCGCGCGCGGGTGTTCAATGTTGTTTTCCAATTTTTAGTCGACATTTTTGCGTAGATACAATATGCATAGGTATGGAAAACTCGACGAAAAGTTTATAAAGGTCACGTAGTTGGTTATCAAAAAACCGTTACGTCAGAGGGAATCTTTTCTTTCATATTTTCTCTCATCTGCTCCCGATTGTTCACGTTCGCACTCGGCGTCGGCATTGTGAATATTGATGAATTTTCGCGCGATTGTCTATGGGAGAATCAATTACACCGGGTTTTTAGATTCACTGTGCGTGTGTGGAACAGCTTATTGTATAGCGTTTGTAGGATGTTATTGTTTGGTGTTATTGTCTATACCAGATAGCGCTTGACTTTTTGGTTCAATGGATATACGGTTATACAAAGAGAAACTAGGTTTTCACCGCGAAATTTTGATCGCGAAATTTTGATCGCGAAATTTTGATCGCGAACTTTTTCAAAAAATACAGTAGCGTTTACCATAGTTTTCTTAATAGAAATGTATTGATAATTAATAATCATAAAGCACCGCTATCCCAAGTAAAATAATTCAATAGAATGTTTACAACACTACAAAACCATTTTTATACAATTTGTATACACAAATGAAACTGTACAATTCGAAACAATTGATGTATGAATAAATAAATAATAAAAAATGTTTTTAATTCAAATAAATATTAGTTACTATCATAAAGAACTATTCATAAAATACATATTTTTAAATATTTTTTAATATTAATTGTATACCAATGTTTTTCTACAATTTTTATAGACACTTTAGTCAATTGCTTTAAAACAGACATGATATGGATGATCACAATCGTTTTCTAAACTCTCTATTTATATATCTTCACTTACAGTTATAAAGCCAGATATCTCTTGTCCTATAATTATCGTTTCTGTGCATATTACACGAGACAGGCAGTAAAATATTAATTATATTAAGTATTACATTTTATCTAATCAAACTACTTCGTATATATCTAATACTGAAAAAACTACGTTTTTAAACGAAAACCCATAAAAGAGTACAATAACCATCTAAATTGAGATAATTAATTAAAAATTAAAAAACATTTGGTAAAAAATTAACGTGTGTTATAAAATTAATTTTTTACGGTTATTTAGCAATTTCATTTAGTTATGAGTAATGGTAACCAATTGGACCATATCTATGAAAGCATAGATGTACTTTGTTGATCATAAATATGAAATAAAAAAAAACAGATAGTAAGTAAACACGTATACATTTATGCACTTTTATTAAAGCTTTACATAAAATTCTAGCAAATTTTCTCATTTTCCCACGCGTACTCGCATACATTCTCCTCCTCCTTGTCCTCCTTCCTCAACAACAGTCTCAACTACAGAGCATCAGTTAAGTTAAGACACACATCCCTCGCGAGAAACCAACTCTTAGCTTCCGATCTCTTGACTTCTCGAATCGCACACGCAAAGCGAAAGAGAGTGGAAAAAACCGTTGCTGCTGCTGCTGCTACTGTTGCTGCAGTTCCTGGTATTTCTCGCTTTCTTCCTTTCCACAAGTGTACCGTTAAAAAAAACCTCGCCCCCTCCCTATGCAATTAGACCGACTGTATATATATATATATATATATACGCGCTTTTGATAAGATACCTGTGTGCGAACGCTCTCGTGTGCGCATACACTTAATGCTTAAACGAAAATTAAGCGACGCGACATTGATGACAAACTACAGTTATGATAGAGCTTCTGTGTCCCGGGAATGCGAAGGAGAGGAAAGAAAAAAATTTCTCATGTCTCGAGATTCGAGGACAATCGCTGCGCGTATACGAGCTATTTGTTGGCTTGACATTGCGAATTTAGCTAAACTGTATGCGAGAAAATTTAAGCCACAGCAGCCCACTTTTTATAAAGGACACGGTTATTGTTCCGAGCGGATTGGAATTTTATGCGCGGACGATTTTCTTTAGCAGGTCAGCGTCGGAAGCAGCTGCGTATATGTGTGTGTGTGTGTGTGTGAGAGATGCTTCGTTTTTAATAATCGACAGTTACATTGTAAATTATCAGGAGACTCGAAAGAGAAGCAACAGGTGCAATAAAAAGTGCAAGTTCGAAAATAAATCTTCCTTCCGTTACGTTTGTTCCACTTTTGCTTTGGTATGATAATGCGCATATCATTTTCCTTGTAGTTGCATTGCAGCCAGTTTACCAACGGCTATCGAAAATTTTACATTCTCACTTAACCAGTTTACCAATAAGTCCCGGAAAATAATATTTATCTATCAACATTATTCATATCTACAAATAGATACAGACCAAGACTACTGTGTAAAAAGAAACAATAATTCTCATCCAACGTACGAAGTGCACATCGTCGATCATCTTGTAATAAAATTGAACTCGTTTGATTTGGTCGTCCTTTACACCGATTCAGCAGAGAGCCATGACAGTTAGTATCGAGAGCTAATCGCAGAGCATATCCACATCCACGGTGCAAAAAGCAGTGCACCCCCTTTTCCGCTGCGCCATATAGCAAAACCGGAGTGGAGCGTGCTCGGGATTCCATTCGCGGTTTTTCTCGCCTTCGGGATAATAACGCGGCTCGACGACTTTTGCTCTCCGTTCCCTGCTCTCGCTTTTGCCGACGAGATGCTTTTATCGCAAACTGCCGACGACTGTACTGCTTAGCCGAGTTCTTTTGCGGGGATACTTTTTTTCGAAGGAGAGAATCTTGTAGTCCTTACTGCGATATATAGTAGACTCTCCATTTGATGTGAGATGCGCGCCATGAGTATTTTTTGTATTACTGGAAAAACGGTTTCGTTACGGTTTTATATGGATGGAATCGAAATATAGCAGTGATCTTGTCCTGTTGTCTGAGTTTTATTATTTAATTTCAATTTTTGTGACATTTAGGAAAAGTAATGAAAACAAAGATTCGGCGAATTTGTAATTCGTATTTTCAATTAATTGAATCGAGAAGTTTATGTGAAAAAGTAATAAATTTATATGCTTTACGAATAAATCGAATATGTATAATATTTTATTTAGAAAGTACTTCAAACTATGATATTGCGGTGATATCGCAATAATTAAATAAACTACAGCTTCATTTTTCTTCTATTTTTATGGTGTCGGCAGAATTTAAATATACTTTTTTTAAACCCTCGTTTTTAATAATCATTCTGGTAACTAATTACTCCAATAGTGCAAAATGCCACAGTACTATAAAGTATGATATTTTGCATTGAGTAGTTACGTATCAGAATATAACTAATTAATTGTTTACAGTGTAACTGTTTAACTTTTAATTAATTACCAACCGCTTTATTTTAAAAGAGCGAGGAAAGGATACCGAAGGGCGATGAAATATATTGCCACGGGGACCGCAGTAAAAATTCATTCGTCTGCTTCGTCCCCCTTCTCCTTCCCCCCCCCCCTCTCTCTCTCTAGAGAAATGGAAAAATAAAAAATATTGAGCAATAAATCAGTCGGATTGCTGGTAAAGGTAATAAAAAGCAAGATCGATGCAAAGAAAACGAAAACAAATATGAACCGACGGATAAGTAATGAAGGGCTTTGGCTCGTTTGGCTGTTTTAATTCACGAAATTGCTTGAATATTCAAGAGCGATCGGATATCATTATCAGCGGCTTTCTAAAGCAGTACTTGTAAGTGCATAATTTAGAAGGACTATCAATGATAGATATTCTTTGCGGTTCAAGTGTAAAGGTATTATTTTTCTTCGATATACATTTTATTATATAAAAAACTTAAGCACTCTGGAATTTTCCTTAATCAAGTAAGTGCTTTCATATACCAGTAAATTTATACTATACTTCCTTTGTAGGTACCGCAAAAACCACTACACATTTGCCTAGAACAATCCTCCCCAGTGGCAAAACAAAGAAAGTACTTCTTTAACCACAGTAAATACAGATACATTTCGGTTCATTTTTACGGGTCGATATATTTGGATAGATTTTAAAAACACTCGAAATTTACATTATTTTAATAAGACGTTAAACGTGTACTAAATAACTGTTCTTACACATTTTTGCTGTAACGCAAATGTGATAATTAACGGTCGAAATAGCCATTAGTGGAAAATTTGAATGAAAAATAAATAATATAAAATGTATAAGAAATTTAAATAGGATTTAAATGTTTGCTAAATTCAAAGTTTAAATATAGTAGTAACAAACAATTTGTTAATGATTCCAAGAGCATGCAAGCGGTATTCACAAAAATCAAGATACATCTGAATACACTCTTTTATTAAAAAAGTATTATCTAGACTAGTTCAATTTACACAACTGTGAAATTTTCTTTGCCAAACGATATTAGACAAAGCTTTGAAAAAACTAGTTCTATTTAAATTTCGAAATAATATAATGCTGTATTAAATGATTTGAGCAATCGTGAGCCAGTGAAATGTAACAAAAGTACTATGTCGTCTTGTACTATCATTGAGCGACTTAAAATAAATTGATATTAGGACACACGAGTAATTAGATTATAATCTTGCGATATGCCAATTAGGACATCACGAAAATCAATGCGGCCCGGCCCCCAAGATTCTAGTATGCAAATTAATGCGCGATAAGCAATACCAATATTCATTAGAATCTTTTTGTATCTATATACAGTAAGTATTTGAATAACATTTAAATATATACGAGATTATATTAATTGTATATATCAATGTAATAAGAATCAAGTAAACATTATTATCATGTTGTTAAATTGCTCTCATAGTCAAAATTTATTCTCATTATGACCATATATAAGACGATGATTTGCCTGCCAAATAATGCTTCTGAAATTTCATCAATAGTACACCTTCATTTTCTCAGGTACGAGCATTAAAAGATTTTTATATTTATATTTATTTCTAACGCCTAAAATGAGCTTGAAGTTGACTTAAAATTTGTAATTTTAACAATGGTACCTAATTTTTTCTATAAAAGTTTTTAAATTCAAACAATTAAAAGATTGTAATGTAACAAAAAAGCCTTTATAGATAATTTACGGAGTGCATGCATTGGACATTGAATTTAAAATATAGCTGTGCATTATTTCAGATACATGAATTATAAAAACGTATATTTTAATATTTATTTTTTACAGAAGAAAATTAAATAACATTTAACTTGATGAATATTTTTTCCATGGGTGCCGATTTCTATGTTCGAGAATATTTGAAAGGGGCATGAAAATATTCGGTTCTTTCTTTTCTAACTGCTATTTTCGTCACGAGCATTCAAATTCTAATTAATCTATTTTCTTAACCATTATTATCACTGTATCACGTACATAGTTCAGATTTGTATTAATAATTAAATGAATAAGTATAGCATGTAAAGATTTAAATATTTAGCAAGAAATTACATAAATCTTTGTTTACAGAGTACCATCAAAAAAATTATAATGGACGAAACGCGAGGATTCATTAATTGTACAAATAATGAAGGATTTCCAAGTATAAAATGTTTATTTGAGCACGATTTTGAAAGTAAAGCCTATGAGAAGGTACCGAAGAATTTGACAGTAGTGCTTGGACTTACTGGTTCGCCAAAAAATGAGATTATAAAAATTGTTTCTTCAACCGAGCAATCAAATACATATACAACCAGTACAAATTTACTATGTCCAGGATTAATAATTGATTCAAAACAAAATACTGCCTTTTATGTTTATCCGGGCTTTGATGGCAACATATCCTTTGAAGAAAAAGTAACTGCAAATTATTTACTCAGTAAACTTGTTTATTACGCTGATTCAATGAAATTAATTCTAACTGTTTCTGACACTGAACTTGAATCTCATTTATCCGATCAGATTAACTTATTAATTAAAAGTGTTGTGAAAATATTTAAAAATCCTGAAATTCTTAAAGAGAATGTTGCTCTTGTAATAACACAAGACGTCAAATCTACCTACGACGAACAAGATTTAGTACATTTAAAACAAAATCTTATTATTGGGGTAGCTAATAATCTCGAAAATTCTGCGAACAATTACTCAAAAACTAAGAACTCTCACGAAGAAGAGCAAGAACTCATCAAATCCATTCTGAGAATAGAAAATGGAATCTATACCAATATAGGTATTTATCAAACATCGGAAAAACTCAGCGAAAAAGAACTCGGTAATAAAAAGCATTTAGATGTTGTGATTAATAAAAATACTAACTTCACTGATCACGGAAAAGATGGGAATTCGTTTTTCATAACTGCACCTGATTATTCAAATATAAGCTCCATGAATGAGGTGAAGACTACTATACAATCTGGTATATCAAAAATTATCAAAGAAATCGGAGCAAACATTCTAAAGTATTACGACAGCCTGGAAAACCGATTAAAAAACATAGAAGAATTACATCGTCAAATCGGCGTAGGAATTAATTCCCTGAAAGAATTGCGTGACGCGCATTTTGATTCTACGAAAGATTTTTTAACTCATTTTTTGAACATCAAAGACATACATATCATAATTTCAGAAAAAATTAATTTAAGCATCATTAATTACATTGATTACTTGAATTATGTAGAAATGTCGAAGCCATTATGGGATTCATCAAATATTTCCAGAATAGATTCTGAATCTTTTCGAGCAAACTTTGTAATCGCAGTCAATTCTATTATTCAAACTTTGGAGAATTCTCAATCGTGGTATACGTTTTTAATGAATTTGCACACTTCTTTGAGTAGTTACAGTGTTCAGGAAAGATATGAAGATATAAAAGAAAATATAAAACAGCTAATACACGAAGAGTTGTCATGGAACGGTAAAACGCTACTAGGCGACTACAATGACGATCAAAGAGATTTAGTGTCATCTAAATATATGAATAGTAAACAGAACGTCAGTAAATATGTCGAAGAAATTATCGCAAAAACTAATCTAAAGAACGTTAAAGAGATTCGACATTCATTAACAGAAGCAAACGTCAGCCACATAAAACTAAAGTTTTTATCGAAAATGTTACATTCATTGTTTTATTCTTTGGATAAAACAGAGGTGACATGTTTAGAAGGAATATTAACGATACAAGGACAATTCATCAAATTTTCTGATATATCCAAAATAGAAAAAGAAACATGCGATAAATCGATACCCATCACAGCAATAGAATTACTTGCATCGAATACCGTCTTCGTTGATAATAATTTGAATAAAACTGGAAATGCAATTAATCTCTCTGTTATAACTCCGACATTAGAAGTAATTGGTAATCCACAAATTATAGTAGACGGAGAAGCGGGAGAAGTTCAGAAAGAAAAAACAGCACCAGCTGCTTTCGATATTCCTGGAGCTAATGGAAACGATGGCAAACCAGGAAAAGCCGGTGGTCCTTCGGGAAATATTTTGATAATCGCATCGAATTTCATAAACGATGAATATCTCACTATTTCCGCCGTTGGTGGAAGAGGTGGACCTGGTCAAGACGGAAGCGACGGTGTAGTCGGTAAAAGTACTGAGATAAATTTGCACAAGAGCGACGACAGGCTAGCCAACCATTACGCCTCTTGCGAAGAACTGCCGAGCAAATATCAAACTTCCTATTATAAATGCCAAGAAGCAGCTGAACCATGTGGTGATGGTGGAAAAGGAGGTAAAGGAGGGTCTGGGGGCATGGCAGGGAAAAAAGGAAATGTTAAGGTACTGAAACTAGGAGAAGATTTAAAATTGAAAATTATTAACCACGATGGTGAAATAGGCATTCGTGGAAACCACGGTGAAGACCAACTAGGAGGTACATCAAGAATTTTGAAATTTGACTACAGCCTTACCCAAGTAACGTTTCGATTCTCAATAATTTACGAACCGAACATTTCTAATCAGTCAATCACAGTTGTGAAGTGTAATCCTGGATTGTCCGATAAGAATGTGGTTAATTATGTTGATATAGAAGTATCTAAACCCTGTGAGATGAAGGAGCCAGCTGATATTTTGAACCATTACAAGACCTACGTGAGATCGATTTATCCATTGGATGACAGAATCCGTGACGAATCATTAAAACAATTTTTATTTGAAATAGAGAATCGTTTAGGATTTCCGAAAGATGTCATGACACTCATTAATGAGTTTACAAGTCTAGAGAATCAATTCTTCAAATTACAAAAACAAATATCGTTCTTGTCATCTTACGAATCTCTATTCGACAGAATCACCAAGCATGCCGAGTGGTTTTACCAGAATCGAGAAGATTTGAAAAATAAATACGCGGCAAAGAAAGCGCTCATGGATACAAATATAAACGAAGAACAATCGAAATTAATCGCTGAAACCTGGTTCAACGATAGACAATACGTATTGAAGTATTTATACACAGCAACTTTGAGTAAAATCAGTAGCCTACGTGACGAAAAATCCGGTAACTTGATTGTCAACGTCAAACAGGAGCTCGATTCGGCTATAGAAAATATAAATTTGTTGAAAGATTACAATAAAGTGTTATTGGTGGAAAATGCGGAGCAAAGTTATCAAACATCGATGAATAAAAAAATTGAAGAAGCTCTACGTTTCATACCAAAAATCAAGGAAACCATGGAAAATCTGTTGAGAAACGTTGACGACGAGATCAGAAAATTAATCGAAGAAGTGAAATCACTGGAGAATAAAGTCGAGGGTAAGAAAACGGTACTGCTCGAATCACAGCGGAAATTGCAAAATGCAATAATGGTTAGATCATTGCTAGTTTTACCAAACTTGGCTTCTCGAATTGTAACTCTAGCTGGTCCACTTGGTCTAGTGGCAAGTGTAGCTATTAGGGAAACTTCTTTACTCGTCGAATCTCTAGGCATAAGCCAAGTGGATGGGGAGAACCTAAAAGTTCAAGGTTTGCCAATAATAATTGATAAATTAATGCCGAGCGTAATGGAATCGACTGATAAGGAAGAGATTCTTAAGAAACAATTGAGTATCATCGAGGAGGAATTCAAAGTAACCGATACTCTTCCATCGGTTCCCAAAAGCGTGATAAATCTAAAAAATAAGATATCCAAGTTCAAAGAAGACGTGAGTAAAAACAAAGGTTCCAAGGACGTGTCGATTGAAGAAAAATTAAATGGTATAAAGTCATTGATGGAAAAAGAATTGTCATCATTAAAGGATTATAAAGGCTATCCAAACTTGGAATTTTGGGTGGAAAAACTCAGACGAGTCCATAGGTATCTCGGTTTAGTGATAATGCCTTTGAAGATCTACAATGATATAGAAAAAGACACGGATAAAATCGAGCTGGTTGCTCGAAACATCGAGCAATCGAATCTGCAGTTGAAGAAACTGGACAATTATAAAACAGAAATATACAAGAACATTGTACCTCAATGTAGAGCTTTACAGAAACGTCTGTTTAATTTGTGTCGCAATGCGACAATGAACAAGTCCCACGCTGCACTAGACATTGGCAAATGGCAAATGCAACGTTTGTTAAGAGACGTCAAAAATGAGATCAACAAATTAACTAAGGAATTCGAAGTTCAGGAAGAAATCGCTCTTTTCTTGGCCGAATTAGATTACGCTTTATCCACTATGATAAACATATACAATCGCATAGAGGATTATCGTGACAAAAAGGAACTGGCCGATTACGTAAGAAATATCAATCTCGGTAACGATGTGGATACTCAAATAGTAACCGATTTCGATTTGAAAAGAGCCCTGAGTGCTTTGAAATTGAGCATACACTCGAATCTCGTCTTAAAAGAATATGAAAAATCGGTGTACGCTGTAAAGCAGATGGTGTATCCATTGGCCGATAAATTTTTGGAGAAATATCAGTTACCGATAAACACTAATGACGCCGGGGACGTGGTTGCTTTAGCAAACGCAGCTGCAAATCAGTTGATCGGCATTCGTAACAAACTGATTAAATCCAACATAGAATCCCAATTGGAAGACAGATACTGGTTTCCTGACGACTCAGAATTCAATGTGAGCGATGAGCACAGAAATGCCTTCTACACCTGGAAATACGTAGAGAACAAGCACGCGATATCGCAATTTTTAAAGGGAAAGGAAGTGACCTTAAAATCCGATATAACCAAGGGTTCGATGTTCTCTGCGGTGAAATTCCGAGTCATAGGTATGAACTTCGTGTTTGGGAATAAAACCCTGGAGGAGGAATTCAAGAAGGAATTAAAACATTACGATTTGGTAATGGTCCACTTGGGTAATTCTCAGTATAAATGCAAAGACAAATTCCACGTTATCGCGAATGATGAGCTGCACCTAAAAATCGAATTCGCGACGTCGAAAGGCAACAAGGTCTTCGCCAAGCTCAAGGACAATGAGGCTGCGCTAAGCCCTTACGCATCGTGGAACATGTCACTCGTCAGCCTCGGCAATCGGGGTTTCGATTCCTTAGCCAAGTACGAAAACGTCCAAATGGATCTCGCACTCGAGGGCAAGGGCAGTTACCTCGAGACCCACGATGATGCAGCTACAGCCAGCATATGCAATGACGATTTGCTGAAATACTATAAAAAAGATGAGACTGTTTCGGGAATAACGACTGAAAAAATGTTCCAGAATTCTTTGGACGAGATTCCGGAAATCGGAAAATCTAACGCCAAGAGTTCGATTAATCATGAGAGAGAACGACGTAGCTTGAAAAACGATTGGTTTAGTGAACAAGCAACTAGTGGGGCGAGTAGTACTGCGAAGTCTTCATTCTTAAATAACATTTTCAATTTGTTAGCAACTGGTTTCGCAGCAAGCAAGTACCTGATTCCGGTACATAAACTAAAACAATGGTTCGCCCAAGAAGATGCGAATGTAGAATGGCATAATTGCAATGTAAATGATGGTCGTGTAACTGGAGATATCCAAATGATTAATATTGCTGCTATTGACACGCAAGAGTTACCAAAAGTATCGAAGATCCATACAGATAAGGAAGAGTCAACGGTCCATAATTTATTGAGCGATTCTTCCTTCTGTAACGTGGGTAATTTATTATTATTGGATTTATTGATACGCTCGAAGAGTGGAGTAAAATATAGGCACGGAGGTCTCGTGGGAAAGAACGTGCATAATTCACAATATGCACAAAATCTGGCATACAGAGAACATATTGTTAAATAAATAATATTGAGCAGTAATCTAGGAAATTCCTGATGATATAAGATATATGTCATGATATCTTAAATTATTGCTTCTTTAAATATACGTATGTAATATTGTAAATAAGCTTCTCACGATGTATACAGTTACAGATAAAATTTAATGTTAATAATTTATGAATGACAATATTTATTTCAAAATTTGTATTCTTTAATTATTTAATATTTCGTGATGCTGTCGCATTATTAAATTTAATATAGTATACACAGAGTCAAAGAAACAAAACTTGAATTTCTAACACGAAACTAAATTCAGATATGTTAATAATCTATAAACTTACATGATTTTCTTCGAAATAAATATAATGCTCTACTTTATTATAAATCTCCCCTCAAGTTTCCTAATTACAGGCTAAATATATTAATTATTTACGTGATTTTAATAAGATGTGCGAAATCGATCTCTTCTACTCTCTAAAGGCACACGTATATGATACAATTAAATGTAAATACTTTAAAATAGCTGTTATTAGTACTGAGATTCATATTTGAGTAAAACCATATGAAATCGAAAAAGAAAGTGTAAAATACAAAAAATTATGTAACTGATCCTAAACAAAGCAGTACAAGTATTACAAGAATATTCATAAGAATAACAATAAATCACATCGGGAATACCGCAAACATCGAAATAGTGATAAAAAAATACTTTGCAATACGAGTTTTGATGACTACTATCGATTACTGTCTATTTCAGGTGCAAAGTAGTCTTTGAAGACTGTTTATTTTGAAAGTGCGTAGATTTTTCATTCATTTACGTTATTGACTTGAAACCGTTTTCTTCCATTAATTAATAATTGCAGTTGATAACGAAAAAATTTACTTTTAAAAATACATTTTACGTCATTCAATTTTGCCAGAAAAATTATTCAGATATAGATGCTGGTTTAAGTAAATATATTGTTACAGAAATTAAAGTGAAGAGACTGAGTCGCGAGAAAAAGGTGGACGACGAGATTCAAACCCGGGACGTCCTGAATCAAAGGCAGCGTCTACGATGCAATTAGTTGCAATGCATTCTAATACGGCTCGGCAGCCGCTTTATCGTTGACTCTGCTCGTATGCTCGGACTGCGCGAGCAACGTGGACAAATACGTGACAATAGATTTTTAGTTGTTCGTGCGGAAAATTACACAAAAATCATTGTATTTGGATTTTTATTATTATTACAATAGAACACTACGTTGATAGTCCAGTAATTCGCTAGGATATTTTAAGCATTAATGGATATTATAGCCATGCCGCAAGATAATGATGTCTTAACTATCTAAAAATTGTTAGTGACAAAATAATAACAATATTTAAAATGACGTATTAAATTTTACACGTTTCTATATTCATAATATAACTTGCCGAAGCGAATTGCTGAATATTTATTTTTAAAAGTCCGCAAGCTTTTAAGTTTATATCGTTGAATGTTCGCAGCATTAGAATAAAGAGTAATTTTTTATCTTTTACAGATAAATTGTACCAGTAACAACTGTACCTAAACAATTAAATGTAAAATCATATATACGTGTAAAATATTTTATTTAAAGAACAAAATAATTATGTAAGAGTGTACACCTTACATCGTATTGTATATTAAATGATAAAAATGAAAATAAATATTTTTTCCCATATTACTTACAGAGCTTTGCGAACAGATTCATTGCCATCAATGATTAGCTGAGCGGTCCAATTCATAACGTGCAAAAACAGAAATGCTGCTATAATCAATACCATAATGATGATTTTCTTAAGTTGATTATTTTGATAATACATAGACTATATGAATTTAAATTAATTAGTATAATTTAAAAAAAATTGAGATAATTGTAGTCAATTTGCTTTGCTTACAAGATATATAGCTACTCCAATACCTAAAGTAGATAGTACCACTGAAGCTAAATACATCATACCAAACGATTTCCAAATCAAATTAGTACATCTGAAAATAAACCTTACTAATTAATGAATATTACTTTTCATGTATTTATTCTATTTCACACAATATTTACAACTTAACTTAAGCTCTTGTTGTACATATTATGGATATTTTTTATCGTGTTGAATACTTTTTTATCATTAACTAATTTCTTATTTGTCACCAACACCTCGTCGCAAACTCCGATTTTCTGTGATCTATAGCTAATAAGTTTGGGGACAAATGGTATGACTTATGTAATACACAATAAGATTTTCAACATTTTTTAAAATTTGACCACCTGCAATGTTAACATGGAACCAAAAGATTTTTTTTTTAATTTAAATTAATTAATACTGTAATTAAGACGACAACATTTCTTTCAGAGCTTTGAAAACGTCATTTCCATAGCCGTATAAAAGAGATTTAAAATAAAGTTAATCGACGTGATAATATAGTAATGTTGAATAAAAGATGTTTTATGCATTGTCGAAAGAAACTACTAATGTAAGAGTTAGCTCTTTTTCTATGCCAATCTAAATATTTTCATAAAGTCGTTAATCTTAAACTTCAACTAAATACAACGAATTTTGTACTTTCTTTACATTTATACGTGGATCCAATTAAGATTTGAAAAGGTCAATTTTTAAAAGAATTGTAATGAACAAACGTTTATAAAACACGTCAGAAATATTTTTACCAAATTATAGCGAACAATCCGCAGATGTAATAAGTGCAAAATGTGAGACTACCGATAACGCTTATAACGACCAATGAACTATAATACTCAACAACTTGACCGTGAAAAATATATAGAAACAACGATAAATCCTTATCAACTTGGCCAAAATAACAAGGATGATAAGGATAGATTCGTCCTCTGGTGCCATTTTGAAGTGGGAGAAAATAATCCATAAGGCTCGGTATGAATTGTACAAACGTTACAGATGCAAATCCAAAGGTGATGTAAAATAACTATACATTGAAAATAGGAAATTTTAATTGGCAAAAATTATTAATAACCAGATCGCTATTATCGTAATACTTACGTAAAACATCGAAATTAGTCTTGAGTTTTTTAAATATTCATTCAAAATGTGCAGCTCCTGCTCATCCTTTAATGATTTCCATTCTTCCGACATGAGGTTGTATACTAATACAATCTATACAAAAAAAAACTAATCTATAAATAAGCTCATTTATGCATTTATACTCACATTAATTATTCTTTAGGCATCAACTTATAGAGAAGATTATGTATATATTCTATTATAGGTATACTAACTTAACTTAAGAATAATAAAATGATGTACTTACTCTCGATTCAAAAGCATAATACGATAAGAATGCAATAATGCACATTGCATTGTATATTATTACTCCCACATTATTCAAGACTTTCACTGTATCGGATTCTCGTGTGTAGATTAATACTCCAATAAACTGTCAAACAATAATTTTATGTTCAATTGAATTATTAGATTAAATCTCAACTCTGCTCACTTGCTGCTACTCATACTAATTTATAATAATTGTATATCAATATATTAACGTTTATATATTGTACGTACAATTAATAATAAAATAGTACCATTAACTGCAAAAACTTACAAGGGGCAGTACGAAAGAGATGGTTAGTAAAAGATAAAATCCTAGAAAGATACGTTTTCTGAATTTGCTCGATTCCGGCCATAATCCGAAATAAATAAGTAGATATTTTATTATTAAACCGTGAGATCTATCAAAAATCGACAAATCCGCTTGGTATGTTTCCATTGTTGCTATATTGTTAAATCAGTAGATATTAGTACAATTGAAAACAGCTGCGATGGATATAAGAAATGCAGAGACTCGAGCATTCGTAAACAAACATTATTAAATATGTAATTGCGTATACATTTATGATAGCGAAAAAAGTTTTCCGGTCACCTTGTTTAAATAATTGATTAACTGGTGCTTGAAATTAGATTCTCCGTTGCAGAAAAGTTGTGAAGTTAATAATCGTGAATAATGCAGAGAAAAAAACTTGGATAAACTTTTCGAAAACGTGTGCAGTCGAAATCAATAAAAATAGAGGAGATATTCTTGCACAATTCGATTATTTACGAATTCTCAATTTGTATATTTCAATAATAATGTAACAAAACAAATGCTTTTAAATTAATCAAGTTTTTTTATTACAGAAAGCAAATCAAAACAAGCAATTACAATGTCTATAGGGTTTCCAGTAGGGTCTGAGAAGAAACTCTCTTAAGAATACTTTGCAAATACTTTTGAAAATACATTTTAATATACATTTTAATATTATTATTTACTTAATCATATTTACACAATTATCAGATCGAATTTCAAATAAACCAAATTCACATTGTATTGAACAAAAACTGCATCTCATCCGTACTTATATAATCGACCAGTTTTCTCACTATTGCACAATCCAACGCAGAGTGAAAAACCGAGTTGAGCATTTCCTCCACCGAATTGCGCATCTCAAATTTCTCCCTTGCTCTTTCGCACTTCTCAACGATTTCTTCCGAGTATCGAGGGAAAAGTAATTCGCTCTTACTTTCCTGGAGAGCTTTTACGAATTCCTCGTTTCCCATCAGTCCCACCAACTCCTTTTCGTTCGCCGTAAGAATTTTCAAAAATGTCAACTTATTGTAGAGTATCCTCGTCTTCATCGCTTCGACCTCTGTTTGACAATCCGAGTACAGCGAATCATAATCGATTTTCAAATTCTTCAAAAATTCTTTCGATACCAATTTGTTCTGAACGCGCAACTTAGCCACGTGTTTTATCAGAATTTTTCTGATATCCCAATTGCAGTCGGATCTATCATTCGACTGGACGTTCATCAAGGTAGGGATGTTAACGTCAGCTCCGTATAGAAGAAGCTCCTTAACTATATCGGCGAAACCCTTGGCGCAAGCCAGATGGAAGGCTGTTTGACCGTACTTCGTTTCTACATTTGGATTGGCACCTTTGACGAGGAGCTTTTTTACTATGTTGATATTGCAACGGGATGTAGCGAGAAAGAGGGGTGTCACGTCGAACTTCGATCTTGTATTGACATCAGCTCCTTGGTCTATTAGTACTTTTACCTGCGACAAGAGTTAGTTATATCTTTCGTCAGAGACGTCATTTCTTTCTTACAAGAATTCTTCTTTATCTTTAACATTTCTTCGTTAATTGTCATGCCAACATCGACGCTTTGGCGAAAAAAACCAGCCAATTAAAAAATAAAATATGTATACATTTTTATTAAGTATATTTAATATATATATGATATAAATATTCAATTTATTATTTTAATTGGTTGCTTTCTGAAGCCATTTTTAATGGCGAGTTTTTTAAGTTTCTTAAACTTCACATAAATGTCATTCAGCATATTACCTTCATTTTTATAGGCTGTTCATTTACTAAATTTGTATGTTCAATGTAGTTATTCTATGAAGATTTATGCATAATTGGACCCGTTTCATGTATTTTGACGTTAAAATCATAATATCCGTGTTTGATGTTTCGTGCACAATAATTATGAGTGTATATACTTGGCAATTAATATTTATGCTAATATTATTTTAAATATTGAATTTCATAAATTTCATTAAATTTTTGAAATTAACAAACATTTATACGATGTACAAAAATAGTTTTTAAAATCTCGTTTATACTAATAAAGTGCGAAAAATATTAAACAATCTTGATTTATACGTAAAAGTTTTGATCATCACACGAAATATCAGGCTTGCCATTTCATTCGCTTTAATTTATTATTTGACTGGTCTAAGGAAGTACGCCTGAATTGAATTCCGAAAATGATACGCAACGATTTATTGAACACAGAAAGAAGCCAATTTAATCTAGCTGATTGTAAGTGTTGACACGTCAAGTACGTCAAGCACGGCAGTGGCCAATAAATGATCTTTACTCCCCAATTACAACGTAAAAAGCCCTTGGCATCCATTTGTTACTTGGGCTTTGGCAAATATTTAAGGTTTATGTAAATGTATATCGTTGAAAATCGCGCTTATACAATAAATCTTAAAATGAAATGTAAAAAACTTACGATTTTGGCATTATTAAGTTTTGATGCATCGTGCAGGGCCGTTTCACCCCACATATCCGGTTGATCGACAGGCACACCATTACGGAGCATAAGCATGACAAGGTCGGTATTCTCAAAGTACGCCATAGCTGCATGGTGCAAAGCGCTTTTACCGGTAAAATCTTGACTCCTCGCTGGATCCGCGCGATATTCAATAAGCAATCTAGCGAGCTCCAAGTTTCCAAGTCTGGCAGCCGAGAGGAGGACCGGCTCATAGCCGAGGTTGACCCTGGCGCCGTGCTCCAAGAGGCAGCGAACCGTCGCCAGGCATTGCTCACTTCCATTAACTGCGTAGTGTAGTGCCGTTTCCTCTTTGCTGTTGAGAGCATTTATCTCAGCACCGTGCGCTAAGAGAAGCGCCACGAGATTCTCGTTTCGATTTAACGAGGCGGCGTGTAGAGGCGTGCCTTTTACGATAAAGTGACGGCGTATTAATCAGACTTGGATTATACCTTTCTTACTTATGTATGCGACTGTGATTTTCTATTTGATTGATCGAACTATTTTTTTCTGGCTTACTTTTTTCATTCGGATTACCATTCAAGGATGATAAGTTATCAAGCATCACTGAATCATTCAAGGGCGATGTATAAAATACAAATTATATATTCAAGTATTGACAAAGCGTCGGTACTTGGATAAGCGAGAAAGAAAAAAAGAATTTAGAAAAGAATTTCGTATTAAGTATGGGAGTTCAAATCTTCATAACTTTTCATTATATAATATTATTGTACGAACTCTTATCAAAATAGCTCAATAATCACACATCGGCAAACACGACGACACAAAGTACTTTGAAAATGAAAAAATCGTTCGATCTGCACAAGTAGTACGCAATAAACGCTATTGTAATGCTAGAGAACACATAAGTTTACCTTTACAATCAAAATGGCAATGTTCACCAGCTCGTCTGTTTACATCAGCACCTGCTTTAATAAGAATCTCCGCTATTTCCTCTCGCCGGTTGATAATCGCTAACCAAAGCGGCTGAATAACGGTGCAAAACATGTCTTCCGCATTGAAAGCGATCCCATGACTGATTAGCTGCTTCACTGTCACCACGTCGTTCTTGTAAATCGCCGAATTCAAGAGATCCAACTGATACTCGCCCAATATTAATGCATTACTCTGCAAAACCGTTTTGAACCTGTTATCGCCGAGAATCTCATCTATCCTCGCAAACGATTCATTCTCGACGGCTTTTTGAAGCTGCTTAAGCTGAGATTTGAAATTTTCGATTGCAAAACACGAATCCATTTTTATTTGTAGAAAATGCACGCGTGCGTCTCGAAGATGTGACGCATACTGACGATTTTCGAAAGGACACATCTGGCCCTGCTGTGTTCGAGCGCTACGGGGGTGTGGTCAAATAATTTTTGTAGGAATCAGGTATAAATTCTCGGCAATTTCTGAAAATATAGCTAATAGGCTGTTTACGACTTTAGAGGGTGGGTTTGCGAACATTTTTATTTGACTTTAATTGAAGCGTCTCTCTGAATGGCACACGACGCTCCAACTCGGATTCCTGCAGTGTAGATTATTTAATTTTAAAAACTGACAATACTTTTTGTGGAAGAACGTTAAAAATTCGAAATGACGTAAGCTTAATCCTTTTTTTAAATAAATTTATAAGCAAATACTAGAATTCAAAATCTAGAAGAATATCTCTTAAACTAATGCAGTTCTGTGAAAATACAACATATCTTTGTTTAACAATAAAGAATAGTTACAATTTTTCTGACTAGTTACTCAATGGAGTATCATTCAAATCAATCTTCAATTGCATTACCAGAGACCCAACGATAAATTTGCCTAACTGAGTAAGTAACTAATAGCTAAATCTAATATATCCTAATCGAATTAATCAGCGATCGATATTAGATAACTAAGTAAATATTACTGTAATGCAAGAGCTAAAAATTGTAAACTGCCTCGAGTGCAACATTTTATTAATATAGATAACATACGTTTAATCTTATTTTTATAAATTTACACAATCCATCGTTATAATCCAATAATCAATAAATAACTCTTCGATTTCCTTTGAGTTTACATTGCAAACAATTATATTCGAATACACACCATTCTGTTTCAAACCGTTTATTTAACGGAAACGTCGTTTTGCAGATTCGCACTAAATTAATCGAGTGTCGAAGTGGGGTAAATAAAAATAATGCACGGGAAGCAATAAGATTGCACAAACAGAGAATAGGTTCCGTTACTGTAACTAGACTAAGTTTTATGAATAATCAGTTATGGGTCGTTACGTACTTTTGCTCTGTTTCTTCGTTGGACTGACTTTAATTCTGCTCGGACAAGCTTCATCTCGCGTAAGGAAACGTATACAATACATGTGTATTATAGATATAAGCATTTGTAGTATTTTGTCGTAACCGTATTTTAAATTATCTACTCGTTAGGTTGCTTGCGTTTTTGCGTTAGACTGGATTGATAATCGAAGCGGAAATCGCTTCAATTTTTGTGCTATTATACTTTATGGATATGCGCGGATGTTTCCAATAGTTTTTAATATATTTTAATATCGATTAGGAGAAGAAATTCGATTCGAACAAAGATTGCGATGGCAAAATTAAACATCACTGTTACTCGCATCATGGCCCTAACGAAGGAACAGAGTACAAACAATGTCTGGTAAAACTTAGTCCAATAATTCACAATTAGTACGAATGAAATTATTTCAATAGATTTTTAATAAATGTACATGGATTACAGGTTTTTGATAGAACAATGGTGTGTAGACGTGGAGGAAATCCTTAGGCATACGCAACTTTTAACTCTTACCGGCTTTTAGAAATAAAAATATCTACAAGTAAATAGAAAATTAAATAGAAAGTATTAAGTTAATTTATTAATTTATTTATATAAGTTTGGACATTGAAATTGCTAATAATGTACTCACAGAAAATAAATGCTCTTTATAATGCTTGTCAGTATCCTTCGGTCTATTCTACTTGTTTGCAAACGATTAACTGAAAAACATTAGAAAATTAAGATTTGCAACTTACATAAAAATTCGCTAAAATTTGTATTTAATTTTCAAAACTGGTAATTGCAACGTGCATTTCAATGAGTTATGATGAAAAAATATCGAATCACTATATGGTAATGGGAATTATAAGAAATTGCATTTTCAGTTTTAAGTAAAGTTCCTGAATATTAAACAGAAAAAGCAAATGAATATTTTTTTTTCTTGTTTGGCAGCCTATCTGTATTATGCTTACTAGATGTTGGCAACGTTCTTAAAGTCTCTTGCAATCGGATGAAAAATCTAAATGACAATGAAAAAACTCTTTGACCCTAGTTGACAGGAGTGAAAAATCCGACGTTCGACGACGCTGTGCAACGTTGCCAAAGACCTTAAAGTCTAAGAGAAACATTACTGCTATGAGAGAGAGGTACATTACGCCCTCAATGGTAGGGAGAAAAACTAACGCTTCCATCTCACGCGGACCTTTTAATTTAGACTCTCAGTATGAGAGTCGATCGTCTTGAAACCGGTCAGTCTATTATTTGCGGATAGTTAAGTTAGCCGGTTTGTGTATTTATGAATTATATAATGTCCAATTAATCTGTAATTAGCATACACTTACAAATTAAACCGTGTAATCAAAGTTCTACCTTTCCCTGTTATTTCTCCTCCATTAATTAACGCAATCATTTTTTGCTGCTGATTCGTAACGAGGGATAAATAGCGGGTTGATAAATACTCTTCAAAGAGATAACCACTTTAAGTTTATTCCACTAATTATTTCGATCACTTATATTATATAGTGAGACTTGGAATTCAAGGTAAAGTCCAAGGGTAAAAGTGAAATATTTTTAATACTCTCAGCTTGTATTATCGTATGATAATACAAGCTGAGATTTTCCCTCTTAAATAAAAAAATACCTGTAATGTTGAAACCAGAAAATACCTGTCCTATATGATTGCTTTTGAAAACAACTCCTGTTTTTTTTTCAAATATTCGATTATATCACAAAATTGTCATCCAAAATTTGGCAGATTCTATGTTTTCGGGAGTTTTTAAATAAAATTTTATCTCTTTTTAATAAGTATTATACAATGAAATAAATATTTAGCTTCCATCATCGACAGTTTCTACAATATCTTTAAGAGTACATTTTGCAACTAATATTGCAATATAACTGGTTAATTATTACAGATGCCACTGATAAAGCTACAAAGCAATGACGAGAAATGCTATTCGGCTGAAGTGGACAGTATAAAGTGTTCGAAGGCTATAAAAACAATGCTAGACGATTGAGGTATGGAAGGACTAGAAAACGAAGTGGTATACCATTGCCGATCGTAGAAGCATCATCGATTTTAGAAATAATTATTGAATGGGCAACGCATCACAAAAGCGATCCACCTCATTTCCAAATACGTACCGAGACAACTTTTAAAACTAGTTCTAGCCGCTAATTATTTAGATATAAGTGTCCTGATAGTAATACGAAATACGAACGGTGTTTCAAATTCAAAAAGAAACGGAGTAAATTATTTTTAAAATAATAATCCAGCAGAGCGATGTTGTATACTCTGTAACTGTATAATAAGTGCCTCAAATTAGATTCATGAAAATTATTACAAAAATGTCATTAAAATTGTTGTAACTTTGTGCAAAATATTGTTGGAAATAAGAACATTTTTTTATATACAATCCCTTCAAATTTAATTAGCATTCCCATACATTATGCTTATGACCATAAAATAAATGTCATCAAAAGGAATAGTCGCAAAATACGAGAATTTGCTCTAAATGATATGGTAAAATCAATTAAAATCAATTTATTCTCGCAAGCATAATTACGGGTTCGGACAGCTAAACATAACGATCTCAAAGGAATATACCTATTTATTGTACTATTCTATTATTTAATCAATATTACGCTTGAATGGAAATTTTTAATTTCCTCAGTTCGCTGAATCTATCGCCAACCACAGTTTCATTAGACTGCTTACAATAAAATCGATAAAATGTAATGTAATCATATATTTATACAGAGATAGGTGTTAAGAAAACAAAACCTGAACATAAATTAAATTCCAAGAACTTAATTTGCTATGCTCATAACAGATATTTATTTAAATTACCAGAATCACTTTGTATGCTTTAACGATTTGTTTAGTATGATTCTTTGAAATAAACATTAAATACTGCACTTTATTATAAAGTTATCCTAAAGTTTGATAATTACAGGCTAAATATATTTATTATTCATATGAATCGATTCTCACTACCTATATACGCACTTACCAACTTTTCTCAAACGGATAACAGTTTGCGAATTTCGTTTAAACAATGATCACTTTATCGGCTGCAACACTTCTGCACGTGTGTGATTGTAGTTTTATTATTTATTCTATTCGTAGATAAAAAATGAAAAAATGACAGTTTTATATCGACAGACTTTTTTTTCATATTCTTTGACATTTTTATGAAGATAACTATATACAGAGCAATAGAACATAATCATAGTTTTTTTTCCTATTTTGTATAGATCATGGAAGTTGTCGTGATGTACGAAAAGTTTAATGTTGCTACGACTAACGAACACAGTATTGAAATCCATATTTATAGCGATCATTCTATAAATTGCCTTATATTTATTATCAATAAGCTAAAGGTAGTTCACACGTCTTTGTAACATTTGTAATAATATTCTTAAGTATAAAATAATGTAACTATTCAATTGTCTTTATATAAAGCAGTATAATTATTTATTCGAAAGAATATCAATAATCGAAATAGAAAATATCGAGAAGTTGGAGCTACTAATGATAAAAAAATGGTCAATTGTACGGATATTTCAGACTATTATCTTGTACGGTATGTTTTTATAGTAAATGCCGTACTTGAAAAAGTATTAATCTGAATGGCGGATGCATATCTTTCCAGGCGTTTACTCGTTGTTACGTGTCCCGTTAACGGAAAGCTGTATTATAATCTTAGAAATCAAAGTAAATTCAACGCATTGTATTACTTACTTACATCAAGATTTTCTTGAAAATCGATTTTTATGTCGATTGGTATTTGGGTTATAAGTGCAGGAAAACACAGACAGGTATGTAACTGTGCAACGCCAATAAAAATCCGTTGATAAATAAAAGTATTTCAATGTACATATTGAAGAATACATACTAGATTTATTGTTTTATGTTTTATAGTTTGGTTCGTTAAAAATCCAGGCCAATAGCCGTAGTTGTAAAAGTTAATATAAACAAAAAATGTTTTATAAAGTATAACGAAGAGCACACTGTTTCTGAAATTCATAATCAAGCTGATGCATAATGATGTGCATTTCTACTGATTAATCATTAATTCCTCACAGTTGTCTCATAAGTTTTTTATTATAAGTTTACATTTGCTCCATCTGAATGTTTTATGATTTTTCCTTTAAATATGCACGTAGTGCGCAGATGGAAAAAAGTAACTCTGAACTAAGAACTATTAAATGAATGTTTCATTCTTTCTCGCGTAATGAACTTGGAGAAGAATGTACGTTGTATCCCCAAGCAATTTTGCATCAATTATGTAATAAACGTGTATGACGAAAAGTGCAACTTGCCTAGTGCCTATATTTACCGACATTCAACATTCTCTTGTATTAATTTGCACTCTAAAGCACAATAAAAATAATAGCTGGAACTACTTTGAAATTAATAAAATCTATTCAAGCCGGTTAATTTGAGTTTAAAGACATTTTTATTGTATTTTCAATATGTTTTCAATAGCAATAATTATACGTAAACATAACGTCGACAATCTAGAAAAGGTCTTTTAAATCGTTAGAAAGAGCTTAATGATTAGTGCAATGCAATATATTCTCATTCTAAGAATTATTAAGAGTAAATAAAGATACGTCTATATATTAATGTATATGGTAAGTTGAAAGCAGTTTCCACGTAGAAATAACTGATTGGCCCTATAAAGGGCCGATTAAGCAAAACTAAAACAGCAAATTAAGCGCGCTCTACACGAAAGCGTCTCGCCAACTGAATGTCCTTGGGCATAACGCGTTTGGCGTGGATAGCGCAAAGATTCGTAACTTCATAACGGCAGAACTTTGAAAACGCAAATCGATGTAAACGATGTAATTATAATTTACACCTATTCTAGTAAAATAAGACAGTTTTACCTTCAATTTGATAGGTCTAGTTCTCCTACAAGTCCCTTCGATAACTAGTTACAACAGACGGTAGAAAATTCACTCACCGCAGGATTTAAAGTCATCTGATGGATATTGTTATAAATATTTAAAATTTTGAATTTAGTAATTAGCATTTCAAAGGTGTCTTGCCCCCTTAAAGTCTCGAGCGATTTCACGAACAAGTCGCTGAAATGGCAATTTGCTGATCAATAACTCCGAGCACTTTTGGCAACGACAAATTTCACGAAGGGCGATTGTTTCTGGGTTGCATCGGTATCAGGATCGGTAGCAGGGGCGCTTTTGCGAGCACTCCGGTGGACTTCCGAGCTGTCTGTTTCGTATGGGTCATTGCTCAACGAGTTATTAGTAAATTTCCTATTAGAGATACGAAATTATAATGACCTTCCAGTTGGTGTGTGCCCCATAACTGATGGGGGCTCAAAGTCTTGCGATGATAAACGATATAATGGATGGAAGGAGAACAGCGGGCCGCTTCTCTATCCCTCCGATGGTAAATCACTACGAGATATTAATACATCAGTTGCTTATTTTCGCGAATTCCGGTAACAAGTAATTTTATTGCCAAGATGACTGGACGTGGAAAGGGAGGGAAGGGATTAGGAAAAGGAGACAATATCCAGGGTATTACTAAGCCTGCCATTCGTCGTCTAGCCAGACGCGGTGGAGTAAAGCGTATTTCCGAAGAATTCCGATTTACGAAGAAATTCGAGGTGTTCTTAAAATTTCCCTTGGAAATGTTATTCGCGATACCGTGACTTATACCGAACATAACCAAAGAAAAACTGTGTTTTTTACGTTTGTGACGTTGTTCGTGCTGCAAAGAGACAAGGCCGAAACCTTTATGGTTTATCGTAAGAGGTTCAAATTTCTTATAAATTACAAATTGAAGTCTCTACTTTAAGAAGATGGATTTCGATTGTGGATTGGACGCCACCCATATTTATGTAATCATGCGATTCAAGGTCACTTGAAAGGTCACTTACTAAAGCTCAAAAATCGTAATCTTTCGAAGTGCGTCTGGGTGTAGGTTATTTTTTTCGAAAATTCTGATCATGCATGTTAAAATTTAACTTTTTCCCTTTAATTAAAAAAATTCCGGGCTCGGAATGATTTTATTGACGAATTTACAGCGTTTTGAAAATTGTAGTACCGAAACGCATTTTTTCGTGAAAAATGTGATAATTTCGATCCACCTAAGAATTGAATCAGCGATGTATATAGAATGACTCGACTTCGTAAAACGCCTTATGCACAGGTTCGAATGTTATTTCTTGATTGATTACGATGTATCGGAGTAGATCGACGTATATCGGGTTGCAAACGTCACTGATATAAGTGTAACATCGGTTGCCGATATTCAGGCACACTCGATGATATGATCTCATTGGGTGTAATCACGTTCTATGAGTCGTGCAGAATAGCTTCTTAGAATCTTATCACCAAATATTAATTTTCAAGTTTCTTTTATTCCAAGTATTTTTCACTATATAGGACTCGCATTTCTGTCGGTAGTGTAATCTCCAGCAGTGAGTATATAATATCAGAGTCGAATAATATACTGTATAATATCGTATACCGGGCGATATAAAAATGACTTGATCTCGAAGGATCGAAGTACGGTAAAAAGAAATAGGATTCGCATTAATACGAATCAATCGAGCTACGCTATTTTTAGTAATAGACAAATAGAAATAAACGAATAAAAGACACTTAAGTTTGAAAGACGGGAGCGTCCAATAACTCTCATTAAGATTTAATTAAAAGAAAAAAGAGATACTTAAAAATACTTAACGAACGCGGCGATAAGTTAAGACGAGCTCTGTTTTTTCGATGCCTACTTCAATACAGAATTCCAAAATTTCAAATTACTCGGTTATTGTTTGTTGGGGGCTTCGATATTTCACGATATTCGCTGTGTAACGCTCAACTCGGTTCGTGTGCTTGAAAGTATGTAGTTGCCCATGAAAAATCGCTGTGAAAAATTTGAGAAAATTTTACGACTCGCAATGAGGGTCCAGGCCTACGAAAATATTTAGACTCCCTGCCATCATAAAAGACATATGAAATGAAAATATTATTGAAACATTGCAGAATAGGTATTTGACAACTACGTTATAATCTACCAAAAAAGCGAATTTTAGCAAAATTTTAATGAAAAAAATCGGATAACATTTACCAACAGTTTTTAATTCTCCGATAATTGTATTATCGATTGTTCATAGAAAGAGATTCGACTATCGTGGTGTAGAGATATTAGCGATGGGAGCATGTTTATATTGCAAATTTTATTGTGATAAAATTATTTTTTTCTCATAATGTTTTTAAAAGTATAATTAAAAAACCAACGCGCCTCAAACAGTACTGCGATGGGAATGTGGAAAAGTGTTTATATTTGAAGTTGTTTTAACGAATGAATTATCTTATGCGTGCAATAATTATTATTTTTAATAATCAAATTAAATGGGCAATGATAAATCAGGTAAAAAAAATTGGTCTCTTACTGGAATTTGAACCCGCGTCCCTTATACTTATAACAGCGACTCTCTCCTCATCTTTAGACTAGAGTGAGTAACATTTTATACTTAAAACAATGTGAAAAACTGCAAATAACAAACAATATGCATTGTTTTATTCTTTACTTTTCAAATAGCGCGCGTTTATGCAGAGACAATACAGATTGGCTCACTGTCAGACCGCAGGTGACTGTCACTGCCTCTACTGGACACTTTCTAGTCAGTACTTCATAAATAAATTGATTGCGTACGGACCTTTAAAAAACTGTATTTTATGTATTTATAATATATCAATATATTTAGTAGGTGCGATACAACATACAATACGGGATTGCACGATTGAAAGGTCCCTGTGAAGGATTATTGCAGGTATTATCTGAAATTATGTATTTGTATGGGACAACTACTCTTACTACCTTACAGAATCTTGTGTACTTGTTAAGAGAAAATTTATAATAAATATCTTTATATGAAGCTCAAAATATTAAAACTAATAAACAATAGTAATACTAATACAGAAATAAACTAAGGTTCAATCGTTCTACACAATATAAAGTCAAAAGTTTTTGCAACTTTTAGAAACAGTATTTGCATAATTTATATTCGAATAAATAACTATGCTTTGCAATTAACTATTACAGTTGTAAAGATGGAGGGTTTTGCTCGAGCACCTGAAGCTTTATCCAATGAGCAACCAATGGATAAAACTTGGAAAATGTGGAAACAAGAATTTATTATCTTTTTGAGAGCATCTGGAATTGACAAAAAAACAGACGAAGAGAAAGCATTTTGTTTGATGAATCAAATAGGAAAAGTAGGTTTAAAAGCATTGCAGGAGATGCAATTACAAAGTAATGAAGAAACAAACTACGATATTTTAATGGAAAAATTTGATCAATACTATGATCCACCAAAAAGAGAAACTGAGGAACGATTCAATTTTTTTACTAGATCCAAAAAATCTAACGAGACAATTGAAAATTATGTAGCAAATTTGAAAGACAAAGCTAAAACGTGTAATTTTGATAATTTAACTGATAGCTTAATAAGAGATATGGTGATTTTAGATATTAAAGACAAACACCTTCGTAAAATGCTTATCCAAGAAAAAGATCTAGACTTGTCAAAGCTGATCGTTATGTACAAGCAGTATGAACTAAGTACTGAGAAAATGAAAGAAGTCACAAAAAAAGTAGCTGCTGAGCAGGAAGGCCCAAATAATCCATCGTGTGTTAAGAAGATTTGTTGGCGATGTGGCATATCTCATCCTATAAAAGCCTGTCCTGCCTTCAAAGCCACTTGTGAGAAATGTAATGAAAAAGGACATTACACTCAAAGATGCCATGCTAAGTTTAAAGGAAATAATACCAATGCCAATAATATAAATCTAATGTCATATGTAAGTAATTCACCTCATGATCCACTCTTGAAAATTTGAATATTTTTATTAAAGTTGTGTATAATTTTTAGGCTAAGAAGACTAATAATATCACAAAAAATCCATTTCAACAATGTGAAAAATTTGGAAAAAAATAATGAAAATAATACTAAATACTGCTTAAATCTAATGACCACCTACAGATTTAGTAAAAAGCATAATATTAATTCTAAAAATGTCAATTTCTTACAATACATATTTGGTTTGTGATATACAACATTAATTAATAAAATAATAAAAATTGCATCTTTTAGCATTATTATTGCATATATTATTGCTTCATATACTAAATAATACTAAAATTTTGAATCTACGAAAAATTAGAGTATTTTTGTTCCTTAAACTAATTATTTAACATAAGTGTATGATTTCATATGCAACACTAAGATTTTTCAAATTAATAAATTGATAAATTTTCAACAAATAGCTCCTGTCTTTCATAACAATTTATTATGTATTTAGAATAAATTAAAGAACCTCATCGTGATCTGTGAATGCCCGATTTGTAAGTATTCAAAGTTGACACTATTGGCAGGTAGGTACAGTAGACATCGCAATTCGCGACACAGTATAGTATATCGTAGGTACATCTCGAATCGCGATTCCTAATGTAAGACTACCACTTACGGTACTCGTACAATTACTACTGAGGAAAACGTATAATTTTCTTAATTTAACATATGTTAATATATATTATATACCTTCGAAGTTATGAATCGCTTTAAATCCGTAGCAATTGATGCTAAAAATGTTCTGTCACTGTTGTGTACACGAATCTAGAATCTTAACTGCGGTAATTGGTGACAAAAGAAAATATTTATATATGAACTGTACCTACTTTGAAACGCGCTGACTTGACATTTTGTATAGTCTACTAGAATATAATAATTTATATATGATTTACATAGAAAATATTTTGGTTCTTATTGCTATTTTGACCCGAGAGATATTCGAAACGCACGTGTTTAACGAGATAATCCGGTCGACATAACTTAGGTATTATTTACATGGGCAATGTAAAATTTCCTTAGATTTTACAAAGAACAAAAATTACATTTTTATTATATTAATTATATTGACATTTTTTTTGTTATTTTTTAGGTTTACTTATAAATATTATTAAAATGGTAAAAAATAAAGCCTCTTCCAATAACACACGAAATCGTAACGATCTATTAATTACAGCAATTCAACAAGGGAATTTTGAATTGGTTAAAAATATTGTTGATAAAGCTGGTTTGAATTTCTCTGAAAAATGGTTAGAAGGCTATGCACTATTATGTACAGCTATCAAATGCCATAGAAATCAGATAGCACTATGGCTTTTGTCAAAAGATTGCAGAATAAACAGAAATGAAAATGACAAAATAACTGATATTCCCATTCATTTAGCCATTTACAATAATGAAAATGATGTGGCAAAAGCACTAATTGAAAAAGGTGCTTCATTAAATGACAAAAACCATAAGGGTGAAACTTTGTTACACATAAGTGCTTTGAAAAAAAATGTTTGCATAACTGAATTATTGTTGAAAGATAATGAAATTATAGCTGATGTGCCTGATTTTCAATCGACTACTCCTTTGCACCTTGCAGTAGAAATCGAATGTTTGGAAATTGTGGAACTTCTATTAAAATGCAAAGTTAACGTTAATGCTTATACTTTTAAAAATAGTTTTAAAGGATTTACACCTTTACATATAGCTGTCTACAAACAAAATAAAAGAATTGTTCAAATGTTATTAGATAATGGAGCTGATTTGAAAGCTTCTATTAAAATACCCAATGTTAATGGATTCGAAGATGAGAATTTAACTGGTTTAATAAAATATCAAGATTTCATGCCTTTACATCTAGCATCAAAAATGAACGATGGTGATATCATACAATTACTTGCAGACAACAATGCAGATATTGATGCTGTTGTAGAAAATAGTGGCATGACTGCTCTTCACATTGCTATTGATAATAAAAACAAAGCAAATGTTATACTGTTTTCAGTACTCCAAGCAAATTTTCAAGCTGTAACAAAAGAAGGAAAGAATGTCTTACATTTAGCAGTAAAAAACGATTGGTCTAGACTGGTAGAAGTACTTATAGTAAAGGGTGCTAATATTAATTCTCAAACAGTTAACGGAGAAACTCCTTTATATATAGCAGTTAAAATGGGAAATGACAGTATGGTCAAATTGTTACTTAAATTTAATGCTGATGTTAACATTACAAATTGTTCCCACAGAAGTCCATTACATGTTGCAGCTGAATATAATTCGTATATAGTGAAACTTCTTTTAGAAGCAGGGGCATGTGTCGATGAAGTGAATAATGATTCCAACACTCCATTGAGTATTGCTGTTAAAAATAAGAATATCGAGATTATTGAACAAATTTTATTGCACCAACCATGTATAAAGAATTCTTCGAACCAGAATGCATTTTTATTTGCCATTACAAATCCAGACCATTCTTATGTAAAAATAGTGGATTTATTATTAATAAATGGCTTTAAAATTACTGAAAAAATTGACAATATAAATGTATTGCGCAGTTCCATTTTGGAAAAAAACTTCAAACTAGTTCATTATTTATTGAAGCATGGGATTGAGATGTCTAAAATCCAAGAAAAATATAATGATTTATTGCATTGCGCTGTTAGAAGTAAAAATTCTGCAATGGTTGAATTACTTATGAAATATACATCTAATATTAATGCAGCAGATGAGAATGGAGAAACTCCTGTAGGATATGCAATAGAGTTCAACAATCTTCCTATTCTGGATTTATTATTACAAAATGGAGCTAATGTTTTAAATATTACTTCTTCACTTTTGAATGCAGCTAAGGATGCTAACATTACCTTAATTCAGATTCTTTTGAAATATGGCGCTGATATAAATGTCAGTGATAGGTTTGGTACAACAATGTTACATTTCGCAGTATGGAATAAATATTATAATTTCGTTGAGTTTCTTTTGAATACTAATGGTATATGTTTGGGCCAGAATTCTATAGAGGAAAATAATGAAGAAATTGATGATTCTTATACCAAAGAATTTCGAAGACAAGTATTTACATCTCCACTTCATATTGCTGTTAGTAAAAAAATTGGTGATATTTGTACTATTCTTTTGGAACACCATGCTGACATCAATTTTAGAGATGGGTATGGAAGAACTGTTCTGCACTTAGCTTCAGCAATAAAATCAACGGAGCAAAGAAATTTAATTAAAATGTTAATTCATTATGGTGCTGACATTAATGCTTTGGATGACTTAAAAAAATTACCAATATATTATATCTACAATCAGACTTGTGTCTGCAGTATTGCGTTTCAAAATCTATATGAAGTTTATAGTGAATGTGAATGTGATTTATACGAAGATTATGATATTAATGATGTTATTGAAGTTTTTATAAAACATATTATGCTTTTAGTTTCTATGAATAAGTATGTTCATACTGATAATTTGAAAATAATATTAAAAAGTGAATTCTCCAAAAATATAAAAAATTCCTGTATGATTGAGATTGAAAAAATGAAAAAACAAAAGATTGTTAACTGTTTATCATTTTACGATATACTGGTCAAAAAATCAAATTCTTTAGCTGCATTGGCTCGCAATGATGATGTCATTGAAGTTTTTGAGTTATCTGATTACAAATCAAAATTTCCTTTATATTATGAATTATTAAAAGAACAATTTGATACTGCTAAAGCTAGAGAGCATTGGTTACAGTCTGCAACTGTAGCACTGGATATTCTTTTGAAATTTAAATTACCTGATATAATATCTGATAAGGTGTTTGAATCTTTAACTTTGAATGATTTAAAGAATTTATCAATGACTATTAATAATTCTGTTGTTAGTAATACTAATCCAAGAAAAAAGTTCAGACTTTACTGATAAAAATGAATCGTCTGATAGAAAGTATTCTAATTTAATAATATTACTGTTTTTCATTATTTCAAATACGATGCATTAGAAACAGTTTTATTTTTCAAATATTTATATAAATGGTTTATGACCGAAATATTAAAATATAAACATTCTCTATTAAATTTATATTAAATACGTTTATAAAATAGGAATTATAGTACACTTACTTTTGTACATTGTGTATACCAGTTACACCGTTTTGTTTTAAGTAATAAAGTATATTAAAAAATCATAAATATCTGAATAATTCTTGCAACGATACGTATATTATTTAATATCTTAGAAAAAAAATGATCAGAAAAACAAAAGATCAATAACAGCTCAAAGTTACAAACATTGGACTTATTATATCTGTTCAACTGCGTAATTTAGCAAAGGATTTGAATGTCGCGGGTAAATGATGACTCGCGTCCTCGAGTGCTGCCTCAGTACGAGCTAGCACGGTATAACGGAGAATGAGTGATCGATAGTACCGATAGTGGGAGCTGCTCCGTAAAAGAGCTGTACGAAAGCCTCTGGACTCGGGACTTGGGAGTCGGGACTGTCGGGAGGAGAGCGAATCAGCGAACCAACGAGTTCTCGTGAAGGTGTGTAAGAACGTAGGTGCGCGTAAAAAATAGTGACGGGATTTAGTGCAAAATGGATTTCAACGTTAAAAAATTAGTTAAAGACGCTGGCGCAGCCCTTAGTCGTGTTGTACAGGTAAGCTTCAAGTGGATTTTTCGCTTCTTTTGTCACTACTGAACGTCCGTGAATTTATGTTTTTGCTTGTGTGGGTGTAATCAAACACTGTGTGTCATTCTTCCTCTGACATTTTATGTCTTCTCTTGTATATAGGAATTTTTTTCTTCTCCTTTGCCCACGTTCTATCTTACTACTGACCTCTTTTTTGCGCGAATAATCGATTCTATTAATTTCTATGTATATTGTATGTGTGCTTTTTCCTTATTACATTAGCTGACAGAAGAAACTTTGGGGACATCTGAGAAAACAGAACTCGATGCTCATTTTGAACATTTGGCTGAACGAGCTAATGCAACAAAGACCTGGACGGAGAAAATATTAAGGAACATGGAGGCTATGTTGACACCTAATCCTGGTAATTTATTAATTTATGTCACTTTGTATTATAAAGAATGGTACTATAATGAATGATTAATATTGTATCGATATGCAATGTTCTAATACATGCTAATTGTACAAATAAAATTTCAATACATATGTATAAAAGTTCTTTTTTATACAAATGATAGTGATAGTTTTAACGTTGTGTATCTATAATAATATATTGATATTCTTTTTTTTCAGGTAATAGGATTGAAGACTTTTTTTATGAGAAAATTGATAAAAGGAAGCCTAATAGACTCAGTAACTTAGAATATGTTGGTATAGATATGATAGAGGCTGGCAATGATTTTGGACCTGGAATTGCATATGGTATGTGATGACCTTTTTTATACCAAAACTACATCTTTAAAACAAAAATAATAATTTTTCAATATTGTCTATGTAGGTAGTGCATTGATTAAAGTTGGTCATTGTCAGCAAAAATTGGGACAGATTGAAAGGGATTTTATTGGCTCAGCAGCAAACTGTTATATACAACCACTCAGGAAATTTTTGGATGGAGAAATGAAAACAATAAGTAAAGAAATGGCTATCTTGGAAAGCAAAAGGTATCAGCAAATTAAAGAATTATACTATACAAAATAAAAAAAGAGTAAAAAAAGTTATCATTTAATTTGCTTTTTAAAGGTTGGATTTGGATTCATGCAAAAGGCGTGTAAGAAAGGCTAGAAGTATGCTGGGCCAACAGAGTGTAAGTTTTGTTAATAAATTTTATCTTTAAATATTTCTTAAGAGTATTTTAATTCTTAACTTTATGAATATTGCGGCATCAAACAGGAGAGCGGAATTTCCCCTGAAGTATTACTTGATCAGGTACTAATAACATAAATGATCAGTTTATAAAAAGTAAAGTAATATATCATTTATGTACGCAATTTTAAGCATGAAAAGTTTAGAAATCACCAAATCATAAGTTGATTTACGTAACACTTTTTTATTTTCATTTTAAGTGAAATTTTTTTATTATATTTAGCTATTCAATTATATTTTTATATGGTATACTGACTTTAATTCATTTTAAAAGTTTCTATAAAATTATGAATTTGAATTAAAAAAATTACCTTATAATTTAACTGAAGGTGGTATAAAACGTCAGAATACTGTATGTAGGTGTAATGATTGAATAAATAATGTACTTTAGTATAGACAGGCAATTGTAAGGTATTATTAGTACAATGCTTTCCTTAGCAAGTTGCTTAAATAAAACATTTATTTCTATTCTTAGGCAGAAAGGGAGCTGAGAGTAGCCCAATCAGAATTTGATCGACAAGCAGAAATAACAAAACTGCTACTGGAAGGAGTTTCAAGTTCACAAGCTGGACATCTTCGTTGTTTACATGAATTTGTAGAAGCTCAAACTCGCCATTATGCACAATGTCACGCAACAATGCAAGAATTACAACGAGAATTAGCAGGGTGAGAGTCTTTTCTTATTTTTAATTACAATAATACTAACATCAAAATCATGAAATTCTCCTGCACCACCTTGTCGTTTTACTTGCAATTTTTTTAATACAGCTTTCCTACTCTCGAGTGATCCGAGTGAGTAATGTTTTTGTATTGATTGTAAGTGGCGTATTACTCGCCGATGGGTATTTAGATGATGCTTGAATCATTACTCATTCGTGAAATTCCTTAGGCTTGCATTGATGTTTTTTTTCAAACATAATATCTATAATAGTAAGCGAATGTGTTTGAAAAATTGAAAGTAATTAATTAGTATTTCAAGCATATACATGTTATTCAAAAATAGCTTATTAATTTACTACTAGCATGGTTAATATGTCAGCCAAAATTTCTAAACAAAATCTAATTACACACAATGGTTAGCTTGACTGATTTGAAAGTTGCATGAATAACTGAGCTATGATAACTTGATGACAAAATATTTTTTCAATTTCATTAATTTATAAAGCTGTTCTAATAAAAACTCTTTATTCATTTACTTTAACAATAAACAAATTGAAAAACATTTAATAGTATTTAATAATACAGAACAAACTAATACAATTTGGGCATGAGTTTGAATTACTAAAAACTTGTCTTATAGAACATGTAATTATTAATTACAGCTACTGTTCTAGAGCTTCTTCTATAAATTAGCTTTATTAATTCTTTTCTGATAAAATTTAACTACTGCGAAAGAGTCTGCTATTCAATTTACTGACAAAAGACTCTCTAATACTCTATCTTTGCTGGCATGCTTGGGGTTGCAGGGCGCGTCAGCCAAGTCCTCTGCTGCGAGTCAACAGCGAGGAAGTGATCGAGCTAAACCCCTCGCCCACACAATCCCAAAATTCGCCTACCCATCAGTCTCTTGCTGGATCTACCTATGTCACTGCTACATTCGTCACGGATGTTTCTAAAATCTAGTCTCTCTCTCTCTCTCTCTCTCTCTCTCTATATATATATATATATATATATCTCTATCTAAAAGAAATCTGTTGCAATTTAAAAGTCACCACTCCTATTTTTTGTTTTATTACTTATTTATTCATATTTTTAAAATATATCTAAAGAATTATGCTAATTTATTCTATAGTAAATTCTCAGAAATAAATACTAACTTTTTGTTTCCGTTAGCATTAAATATAAATGACTGTTATGATTATTATTTGAATGTTACATATCAGTTTGATATTTTGCATTAAAAATGCTGTAGAACAATTAATATTATTCATTAATAATGCTAGTCAATTCGGAATATAGAACACTGACGTTCCTTGTGTCCTAAATTCCTTGTAATTATAGTTTTATGACACTGCTCTAATGTTTAGAGATACAGAAGCCCATGAAAAATGTAAAATATATAATATAAGAATAATAATATAGGAATAAATCATTTCCAATTAATCATGTTTCAAACTTTTTCCAAAATTTCACAACACTTATTTTTCATTTATACAGAGTATCTGACATTTTTTATAGTACATTTTCTTTAAGTGGGATAAATACTAATTTACTCAATCTTCATTACGCAATTAAGAAACATGCATGTCCTAAATGAAGTATTAATAAATTTCAACAAATATAATTCTATTAAATATGTGTTTGTATAAGTGTCTGTAACTTTGTTATTATATGCAAGTTTTTTAAGATAATCGCCTTTACCATCATTATTTACATATTGACATACAGCTTGGAAACACTGCCGATCATCACTTTTTTACATTTTCTGTAGCTTTGAGCAATTTATTTCATGTACAGTGTACACATTATCATAATAAAATCGTACGGTTACAATAAAATATCTTGCACGAACTCGCAATGTCTAAGTGATTGAGAAGCTATAGTAATTTTCACGATTGTTGAAATAAAATAATTTTTAAATTTTAAAATACCAAACTTACAGTTATTGTGCAAATAATTTCAACAAAGATAAACTAATCTGTAGAAATGTTGCCGTGTAACGATTTAATAAGGTATTACGTGAAACGAATGAGTAATATTGAAATTATTTTTAATCGACAATATGGAATAATTACCGAATTGGCCTTACAAAGATAATCGATAGCTTTAAGATTGTAAATAAATAAAATCGATATGCTTCGACTCTATGAATAAACACTTAGACATCAAAACATTTACACAATTGTAAAATACGCACTTCCTAAAGTTTCGCCCATTAAAAATTTGTCCCTCCCAGTTTACCTGGGGCTTCATTCCACCCAACTATCTCGATAAATTCCAACGAGCCTGTGGAAAATGGTCAAGAAAGAGCGAGAGTAGTTTGCGACTACGAAGCAAGGGATGAAGAAGAATTGAGCGTGTCGCAGGACGAGGTAAACAAATTTGTTATATGATCAAGTCGTCTTGACGCCAGGAGAAGAGCGCATGTCACCAATGCCTAGCTATTTTGTTGAAGCATGTTGAATGATTATTGTTTAATCTTCAACCGTAAGAAAAAATGTGCATTATAGATTTAGCATTTATCTTTACTCTTTACATCATCATGATCATCATCATCATCATCGTCATCATCATCATCATTATTATTATTATTACTATTATTATTATTATTATTATTATTATTATTATTATTATTATTATTATACGAGAAGGGAAACATCACTTTTTGTATATTTATGATTTGTTTCGTACTCTCGTATATTTTTATTGTTTTTTTTATTTTTTTTAAATAAATTCCGTTTCGTTGCGTTTGTTTTCGCACACTTCTTTCAATTCTAGATTTTATTATAAGCATTTTATACAAAAGAAAAGTGATACAGTAATAATTTAATATTATGGATTAGAAAAATAATGCATGAGCAGATCATGATTTTTCGTACCATTTAATTGTGTAATTTTTAATTCAGTGTCATTCATTACATAATTGTTGTTATTAAAGTTTATTGTAATTAAATTTATATGAATATAATTATAAATTTTTATGTATTTATACTTAAAAGGTCATTTAATTTCTTTTTCTACAAAAAGAGACATCTTTATATAAAATGTTGTCGCACGAATATATTTTTAGTTTATAATTAGTTGTAATAATCTATCGTTTACGTATGTTCAACTAGTTTAGTTTATACACACGCAATACTTTAAACGTTATTTAAATAATTGTATGTATATTTTAACGTGTCTAGTTTTTTATTAATTTGTCAATTATGTGCTATATATATATTATTTTATAAAAATATTTTTTTATTGCAAATATAAGAATGTATATGAATATAAATATATCTTTTTGTATATAACGTATGAATATATTTTAATTTTTGAATGTGCATTCTAATAAACGCAAAAATGTATTGCTCCATACATAATTTTTATTGTTTCATTGGTTTTACCTTTTCCTTAGCGTTGCTCTTTTAATTAATTTGAAGAATTATTTAAAAGACAACAATTATTTTGTAGGTCATATCTGTAAGGGAAATTCCAGGAGATGAAGATTATTTACTGGGCTATCGAGGCAATCAACGTGGAAGAGTACCCAAAGTTTTTCTAGAAATCCTCTCATATCAATAAAATTGTGATTAAATGCTTGCACCGCAATTAAATATTTAGCAAGTTGATTAAGCAATGAATTTTAAGTACTTTCCATTGGTCAGAAAACTTCCCAAGAAATCAATTATGAGTATTCAATTACAAATTCCACTATGTGATACATAAGTATTTTTAAAGTTTTCAATTTTAGTCATTCCACACTATAATACACTGTACAGTATTATCTATGTAATTGTAATAAAATTTAAGATATTTATGAAATTTAAATGAAAGATTAAACAATACATTAATACTGCCTGTTGCGTTTTACAAATGTAAAGTCTTAATGTTTTCAAATTTGTAGAGTCTATTGTTAGTTAAATGACCAAATATTTAGTAATATAAATTTGTCAGAAGTGATAATGTTGCTTGCAGAGTATATAAATAAAAAAGTAAAACATTCAATACTTGAAAAATGTTTATTTTATTTAATTCATTATTAAATTACTTCTTCTTGGACACACCAACAGTGCGACCACGTCGTCCTGTCGTCTTGGTGTGTTGACCACGCACTCTGAGACCCCAGTAGTGTCGTAGACCTCTGTGTGCACGAATCTTCTTCATACGCTCCAAATCGTCACGAAGCTTTGAGTCCAAGTTGGAACTCGTAAGCTAAAAATTAAATATTTATTAGTTACATGATGTAATTATATTCATTTGTTTTACAAATTTTCCTATTTTATCAAAATAGTTGGGATAAATGAATTCTTATATATATTATTTATAATTGAGAAAAGAGATAAAGGAAATTTACTGTAGTTAATGACACAGATCGTGAATACATTTTTAATGCATTTCAGAAATTTAAGCATCTCTAAATTACACCAGCAAATATTACAATAGAAAAGATTGCAAATAGCAAATATGTTGCATTTTAAGAAATGAATAAACCTTTGAATAATATATAATCATAAGTTTTATAAAATGCAGTCATTTTTGCACAATCTACCAGTCGAATCATGCATTTAAAAACATGACTAACCGTGTTATTGCGCTTTCCAAAATAGATACTATTTATTAGTTTAAAGATTTAAAGAAATAATTACCTGTGAATATTTTCCATCAACAATATCCTTCTGCCTGTTGAGAAACCAGTCAGGAATTTTGTATTGTCTGGGGTTGGTCATAATTGTAACAATTTTTTCAACCTGTCGATGAATTATCAAAAATTAATTGAAGATAAAAAACTATATGATATATACATTGTAGTGACTATTGCATAGAGAGTCTTACCTCCTCTTCGGAACATTCACCAGCTCGCTTGTCCAGGTCGATGTCGGCTTTCTTTAAGACGATGTTAGCGTATCGTCGTCCCACACCCTTGATGGCAGTCATGGCAAACATGACTTTTCGGTTACCATCGATGTTCGTGCCCACGACACGAAGAATGTGCTGAAACTTCTCTGGGATGACGAGCGACTGTAAACGAAAACAAATTATAATAAATTATCAAACATTCATGAGAATATATAATCTCGAAGTACTAAACAATGTGGAAATTCAAATATGTTCAAAAGAAGTATTTTCCGTTTTTCTTGTTCAATATATAAAATGATTACGAAGAAATTTAGAAAACAATTTAAATAATCTAAAACATTTCGTTATTTAAATTATTTATAATGTTATAGTATATATAATAAAAACTGTAAACATGTATGATGATCTAGCGGTGTCATAACCTGTTTCACGAGCAATATTCAAACTGTTCAACAATTGCGATTTTTGCATTATAAACCCAAAATATTTGTAAATTAATAATGTTTAAACTATCGTAATTATATTTCGCTATAATAAATGCATCCATTGTTAGCGATGACATTAAAATTTTTGGATTTTTTAGCACAAAAATATGAATCCTTACCATCGTGCTGCCTGTCAAGCTTCGAAAGAGGTTGATGGCTTGAAGTTGCAGCAGAAGACATGGCGCTGTTCGATTAATCGAATATCTTAAATCTAATCGCACATCATAATGAGCAAAATTCAAATTTGCCATTGGTACTATAAAAACAAATATCGTTATTTAAAAGAAGAAATTGTGTATTTAAAACAATAAAATTTTCTTAACAATTACAATTTATTTATAGAACATGCGAATACATACATACAGGCAATAGTCAAATATTAAAAATATAAAAATCATCTTATCCCTATTAATTATTATTATTTAAAGTTTTCAATTTCTCTTCAGCTTTGGTTCGTAATTTCTTCAAAACCAGTAGATCTTGAGTGGAGACGTCCATTTGTTGTTCACACCAAGTATAAAAATCAGCGACGTTCTGTAGCAAATTTTTCGACAAAACGGTTTCGTTGACCCAACCATTTTGACTATCATTATTCGTTGACACCGTTTTTTCATTAACTAAATTCATCGATAAATCAATTTCGTTCGTATAATTTTCTATACTATTAATGTATTTACTTTTCGTCGCGGACGATTTGCGTTTCGTTCGATTGGCTCTTCTGAAGCAACCTGTCCACCCTCTACTTTGCTTTCCGTTAGATTCGTCACTGCTGCTTTTGCCTTCAAACCATATTGATTCATTTACTTCTGCGTTGGATTTATTAACGTATTTCAATTTATTCAGTTTAACCGATAAGTTGTTTGATTGTTTTTTTATTCGCTTTGAAAACTGTGATTTCGCAGTCTTGTACTTCGATTTTAAATCCTGCGTCAGTTTTCCAGATCCGACGTCTTGGATAATGCTGACTTTGTCGTGGGGCTGCACTAGCATAGATACGCTTTCTCGTTTACCCATTTTCGACGGCTTTGACAATTTCGAGATTACATAATTTTGTTATATATAAATAAATCAAATTGTATTACGTATTTCGAAAAATTTATTGTCCGGCTAAAGATTTTTAATTCATGTTTACGGCACAGCGGATCTCTGACGACTGTCCATTTATTTTGGACGTATTTAACAGGTATAATATATGTTAATGTACACACGCTATTTTCCTACGATGTATACACATTCGATGAATAACGGTATTTTATATTATACATACTCGCAGAATTCAACTGTATATACATATATATATATTTGTAGGGATCAACCATTTCGTGAAAATTTATTATCCCAGGATGACAATTTATAATAAACAACAATATGTCATTTTCGACTATTTTGAATATTAGCAATGATCAGTGCATCCAATAACGTATTTCAAAGCACTATAAAATTGATAATGTATGTTACAATAATGTATTTTAACAAAAAGACACAGAAATAAATTGTGCTTTGTAAATAAATACAAAGCAACAGATATTTAGACTTCTAATAAACGAATAATAAAAATATATAATGTACGAAGTACGATCCGAGTATAGTGTGTGTGTGTATATATATGTCTAGAAAGAGAAAAGAGAACAGAGTAGAGGGAGCCTTGCGAGCGAACAAGAAAAAAAGTTATATCTATTATATATATTAAATATATATATATATATAAGTAGACACTACTGTAATCTGCAGTCTGCTGTTATTAAATCGCACACGCCCGCAGCCCCGCACCTGTACAGCTCGAGGAATAGATCACAAATTGATTGATTGTGATAGTGATGTGACTGTGAGTGTTATAAATAATATGTTAATGTACCGATGTATGCTTATAAGTATATAGCATACAGACACATTGACATAGACTGGAGAGCGATTGAGCGAGAGAGGAGAGCTGTAGACTGTCTAACTGTAGAGAGAGACAGAGAGAGAGAGAGAGAGAGCAGTATCCTGGCGATCGTCGCTAGTGCCGCTTTTATTGGTTAGAAAATAAAGTGACAAGATAGGCTTTCTGACAAGATGTACTGCCCACTGCGGACGAAAACAAAAGAGTCTTAATATAGCAACCCATTACGGCAGACGAATGTACCTCCCCGAGGACGCGCCGACAGAACCGCAGCAGCAGCAGCAGCGGCGCCGCCGGCAGCACGACGACGACGTCAACGTTCCGCTGCTGCATTGCTCAAAGTCTCATTCTAAGAGTAGTTTCGCAGCTAGTTTCTAAAGAGCTTTACACGATGTCAGTTACCGACGATAGGATACAGGAGCTCAACCGGCGCTTCCTTGAGTTCATGACTAAATCGGAGAATGTAGAAGCTGCCACCAAGGAGATTTACGAGGATCTGCTGGATGAGGTTCTCATGGGCTTTGTTTTTGATGTGCATCGCATGACCAAAACTGGCAGCTCTGATGTGGAGGAAGGCATTCCTGACGATGAGTCCTATGCCATCGTAGGTAAGAACAACATCATTTTTAGCCTCTACTTGGAAGATTTTGACACTACAATTTGTTTAATTGTTTGAAAAGCGTGAAGTTCTATCTTTGTAACTTATCTCTGATTCAATGAATCATATATTGCACTTGTTTCTTGGTTCATAATACGTCCATGATTGATAAAGACCTCTATCCAAGTTTCATCTTCAATAGTCTCTACGGTAATAATGAAAGCCTTTTAATGAAGCAGACTTCTTAAAAGTTCATTAGAAATTAATTAGGTGCAAATTTTCCAAGGTCTTAAAGTAAAAAATATTGTACTCAATTCCTTAGCTACTATAGTATTGATTTTGGAACAATTTATTAGAAATATATTTACCAAGAAGAATTGTCCTTTTTCACACTTTGAACCTCACAGGATTATTGCAAAAAAGTAACTGTTTGTACTAATTAAATAATTATCGATTCTTCTAACTTTTTTACACTATTGCAATGTTTTCAATTTTTTTTTAAACCAATAGATTAGATTAACTCTACAGATAAATAAAATATTGATATTTGATTGAGGTGACTTGAATGAAATTAACATTTTTTAGACTCTCCCGGATTGGATGTATTCGGTCAGCACCCCATTAAAAAGTCTCAGGAATGTAATTGTCCAAACTGTGACCGGGGCGTGGCGGCGAGTCGCTTCGCAACCCACCTGGAAAAATGCATGGGCATGGGCAGAAACAGTTCTCGCATAGCCTCACGACGTATCGCGAACAACTCGAAAGATCTGACGACCTACAGCGGCGTAATAAGCGACGACGATGACGACGTAGACTGGAGCATCAACAACGACAAGCGCAAAAGACGCAAGGATCGTAACGGCCTGAAGAAGCTGAAACAGCCAAAAAACAGCAACTCGGGTGGCGTTGGTTCAACTGGTCAAAAGAACGGTAACGACAGCTTTAACGAGCTCATCTTCACGAGCAACGAGAGCTCTCCGTCCAATTACGAGAACATGTCGATCGAGGAAAAGAAGGCTCTGCTTCAGCAGATCTGCGGCGTTGTCTCCGAGCACACAAAGAAACTCTGTACCAGATCAATGCGCTGCCCACAACATACCGATGATCAACGGAAAGAGATGCGCGCTAATCTCGAAGCATCCTCTGCTCAAAACAATGGGAGTGGCAATGGTCAGGATGGTAATAGCATGCACATCGACATTGACACCTTTGAAGAGACCGATAGTCAGAATCTTAGAGAAACTCTGGCTAGGTGGGACAGAGAAGGCTCGAGTCATTCAAGCCCAGCAGATTCAGCTTCTACCACCTCGACATCATCGATCAGCAGAAAACGTGAAACGAAGTCTAAGGGAAAAGGCAAGGGCAACAAGCGCGATAGGAATTCGCCCGTATCGCAGGCAGACTGAACGTTATACTGTATTACAATGCCTATTATAGAACGCATTATTAATCGTATTTTTTTTCTTTACTCAAACTCTTACTGTTGCACAGTGGTCGTAGAGTTCGCTTATCACGCTATCGGTTAATGGATCTAATTCCTCCTTATTTTTAACAGAGACACCTATTAAATAGATACTAATGTTCTATTTACCATTTCAATGTAACTATTTATTATTTCAATTTTTACTATTTTTTATTTGTGATGAGCAGTTGGAGTTTAATTTTCATTGATTTAGACTTAGGTAGTAAATGACATTTAACAAATTATGATTATGGTAAGAGCAAAATAACATTGGAACAAATTCGACTACTGTGCCGATATACATGTCATTCTGCCTTTCATTTTTAATCGTTTTTGACAGTGTGCGTCTGAGTGTGTGTGAATGAAATGTCAATTTAAGGGAAAAAAACTTAAATATTTAATGATGTTCCTACGAACTGTGTACAAAGTACTCTACGTTTTTAGATGAAAAAACGATAAAGTGTAATTAATGTAGAGACGATAACGATTCGCGAAATTTAACATATGTACAACTTTTTTAAATGCCGCTGCGATTTTTGTATTAAATTGCGTATATACATGTGTGTGTGTATATATATATATATATATATTGTGTCGAGTATCAACGATTTCGTTGTTTCCAGCAATCACTTTTTTTTCATTTTTATTTAAAACGACGACGATTGCAGGGATCAAAGATTATTAATCGCGTAAATTATTTCAGCGACAATGAACTATATATTTTTTTAAATACGTGATCTTATGTTTCCTTATTTTGCAATTTCAATTTTTATTCAGTGAAAATAGAAAAAAATAGAAAAACTTTTCCATCTCCATACGTTTTGCTTTTCTTTATAATACCACTGCTATTTCCATCTACACATTAAACGATTATAGTAATATTAAATGTTTGTATTATGAATACAATTTACTGGAACTTGAGTTAGAAATCTGGAATCTTATACCTGAAATCATAAATTTTTATTATCTATCCTTTTGCTCCACCCAGTTTTTAGATACAAGCGTTTAATGCCGACATCCACCCACAGATTTTAAATAAATAGCTTCCCTCCACAGTTACCCCCTCGTTTCTTACCACCACCTCTTATGCATATAACATTTTCAGCCTGAAAGTCGACGCATTTCTCAATTTAGAATGATTACTTCTAAAATGTATGTCCGAGTAAGCGTAGTAAGTATATACTTTACGAATCTCAACCTGAATACAAAAATAACATTGTAAGCTTTTAAATTTTATTTTCAAATCCGTATCGGTATCAGTAGCGGTAAGTAAATGCAAAAGGATTTATTAATTAAAATTTGTTATTATTTATATATATATATATATATATATATATATATATATATATATAAATAGATATATCTATATAATCGAGATTCAAATTAGTTCATCTGTGACTGTAATTTTGTGTTGTGACGTGAAGAAGTCACAGTTTCATAACCTCTAGTACGATTTGTAGACGCTACAGTGTAGCGGCTACAATTACACAGTGTACTGTACACTGTATACAGTATTACAATAACATAGTGGTTCTGCTTATCTTGAAGCGCTGAACTTATTTAATAAAAAAACATGTTAATTGCGCCATTTTTTTATTTTTAAATAAATAGTATTTTTTTTTTGTTATACTTATTATTAGAGATCTATCGCGCACTAGCGACAATCTATTATTGGGCGCTTTGACACGGTCCCTACCGAATACCTTCAGGAATAGGTTATAAATGTGTATTTGTTTAGAGACTGACATTTGTACACAAATATTCTGTGCATTATGAAGATCGAGGAATACACGGACATAGTGCAAGATATAAGAAGATATCAAGGTTTCACAAAGGACTGTGCAAAATTATTAATTGCTAAATATTCAAGGTACTACCATTATTTTTACTTAATTTGGTTAGTTCAAAAATATAATTTTTTGTATTATGGTAAAGTAGTAAATTTCATGCTGATTTTTATATTTTCAGTTATCATCCACAAACATTGTACAGTATATTGAGTAAGGAAATACAGCTCAAAATGAAAGTTACTCATACCAAAATGTTTGGAAAGCATCGCAAATATTATAAAACGTGAGTTTGATAATTGAGCTGTAAAAAGGATTTTATCAAATTAAAAGGTTCAATTAATCACAATTTATACATTTTAGTTACTTAGAAGCAGTAGCAAGAAAGGAATCAATAGGATATCTTCTGAGGCTTGCATTATATCTTGACACTTGTCCCGCACTCCTTGCTCGCAAAGTTTTAGAAGAGTATCTAGAAGATCAATATCATTGTGAGTATTTTCATATAAACATTGTAATATTTAATATTTTAACAATTGTATCTTTTTTATAGCTAAGCACAAACAGTTGAATAAGCTTTTGAGAGATACCAGTTTGATAAAAGATAGAAATTTGGCTCTTGAAATATATTTGTGCATTTTGCATGATGATCAATATGGGCCAATTTCAAATACACTTAGCTAGTACGTATTATAAATAATGATTTTAAAGAATTTCAAATTGATGATTGCAATATAGACATTTTTTTTATCAAATGCAGCTGTCATGGAGTTGAGTACGAAGTCAAACTAGAGCATTGCCTTATCGAACGCAGTATTCCATTTTCTAATGAAGACCAGTTAAGATTAAAAGGATATGATAAAACACCAGATTGCAAATTGGAAGTTCCTATAGCGGTAAATGGTTTTGTTATAAATTGGATCGAATCGAAAGCTCAATTTGGCAATGTTGACAGTCACAAAAAATATATCAATGAACAATTCCTCAGTTACTGGAACAGATTTGGCCCTGGACTAGTTATTTACTGGTTTGGTTTTATAGACAACATAATACAAACAAGCGAAAGAAGATTTATCATCATGGATCACTTTCCAGAGAATATCACCTACATGGATCCTACCTCTCTAATGAAATCTTTAAAATGACATTTATACTGCATTTCGTGATAAACTAACGCGTAGTTGTGAAATTAAATCTTAAGCTGTTAATTATTTTTAAATAGAACAATTAACTTAAAAATGAAAACTTCGTAATTAATTGTATACTAAGCTAAAATTTGCAACGACGCGAAGCTAACGCCTGTGACAGTGAGCAGATCCACGCTGGCGTATTTCGCGAAACGAGTTCATCTAGTTTGGAGTCGTCGCGGAGATCATCGGCGGTGGCCTTGCGCTGGCATTATATGTCTCATGTCTGTTTATTTATAAAAAGAGCGGCGGCCCGCGCAGTACCGATGTCGCATGCGCGCCGAACGCATTCGGAGAGGCAACAGAGTATTTGAGGATTCACAGAGCAGTAGCGTGCAGCATCCGATGGCTTTACGTGCTTCCGTCGTTGGCACTGACGGATTTTGCCAGTTTCTCTGCTTTCTTTCAACTTCTACAACCGTACACTTTCCCCTTCATTCGTTTCGAACTTTTTATTCATGTTTATTCAACTATAGGATTTTTAAACCAATTCTAGAGGTGTATCGAATTTCAATGCATAGTGTATACAATATATACCACACCACTTATACCACTTGTTGAATTTCATAATTTGAAATTCCTAAATAGTGACAACTCGAAGCAACGGTCAACCGAAGAAATATAAAGAAGGATTTTTCTGTGGTGTCTATTTTATTTATTTTTTCTTACAAAGGACTTGTTAAACTCTTGTAAGATACTTGTTAAATTGTGTAGTGTAATATATATTATATATATATTTTGTATACGAATATAGTAATGTTTTAAAAGGCAAAATCCTTGGTAATATTATCTGGTTCTATTAAATATAAACTTCTTTAATGAAGTGTGATAGATGCAGTTTTTTTTCTCTCAGAGAATACAATAGCAGTTTAAGGTAAATATTGCTGTAAATCGCTAAACCTTTTTTACTGAACACCACATTCTTTATCGAGATACACAGTGCACATCGCCAGTTTAACATTATTTTAGTTTATTACATTTATAATTCTATTATATTAGTTTCAATGTTTTTAACTATCGCGTTTGATTTGGTCTTTTGTTACGTGAAAAAATTGATCCAGTGAATCGTAAATCTAATTTTTCGTGCTGTTTTCAGAATATTTCTTACTATAGACTAACGTCTGAAAATAGTCTAAGTGACAATTACCGTAGTTATCAAGTTTTTGAAAATGAACATCCAAAAGCACGCTCCCGTAATTAGCGATTTCATGCGCAAACGATTCGTATAAATATTTACCACTGTGTACACGTTGGTCTAAAAAGTCGTAGTTCTTTTTTTTTATTAAAGTAACTCTTGAATTCAATATCGGTGTTCCACATCAATGTTTTACAATCGAATTTATAACGCGATTGCATGTATTTTTTACGAAAACTTCGTCCTGTATATCCTTGAACTGCAATAGCACATTGTTTGTACACACTAATACAGTGTAATATATTGTTTACCACAAAGATGTGTTTGTGTAACATAATAAATACACCACAACTTTTTCGAAACTTTCCGTATATATATATATATATATATATATATAAAAGTTATGGAAGCGCGACTACACGTGTCCAGAATCAATAAAATAGTAAAAGCAGCGTATAATTTAGTTCGACAATTGATTTAAATAAATCTATTTAACGACGATCTTTTTACGAGTAAAGCGATTAATAGAATAAAAACTGTCGTCTGACCTAATTCATCGATTTTCGATTATTTACTTTTCATGTATCCGTGCATAACGCTTATTCGCGCACACCCGCACTAAAAAGACTTTATAGGACTCTTGTGCGATCGCTCGCCAACTATAAATAAACCATACTTATTTATCATAGCATCCAAATTCCAAAGGTGCTCATATTCTCGGAATTCGAAAAAAACATTTGCCCGAATGGACATACACGCGGAAAAGTCGTAAAAGTCGATGTATTATATATACATGAAATCTAAAAAAATGTATGTGTATCTATATATATTCCCGTCATTTCAGATATAAATAAACTGTGCAGTTGCAGCGACGACCTGAAGATCTCGAGTGTCAAGAAAATATCGCGATTCTTTTCAATTGTTTGCCGTATAGCGCACGCTCGGGTAGAGAAATTACTCAATGCGTGCGTACAGCTAGAATCCTTGAAGAAGGAAACGAAAAACCGTCGTTATATATATATCGTCATTCGTGCTATACGCGCCTATGATTCATTCGCGTCAAAAGTGCGCGGATCTCTAATAAATACTCTTTATACATATATATAAATTACCAGATATTACGCGGCAAAGGTCTCTCTACATTTGAATTCTTGTCCTCGATATATATACAGAGGCGGTGAATTATGCGATACAAGTTTCGATAAAAATCTTTGATTTCCCTCCTTGCATTGAGACAGTATGTCCAGCATGTCCAAGGATTCCGTTACAAAAGCCGCGCAATCTATACCGGCAATCAAGATTCTACCGGCACAAATAAGTAAACTGAAGAAAGAGGTACATAAATTGACTTATACATAGATCTGAATACATTGTTAGTAAAGTTATGAATTTACTCCTGTAATGCACATTCGTAGAAAATAATTTTAATAGACGCATATTTAAATTGTATAATGTGAGTTAAATGAAATCGTCTATGTGTAGCACACATCTGTACACACAAGTTATCCTCAATTTTATTATATATAATTGCAATGATTAAACGTTTATTGTAATTATTGTAAATTTTGTTGAATTTCATTTACTCGCAATCGCAATTGGCCACGATAACGCCAGGATTCAAGTACGATAAAGGAATAAGAGTATAATTATTCTAGGAAGACGAAGAGACATGGATCTCAGGCGAGGAATTGTACACCGAGGGCAGTAGCGATGAAGAAAATTGTCGATGTAAATCTCGTTCAACTGATATCTCAAAAGAATCATCCCTCTCGTTAGTAGCGCGACCTCATCGATTGAAAGGAAAATCCGATAAGAAGCCACGTGCTGCGCACTCTCGCTCGTCGTCAGCCAGGGAAAATGACAGTATGCTCAAGTCTGCTTCAAAAAGTAATGTTTATACCGACGAGGACGACGATGAGGAGGAGGAATATGTGGCCGATGTTGAAATATCCTGGAAGGCCAATCGAGGTACTGGTGTACAGCCTGTTTCCTCTTCTACAGAACGTCAACTTTCCTGATTCATCATATTGAATTCATATTGAAATAAAATCTACTTATGATTCTTTTCTCCGCCAATTTTTTTCTTTAACGCAACCTTACTTATTCCGCATCTCCTTTCGATTTAGATGACTTGCAGTTGGAGGATGAAATGATGGTTTTGCAAGAGTATCCCAAGATATGTGATTCCATGGATGACATTTTTCGAGATCTAATCGGTAAGTTGGACCATTTGGAGACTGTTGAGACTGCAAATTACTCGAAACAAAGAGAAAACTTTGAAAGTACTTTAAAGAGTAATACGGCGTTTTTCGACGCGGCGATCAGTAAATTGCAAAGCGAAATAGAGGTACTACCTTGAAAGTAAAGAGTTTTCATTTTTGAGAGTTCTTCTTATTGAATTATTTTTGTGTATAGCGTGTTAGAAAAAATACTAGGCGAGTTCAATTTACCAATCGATTGAGATTAAATAAAATTATAAATGGAGGGGGACCAAAGTTAAAAATTTTGCAGGAGAATGATAAAAAATTCATCGACTTGTATGATCCCAAGGAATGGTCGGATGTAAAAGGTAAATATAGTTTGATATTTTTCGAATTCGAGGAACAGTATTAATAAATGGAGTATAATTTTTAGATGTTACTAATGAAAACGTTAGAGAATCCGATACATCTGAAACAATGCAGTTATCTGATATAACGGAAGACCGTGAACAATTGTTAGATGAATCTGTTACTATTGCAGAAGTAGACATTTCGAATCTTGATTCTGTGTCAATATCAAGTAACAATTGAAATTTTGTTAACTTTATAAATACAATCATTTTATTCATTAAATTGATCATTCAAAAACCTGCTAAATGTAAAACTATCACATACTTTAACTTAAAAATACGAGACATTTTTCATAATTTACAATTTAATTTTGACACTTTATATCAAGCATAAAAATTACGAGGAAACAGGTAATTAAATGGAACCTACCATTCTACATCATCTTACTTACAGTATAAAGTAAATACTAAATCTAAAAGTTATTCATTAAAGTTTATCTTTCTTCTTTTTATCAGAAATTGTGTATTTGTCATAAGTTTTTGTTGGGTCATATGGTTCCCATCTACTAGCAGGGAAAATATGTTTATTCCTCTCGTACCAAGACCTGTAATAATAGAATTAATTAAAATCTGTTTAATTATAAATAAAACTTTGTTGATTATTTACATACCGTAGCAACACTTTGCCTGCATGGGACTCTTCAGTTTCTATCATTGCATCTGACATCATACGAACATCATCGTGTACATCAAATGTAAAGAGTGGTCCACTTTTTCCTCGTGCCTTTATTAATTAAAAGGAGATAATTTTTGTAGCTTGAATATTAATTGCTTAATTTTTAAATCAATTTTATTACCTTAGTTACGATGAAGTCATAGAAGGTATAATGATGTGGAAGAATCAAATCCTCTTTGACATACATTAACTGATCTGCCATAACAGTCTTCAATTCACTGAATTCTTTTCTTAAGACTTCTAGGCACCTTTGTAGAAGTTGGTAAATAGAGTTACCTACCAACAGTACGAACTAATGCCAATTAATACAATCTTAATTGTGCTTAAAATTAAACATGTTTGGAAAAGAGTAATTTAGATAGTCCTAATCAAATCTTTACCTTTTTTCATCACTACACTACGTCTATGCCCAGATCCATCCCAGTAACTGAAAGTGATTTCAATTTCCTCTTCTTTGAGGGTATTTTGTTTTTGAGCCCACTCCTGTCTTAGCTCTTCTCGTAGTCTATTTTCTTCTTCTTCCCTCTCTCGATCTGGTAGAAAACTTGTATCAACATCTGGATTTTTTTTTATCTTTTTGACAATTGGCTCTGAATGTTCACTTGTCTTTGATACAGTTGATTTTTCTGACTTTGCATCAGAGTCGTCATTAGAATCATCGTCTTCTTCTTCTTCATCATCTAAATTAAATGATAATGCTTGTATTTGTTTCTTTTGTTTTGATTTCTCAGCTTGTTTAGCAGCAAGTGCTCTTTCTTTTTCTTGTTCCTTTTCTTTTTCTTTTTGTGCAAGTTTCCTTTCTCGTTCCTTGACAATATTTTCTTGCTTTGCTTTCATTTCATCAAGTGTGACCAATCCAATGGTTGATGTTTTAAGTTGTTGTTCAACAGCATTGTAATGAGTGGCAAATTTATTTTCAATATTATGTATTTTCAAGTCATTTTCTATTTTCTTTTTCCGTAGCTCTATTTCCTGCTGGGCTATCTCTCGTTTTTTCATCAACTGCATAGCTCTACCAGCTTCGCTAGCAGCTCCTTTGTAGTGTGCCATGGCTACTTATTTAGTTTTTACTACTTTATGTTAATAGAAAAGACAAACTACAATGTATTTCAGAAAAAAAGTTCTAAGATAAATATTATGTTCCAGATTGTTAATAATTTCTAACCTCAATTCAGATGTAAACACTTCTTCAGAATATTCAAAGAAACGGTTGCTTTTTCTTCTAAGACCTTCCTTGTGAATTTCTAGTTATTTATTGAATATTAATGTTAATTCAACTATATTACCATTCCACCATATTATCTTCTTTAATGGTGTTTATTAGCAAAGTAATGAACATTGTTATGAACTGTAACTTATTGAAATATCTATTATGGATTTAATTTGATTATTAGTGCATTATATTGACTGTATGTACATAAAACACATTATGCATGGGTTATGTTATGAAATTAAAAGGAAACAAAAGCTTGGGCTGCTAGGTTTTATGCGATTTCTATTATAAATATAATAATGAATAATTGATAAATGCAACTTGTAGCTTGTGATGCATAATACATAATTTATTCGAAATAATTCGTTAGTTCTGTGATCCAACCGCTTGACGTCGCCACTTATTGTATAATATGTATATCCCCAATAACATCGCGTGCCGGCGATTTTCAGATCTCGTGTGCTCTGCACGAATGTTGTAGTTATGACATCATTGTGACAGCAGCTGATGGAATTTTTACGCGCTCCGCCGTAGAGGCACAATGACAGCCCAACACTGTCACGAAATGCTGGGCATATTTTGGTTCCGAAATGTTTGCATAATGGTATCATTAAAGTACGAACATTCTAATTTTTTAAATCTATAAATTATAAAAATTAATTAAGCGGCAACAATGGATATTCAGATCTACCGTCATTTTAGGAACGCACGATGATAAATTGACAACATTATGATGTATTTTTCGAAATACAACTCCGAAAACGAACTATATGTTAATGGGGAATTTAAAAGTCTTGAGATAATTTTGTACAAAATCATCATACTTACATTTACATTTATTCTACGAAAAAAAATTAATATACATGTAATATAATTATTTTTATAATCCTTCTTTATGTTCATATAAAATATCACATACATTAATTCATAATTCAATCTTATATTTTAATTAATTTAAACAAATTGACAGATCAACCGGATAAACATTTTTTCTTCCTTATGTTTGGCACTGCATCTACCCAAATTGAGTAAATTCAGATTTGATAAGATACAATCGTGAGTTTCATCATGAAAAAATTCACAAAAATACCTCGCACGAACACAAAAATGTCTATGGAGATCACAAATTGTGAATCTAGCTCTATTTTTAGATAGAAATAACGTTACCTAGCAATTTCCATAAATTTTATAAGAATACTTAAAGACTTTGGTGACTTAGGAGATTGTTATGATCTATATTTACAAGTTTGAAAGTATTTTATTTGAAAAGTTTACTTTACTTTAAAAGAAAAGTCTCTTCTGAAGTCTCTCTTTAGTGAATAATTACAGTATGTCAAAGTTGGCATACTGTAATTTAAAGAACCTTCATGAAAAAAATCTAAAAAATTTCATGAAGGTAGAAATAGTGCCAAACAAACATAAATTATATTCTAAGAAGAAAAAATGGTTTGTTTCGTCAATCTATCAGAGAATGATCCATATGTATACATAATTATTTAATTGTATAATTTGATACTTCTGAATATCACTGGTTTATACAGTTCTATCTTATTATGTACAGTTTTGTGATTAAACCTTATAGCAACATTAAAATAAGAGTTGCTGCTGTTAAATTTATAGCGTTCAATTGTGCCTCTGTTTTATTTTTTCCATAACCTATTTCATTAATGATTGGCTCAGTTTGTACTTTTAAACTGTAAATAATGCTATCATGTTGTGAAGCATATTCTATTACTTTCATGTTGACATTTAAAAAATTTAATGCCATTTGAAGTAGTGTCATCGGATTTTGTTCTTCATTAACTGAAGAATTTTTCGAAGCTATTATTACATCTTCAAGTTTATTAATTACAATTTCACGATCTTTTGCAGAAAATTTTTTCCTTAACTGTAAATGATAATTTTTACAATTATTACTGCTTATATTTGCAATTAAAGTTTCTGATTTTCCTAATTTGTTATAATGTTCCAAAGCCTTCTCTGCTGATTGTTCTAGATGGTGCTTATTACATTTAAATATTTGCATCTGCTCCATTTCTTTCATTACAGTGTCAATATATGATTTTACCTTAGTGTCTGAATCAAAATTTTTCTCTGGTTCCTTATAAACTTTTTCATACATTTTTTGGGCTGCTAATGATTTCGCTTCTTTTTTTGAATTTCCTTTTGCAATTATTTGGTGCTCCTTATATTTACAAATAACTATAAATTCTGGTTTATGTGATAGTCCGGATACATTGGTCAACTCATAAATAGGAAGGGTGTCCTGTTGAAGAACTGCATACTCCTAGGAAAAATATTATTTTTTGTCATTGTGTTTTTTCTCATTACGATATTTAAGTGATAAAAATAAACCTGTAATTTCCCAATGTGATTGATGCTCGAAGTCGATGGTGACATTAAAAGAAAACTATTTGGGCTTGATTCACCTAGTTCTATAGGAGTATTAGGTATATTATTTTTGCTCAAACAATAACTTTTGGACAATGTAGATGATTGAATTTGTAATAAATCTATCATATTTAGAGCAGCATTTAGCTTAGCTTCCTTTTTACTGGAACCAGACCCTTCAGTAGTTAATTCTTTACAAGAAACTCTAATCGTAAAACTATTAACGTGGGTACCAACAGACTGGGAAATAATCGTATAATTTGGTGTTATTTTCAAAGTTTTTATCATGTACTCCTGCAAGTAAGATACTGGATTTTTTTCCATTTTTAATAAATGAATAGCAGAGATCTGCTGACGATTAGACTCTATAAAATTTGTCACAATTTCAAAACTTTTCTTATGACAAATAACACTGGAATTCAAATAACACGTCAGCTTTACAGCGATTATAACTGAGACGATTATTCTGGTTAATCCCGATTTATAACCCCCCCCGTTCCAGCCTGCAAGTATAACAATTTAAAAAAAGTAAATATATCGGGTTATAGATATTAAATTGCCCTTTCAAACTATGTAAAAATTTTAATTTGCCCGTTTTTAGTTTTTTTAGGAAAAATAAATTAGTAGTTAAGACTTAGCTCAAACATCAATTAGCTGTATTTTTTTAATTAAACCTTTTTGGAATATCCAATTAACGCGAAAAAATTGCCCTTCGGCTGATTTAATTTGCCCGCTATGAAAACACAACAAAAACTAATTAATAATACTTTAAATTAATAATTTTATTGCTATGAAAAATTAACCTGCAATTTGAATGATTCGTGCGCATATGCGGTGTTGCCAATTCTCGAGTCTGCGCAGTAGCGCATTAGATTGTGGTGCACTCATTGACACTGTATAATCGCGCGCTATTTGAACAGTAGAGAAAAAAACATTGCATACCGTTTGTTATTTGCAGTTTTCATATTTCAAATAATTAATTATTTTATGATTTAAATACTTGTTTAGTTATCAAAGCATTATTAACGTGTAATACTAACATTTTATATCTAAAAACAGCGTGAAAAACTCGTAATAACAAAGAATGAAGCATCATCCGTTCGTGATACTATTGAAAATTTTCAGGTTAATTTTTCATAGCAATAAAATTATTAATTTAAAGTATTATTAATTAGTTTTTGTTGTGTTTTCATAGCGGGCAAATTAAATCAGCCGAAGGGCAATTTTTTCGCGTTAATTGGATATTCCAAAAAGGTTTAATTAAAAAAATACAGCTAATTGATGTTTGAGCTAAGTCTTAACTACTAATTTATTTTTCCTAAAAAAACTAAAAACGGGCAAATTAAAATTTTTACATAGTTTGAAAGGGCAATTTAATATCTATAACCCGATATATTTACTTTTTTTAAATTGTTATACTTGCAGGCTGGAACGGGGGAGGTCGATTTATATCATGCGGGGTACCGTACCGGGTAAACCGGGTTCTCGACTTCTCGACTTCTCGAGTCCGTGCAGTATCGCATTAAACTGTGGTGCGCTCATTGGCTCTGCATAATCGCGCGCTATTTGAAAAGTAGAGAATAAAGCAATGCATATCGTTTGTTATTGTATCAAATGTTGAGTATTATGTGTTAATAATGCTTCAGTAATAAATAAATACATTTTTAGTCTTGCGATAAATAGTTAAAAATTATAAATAAATAATTATTTTGTGATTTATACTTGTTTTGTTACTAAAGCATTATTAACATGTAATATTAACATTTTATATCTTAAATAGCGTGAAAAACACGTAATAACAAATAATATGGCATCAGCCGTTCTTAATACTATTCAAAGGGCGCGCCGGCAGGGAGATCCAATGAGCGCTTGATTATCGACCGATAATCGAATGCGCTACTGCGCAGGCTCGAGAACTCGCTTCTCGCTACGATATAGACTCACTGTGTCTATATACATTTTGCCTATTCAAATTTTTGAAATCAAGTTTTAATCTTGATTAATTTCAATTTTATATGTCAATACAAATTTAAATAAAAATTATTAAATTTGTATAGGTTGCAAGTACTGCACATGCGCACGAATCATTCAAGTTTCAGGCTCATTTTCCGTAGCAATAAATTATTAAATGAAATAACAATGCATTTATTAGTTTTTGTTGTGTTTTCATAACGGGAAAATTGGAATCGACCTAAGGGCCATTTTTTCGCGTTAATTGGATATTCCAAAAAGTTTTAATTAAAAAAATACAGCTAAGTAAAGTTTGAATTAAAAGTCAATTATAATTTATTTTTCCTTAAAAAACTAAAAGTGGGCAAATTAAAATATTTACGTAGTTTGAAAGGGCAAATTAATATTTATATCCCGGTATATTTACTATTTTAATATTTTTATATTTGTTGGCTGGAACGATGGCAGGGGGGGGGGGTCTATTCCAGTCATTTTTACTTTAGCACTAGGATAAACGTCCACCTACCTGACTTGCCATCTCTGGATAAGTACAGTCTACGACCTCTACATAGAGATTTCAAAGGATCTTGCGCTGCTAAAAAAGTTTAAAATATGCTATACAGATTTGATTTTGTCAATATTTCTAACGAAGATTTTAATATTCGGAAGAAAAATACTTATATATTTTAATAGTTTTAAGAGGTTATTACGATATCCATTGAATAGAAGAATTCATGTTACGCAATTAATAAATAGATCATTAAATAAATTGAACCAGAGAGATGCGATAGGATAAGTGATGTAGAAACAAATCGTAATACGCATTCTATAAATCAGATAATTTCATTTTATTTTTCTCAGCAGAATCCAATATACATTTTCCGATTTCGGGATTATTACTTTGCAACAACAACGGTGTCTAAAATGTTCAGTACTATATATATATCCTTTGTCGATGTTATCTTTTTCTGGACATCTAGTATCCACACATAATGTTTTTCTTAATGTTGATACATTTTTTTTCGTATGTGTATACATCATAACTTAAACATTTATAGTTTGTGTATTTGTGTTATTTTCTACACAACTTTGTCGCGTGATATGCGCTATGACATTCTTGCTTCGCATAAGTGCGTTTCGACAATACATTATAACTAATTATTACTTTCGCGCGATATGCAATACTTAGCTTTCTTTATATAAATAAGCTATAAAGCTAAATTCGATTCAATATTCGCATCTTTGTTTTTGCCGCAAAAATATGCTTCGATGGACAAGTATTTGTCTTCTAGTACTAAAGAACAAAAAGCAAGGAACAAAATTAAGCACCAAAATCGTAAAGATATTATGAGAAAACTATTATTTGAAATTAAATAAAAAATAAATATTAACAAACGTTTGATAAAGATTAACATTTGTAGCAAGACGTAGAATATTTTAAACAGAAATATATATATATATATATATATATGTTCAATATGTAACATTTAACAAATGCAATAAAATCAATCTATTTCTGCAGCCGAACATATTCTTATGCTAAACATAAAATACATACATGGTATTGCACTATTTTATACATATTACTTTCAATAGTTTCTTTGGTGTTTAAGAAGTAGCACATTGTACAACAATCTACTTGCGCACAGTTTAAACACGATTGCAACTAAAGTGACGTTTAACATTTAACAATTTTCTATAAGTCAAAAGTAACGAGTACTTGTGTCAGTAGACTCGTTAGAAATGAACTACAACTAATAAAAAAAAGCATATCAGGTACATGGAAGATATTTGACATTGGTATAATAAATTGCATAAAAATATATAGTAGTCCTCATTTCCGAGCATTCCTTCAGAAGAAAATTCGTAACGATTATTAACTTTTTATAACATATTTCAACATAAAATTCAAACAATCTTTCATTTCACCATTAACAATGAAGCAAAGGATATACGCGTACCTATAAAAAATAGAGAACCACCAAAAAATAGCTTAATAACGATTTGTCACACTACTAAATCTTGAGGGGCCAATAAATAATGTCAATTTCATAATAATAAGTATCGATGCCAATTTTCCATTTTACATGCTATACAATAATATATCTCCATTTGTAACTTCTGGCTAAAGCACCTAATTTTACATCTACATAAGTCGACGATATTATTTTCCTTTAATCCCATACATATTGTGCATATACAAAATAACGATGTATCTACTTACTTCTGTGTACACAGGTCAACATATGATTATAACAGCTTTGGTTGTTGATTATATCAAGCGCTCCAGAGAGAAAGATAGATACAAACGAGAGCATAGAAAAGACTCGTATGCTCGAAGAGATCTTTCTAAGAATTGGACAAGAGTTACTGTGCGGGCACCAGTCTACTAGAAAATTCAACGACTGGTCACAAATATCAGAATTTAGCATAAGTCTATCTTGTAAACCAACTTAACTTAATTGTCCACGAATTAATGATCGATAGTTTTTTCATACTTTGCGTCGACTCGCGTTGTATATTATGTTTGCATATGAGCATACGTCGTACACACGCGGCGATGAAAAATGAATCGTTCTAAATCATATATATATATATATATATATATATATAATAATAATAATAATAATAATAACATATACATTTTCACGAGTGTATTTCTCAATACGTGCTACCGTTTACCCTTTACTATAAACAATGTTGTCATCGTTATTTATTTGTTATATATAATTATAATTATATATCCGTATAATTAGATTTTTTTCTGTAGCGCTTTTTATTTTTTTTTCCCAACGCCGAGCGACGACCGATCGATACATAATATATATGTTTTTCTGTTCTCGTGTGTAAATAAAATCGCGCATTCGATCAATCCATCGCTCGTATTCGCACGAACAATAATAACATTCTGTGTATATAGATAATATAGTGACATCTCTCATAAATATTTCTTTTCGTCTTCAAAACATACGATAAATTATTCTCTGTTTATTCCGCCAAGCTTTAGCTTTTTCTTTTATACTCGCGATAAATACTTTCATTTGTTTATAATCTCTCGTTTTAATTCAATAATATATACTTTCATTTGTTTCTGTGTACTTTCAAGAATTAAAGATCCACTTTAACTTGCAATTTTTATTCTATTCCGGCCGTAAACCAGTACGTTCCGAAAGCTACTCTCAATAAATATGCTTCTTTAATATGTATATGTTCATAATATAAATTTCTATGTCATTGGGACATGTCAACTCTGGAAAAAAATTTGTCATCAATTTCGTAAATATATCATATCTCTTATATCAGCATATTCCGTTAAAATCTGTCGTGAGACCCATTTGTAAAATTTGTTACTTTCGAATAGTAGTAGCGCGTAATAATAACGTGTCGTGTTTATCGGAAAATAATGATGTTTGTTAAATTAAGCTTGCTTTGAGTCTTTCAACATCGAAGCCATGTCCTGCAGGCTCCTCTTCAAGGTTTGGGCAAATTTCATAGCGCTGGTATTTTCGTCGCTGTGAAACGCTGAACAGGAGAATATGAAACCATTCTTTCTGACGTTGTAACCACAACCGTAACCGTCCGGTACAACTGGCCCGTAACCACCAATATTTTCATTTTTCGTTGTTATCTAGAGAACGGATAAATGAGAATGAGAGAATTTTGTACTAATCTCAATTTCCCGTTTATTGTTAACGATTTACGTAGCATAATAAGCGTAGCTTTTTTTTTTTGCTTTTCAATATACCTGCGACGTGGAGAGGGCAAAATGTTGAGTTATTTTATAAGCTTCATCGTTGAAGATATCCGGAGTAGGTTCACCAGCTTCTTCAGCCGCATAACGTAAGCCCATTAGATGATTATCAATTCCGTAACCTGTAATATTGTCTGTCATTTCCTTAGTTTGACGCTGAACTGCCAAATCAAATAATTCCTTGATTCTCTGTTTCTGCAAGGAACACGTGTGATTTCGAATTTAGTTGATTGTAAACAATTTTAGATTACAATATTAATGTGTATTATGCAAAAATGTCGACGATTTACGCGTTCCGCGATAGTCAGCAAAGCTCTACACGTTTACACTATAACAAGAAACAGAGCAATGACCAGTACAATTGTAGATAGATGATAACTTAATGTAGAAACTAGTTATTATGTATATACAGAAGCTGGCAAAATATGTATGTCAATTAGGAGCGCAATAAAAAAAGCAATATATAAAAAAATGACTACTAGACGACAAAATCGAATGTTTGGATTCAGTTACACTGTAAATGGTGAACTGAACTCTTTTGATGCCTTCCTCTTGCGAGTTGCCTGTTGGCGTGTGGGAATCGGGGTCGCCCTGGCACATCGCCTTCACCCAACCTAGAGCTTCTGGACTAGCAGCTCTGATCACGTCGACGCGGCCTTTAGCGAATCGTCGTATGCCAGCGCTCTCGTACGTAGCCACCAGGCGTCCGTGAAGTCTGAATAAATTATTTTTATTTTTTGCATTATACTTCTTATTCGAAATATTAATTAAACATTCAAATTTCGCGCTTAGTACAGCGTGCATAAATCTGACTAATTTTGTCCTGACAAAAGAATTTCGAAAACTAAGATATACATTTTTATGTCATTCTACTATAAATTTCAAGTTTGTATTTAAATATCTTGCTGAGCAAGTATACGAATGTTATTATTATCTGCCGAGATTATAAAGTATAAACTAAAATGGTCGATCATTATATACGTACGCTAGAATGTGGCGCGAAATTCGAAATCCGGAAATTTTCGTATCCGTGAGTAAATCGCGTAGAAAAATAAAATTTCCAAAATAAAATAACGTACATCACCAAGTCTTTTTAAAAAAACTCACCGAAAATATGTCAATTGCAGGGCCAATTGTATGTAAACGTCGGGGCTGATGTTGCAGCTCTTGATGAACTCCTTGGAATAATCCTCAAACCACAAAATGCACAAGTCCAGATCTTCAACGAGCCTGAAACGAAAATTTGGATCAATCATTGTGTCGAGCAGATTTCCACCGATCAAATCAATCGGCTTATTTCTTACGCATCGAAGGACGTCATAGCCTCGCGAATATCGTTGCGGCTTTGCTCGGACAACGTCCATTCAAGTTTCTCTGGAGCTGGTAAATGAGAAGAGACACTATTTTCCTCCGGTGGTGGCATCGCTTCAACCTTGTCCGTTAGTTCTTCAAAGATACGGAATATCGCCGGTGCTTCTCCCGACGAATGTTCGTACGACAGTCCCCAGAGTCCATCCTGTAAACGAATCAAGATCGTATCGACTTAATTTGTTATATTTCTTTAGAAATAATTTGTATTGCGCATTTGCGTAGAGTGCACAAGTGAATCCCTCCCTATGTCAGTCTAATATAGAAAGGTGATCGCTGTCGGCTCTCGTAACCGCACGTCGTCGTCGATGTCGTCCCGTCGTCGTCTTTCCCTTTCTCTCCGTCTCTCTCTCTCTCTCTCTCTCTCTCTCTCCTGTAGTTCATTAAGTACCTCATTACGGTCTAGCTCCAGAGGGATATTCAAGTATACATGTACGGAGTTTCGTAAATAACGCGCTCGCTTTGTGTCTAATGTGACTGCACAGTCCCTGACACCGATAACCGCATCATCACGAGACTCGGTACTATTGAGCTGCACTTGCCTAACTTTACGCGCTCGTATGTATGGAGAAAGTAATAAAACCTCGGCTTATGTATTACTTATGGGTGAACGCGCGACTTGATTTCTTTCACGAACCAAAGCCCCTGTGCGATCTCTTTTTTCAGTACTTGGACGTATTTTTGTTTTCAAAACTATTTTTATCAATGAAATTATGCGTGGATTAAATCTTGTTACGTTGATTTCTATCTCCTGTATATAGGAGCCCGTAGAATCCAATTTGCATACCTTTCCCAAGATGAGCTGAACGGTTTTATCGAACCAGCGGTTCGCCCCAACGTGTCTCGAGCCACCACCGTGCAGCATGTGATGAAGCACGTTGGCGTAGTCTCGGTCTCCCATCCAACGATCCTCCCTGCGCATGGGGTTGTTGAACGTCGTCGGCAGCACATCCTCGTCGATACAGACGATGCACAGGCATCGCTCGATCAGCTCGATGTTGTGTCGGTTGCGCTCATCTAATAACCAGAAGATCACGATTACAATACTATTTTGCGCAACATTGTGTATTTACAACACGAGTGTTTACTTTTCAAAAGCTCCTCCCTGGCTTTGGCCCAAACAGGTCGTTTTGCAGTTGTCAAGATACCGACAGGCAGTGTTTTTGCATCGGCTGGTACTTCCATAATTTTCAGAAATTGTTCTACCAGTTCGGATTCCGTTATTCGATCTCTGTCCGATGCTCGAACTGGTACGCTATAAAACTGAATTCATATTTTTGACATTATTCTTGAAGTGTTGGAATATATGTCATCGTTATGTATCTATGTAGCCTCTCGCTCTGCTGACAATTTACTGCGATTCTATAGTGATAATTACAGTTGCAATAACCTAACGCATTTGCGTACGCTCGAATTGATGGTATTTTCGTTGCATATTCAAGGTGTGCACATATATTACGAGGATCTCCTGTTTCGTGGCGCGCTCTACTGTCCATACCACGTACTTTTTTGACATGTGATAAGGCTCTTCTCCCCCGTTTCACAAGACTTGGCAAAGTGCGGGATCATCGCCACATTTATGATAGAATTTACAAATGATTAAGAGTAACGATGGTTGATTTAATAAACAAACGAACTCACTTGATTTTGATGAGCGACTATGATGTGATCCCCGGAAGTGGCTCGGTTTAAATGAACGTGTTCGTCGAGTATCTGGCCAGGTCTTCGGTAAAGACGGAACATTTGGTAGTGTTGTGCCATGCAAAGTGGCTGCATTGTTTTACCGTCCTTCGACTTAACCCGTTCGACTTCTAACTCAGACCTGAAATATAAGTATAAATGTAATTGAAACGACGAAAGGATAATTTTCATTGAAAAATAATTCAATGCATACGAAAGGTCTCGTTTGCGACGACACTTTCATACGACGTTACACCGATCGATATGACGATATAATTCTTTACTCTCGCACGTGTAAAAGTTTTATACGTATAGATAATCAAGCTATTAATAGACGCTGAATACGTTCTGCAGTTTATATTTTTACAGCAAAATTGTAGCGAAAATTCCATATTGATTTTTTTCCTACTTCCTTTAGTCTATTACTGGATAAAAAGAAACCGCGCAAGTGCACGATTCAATTCTACGTTCCTTAGCCTACCCTACTCCGACGGAAATCCGTCTTGCAGAATCTATAGAAAGCGAGCATAAAGCCAGTAGTGCTACTCTCTGTGAAGAGTAGCTCAAAGCATCCGCGATATCCGGCGAGTCTTGTAAAGTAAATTGCTCGAAGGAAATCGTTATTTTACGCGATGTCGTTCATCCAAACGTATAAAAGCCTCCAGTTAGTGCCGTAGACTTCGCAGTTGTTATATGCGCTCCGCGTTTGTCAATGCATTATAAAAATAGGGGAAAAACATTTATTACTGCCGTTTCGATTGAAACCATTAGAATGGAAAACATAAAAGAATGTAACGCGAGACTCTTGCGCTTCAATTAGAATTACTGTTTACGGCTAAAGTTCTAGAAAAATAGCTCTATGAATAATGCATACAGCTTTTCAAGTGCCAAGTTTATAGTTGTATAAGAACGAGTCATGCAGTACTTATGGAAATAAAATATATTAATCACACTCTAAGCTATGTTGTTGTGTTGGCATTACGTGCATAATATTAAGTTCGAAGCACGCTTACAGATGATATCAGTAGGTATTATTATTATGGTTAACTAGAAAAATGGCATATCAATGAACTTCGATGTTAACGAAAATAAAGAAAAAGACAAAGATAAAGAAAGGAAAAGATGCGCATATAAATGAATGAGAAAATATAATTCTCGTCTCAATGACGCGAGGGACAAAAAGTTTTGACGTTATTAATTAGGAAAAAGAAGAAGGAGCTGGCAAGAGGGCGCTAATTAAGTTTTACCTGTCGAGAGCCTCCTGGTAATTGAGGAGCTCGGTGAGATAGCGCGCAAGGAAGACGGCAGCGTCTCGCTGGCTGGAAAATTGTTTGGGCTTCGTTGCCAGTCCAGGGTTGCTGTTGATCGGAAGCCCAAGAGGAACCGTTAGATACATGTCCTTTAGCCACCATTCCGTAGCCTGTATGTGCAAACAATTCATTATAAATACATTTTATTCATTGTTTAACATAAAAATTGACTAGTCGACGAATCGTTCAACTATTGCAAGTACAATTTTCCGCCTCTTTTATCGTCGACTTTGAAAATAGTTTTATTCTCTGTCGCTACTATCTCTTATGTAGCTCTATGTAATAAGGGTTCTGTAAAGACGTAGCTCTATATATCGTCAACTATTCCAACGAAATAAAATTCAAATCTATACAAAAAATCACTAGAATTTCACCTTAATATTAGGGCTTGAATTTTTGTAAATTTCATAAACACGTGACAGGAGTCTCTAGAAAAGTGAAATTTCTCTTTACAGTTCGCTTAATAAATAAAATTGATTATATGCACAAAATACTCGGGAGCAATGTAATGTATTAGTAATTTATTTCAACGTGATTTCCTCGTTGCTGTAGACGGAGCTCGTTGGCGCGCAAATACGCGATTTCGGTTTTCAATTATCGGTAAACTGAAAGATCACGAAGTCGAAACTCAGCGCTCGACCGCTAATCCGAGTTTAATGACACGTCAGTTGCGACGACAGCACATAAGCCGCTCTCGATGCACATATATACATATATACTCAATACAAAGCACTTTTATAATACGCATACTTTCACGATGATCAAAAATTATTCGATGCTTCCTCAATCGAATCGAATTTATGAACTGTAATTAGATCGATTTGTAATTATATTTGGTATTTGTTTGCATATATATATATATATTTCTTTTACAAACGTTGTACTCATAAATATTATTCAATTTGATTCCTTAAATAATTTAAAATTTTTTCATGCAAAACATGCCTTACGCAATGAAGATGCCTATGTACATTATGTATGTGTATATGTACTAAATATATAAAAAGCTCAGACGAGTATAAATCCAAGTATATATTATAGTGTTTGTCAGTTAAAAGTGACTTATCTGGGCCACGAGGTAGATATATATGTGCTTTAGTTGGTAAGAATCGGGCGCGGAAGTTCTTTTTCCAGCTACGTGAGTTTCTCATGCAACATCAGAAGTTGCGAGTCGATATTTCGACGACGATGCACCGACTATTAATTCACCGTCAGGTAATGCGGGTTTTCTGCGTGAATCTTTTATAGATTCAATTATCGCGCCTCCGAGTGACTATAATATATATATATATATAAACGCATTATTACACTTTTTCTTTATAGTAGCTACATTCTATTTCTGTACATTTAGTTCATTAACTTATATACTGTCCATTGTTTATACACAGAAATCGAAAAAAGTATTACAGATCAGATCAGGAGATACCACCAATAGACAGTGCGAAAAAGACGTTTTATGACATTTCCTCGACGAGCTACATCGATGCTTCTCTAAATGCAATATACTTGCAACACGTCTTACTAAAGTTTAAATACGAGTGCATAACTTAGAGTTTTTCATTTCTTTAGATTATGTCAGCTACGAGAGAAGCTCGTTAAACAGATACAGTTGCATATACGTATATCGAATTTGCATATGAGGCAGTTTTTGCTCGTGAAACCAAGTCGAAGTCAAAAGTTTTAGAGGAAGAGAGGAGAGATGCACGTTTGACGTGCAAAATTTTCAATGATCTGGCGACTGGAATATGGTTATGACGAGAAGCAGCAGATATAGCCCGCAACTCGCGACTTGAGAAATAATCTCCTTGAAACGAAGTAGAAGCAATTATGATTAGTACACGATTTGCAGAGTGCGGAGTGTGCGCAGAGTGTGTGTCTAGATAGACAGGAGCGTAAAATACATCGAATAGGCCACAGCAAATTGCAAAATCGCACGAGTCACACAGTCTTCGTGTATGTATGTGTGTATGTGTGTATGCATGTATGCATGCATGTACCTATACACAGAGACTGTGCGATAATATAGGTATATGTAAGAATGAATGTGCTGTATAGAAACGTCTTTCTCTCTCTTCGTCTTCTCAACTTATTTTCGCGCAAGCGCGTACAAACGAGGGTCTTTTCTCACGTTATATAGATTAAGAACTTTTGAAAGAACACTATGTGTCGCTTACGTCGACTTACTTAGCTGCAGCTGTGCGTTTTTGCCCCAGAGGAGCCGAGGCGTTGATTTATATCTCAAGAGCCGCGAACGAGTGTGTCTTGCAACGAAAAATATCTGTTTGTTTGCACGGAGCTTGTGTAACTACACCTCTATAAGCACTTTGAAATTCAACGCTGTTACGGCTTCGATTTTCTTTTTCTTCTTCTTCTTCTTCTTCTTCTTCTTCTTCTTCTTCCTCCTCTTCTTCTTTCGTTGTCTTTTACCGATAAACTTTTTTTTACTAACCGCTAATGCACGTTGAATGGACATGCGTATGTAAGGTCAAATTTTACTGAGTAATTTGGGAAAATTTATTCTCTTCTCTACGCGTATGTAGCGCCGAATAAATATTTCGAAAGTATTGCGAAGAATTCATGTAAGAGAAAAAGCTTTTGTCGATCGAGGGATCACTATCATTATCAATTATATTTATTTTCGTAACAAGTCAAACTCCACTGTTACGAAGATAGTTTTTCTTATGCAACTGCTTTTAGAAAAATATTTTAGAAAAAAGCTCCAATACGAGCATAGCACTCGTTTCAATCATAGGAGCTGTAAATTCTCAAAAAAGCGATCGACGATTTTCGCTTATATCAACATTCAAAACCAAATTGGCGGTACATCGTTCGAAAGTGTATTGCGGCGCGAAATTTGAATTTTCGTAATTGGTTTTCGTTCTCCCTCCGCTCGCGATGCTGCGTTGCGCAAACCTAACAATCCTTTACACACATACTATACCTATACACATTTCTCGTATAGAACAATGTAGCTAACGTATAAGGTAGGGCAAACACGGGGCAGAGCGTTTCGGCTGGGTAACCAAATCCTTGACAAGTTATTCGATTATCCCGGTCGCGCACCCGATCGCGCACCCTCCCGCACGCGCAGCAATTAATTATATCGATAAGCGTAGGGCACGTGTGTGTACACCGATGATGGCTCGATTTCTTTGCCGTGCTATATGTGCGTGAAACGGCCTTTTTTTTTTTTAATTGCACTCAAATTTGTTTATCATACGCGAACGAGTATCCACAGAATGGCAAAAATTCTGCATTGCATAAGAGCGAGTTGTGGTTGCGCGTATCGTAGCAAGTAAACAACGTTGTATAGCGTCCTGGTGATTATCGCAGCGTTGCGCGAGAGGCAGCTCGCTTTCTTCGACTTTTTTTTTCAGCGCGTCGTCACTTTATATTCCCCTGACAGCAAGAAATGAAGTGTATTTCTTCAGCATTTTTTGAATCTTGTAACTTTATACTTTATCTTTGAGTTTATACCTATATGTTTATATGCGCACGTGCTATATAACTATGCTATGCAGACGCGTGCACGTATTTTTTTCGCATTTATCTCTCTCTTTATTATTATGTTATCCCAAGAGCTGTTCGTTGGGAAAAATTTTTCCTCGAGCGCAATTTAGATAATTAAGGGGAAATTCATAAATCATTGGAGGCTTTCAATCAATATAAACGTGCGCGAGGCTCTGTATAGCGACTATATCAAATGCTAACTACAGTCATGTTATTATAAAGATTCCGTTCGTGCCGTCTGCTATACATAGACGAGTGCGAACGAATTTTTTAAAAGTATACATCTATAATATATGCATAAATTATATAGCATTCAAGGCATCGTAGGTTGTAAGCGACAGTTTCTAGAGGAAAATTTCCGAAGCGCAAGGCAGTCGTCGCGACTCACGATCGATACGGATTTCCTCATTGACTAATTAGGGATGAAACAATTTTACTTCTATATATAGAAGTACGTATATATATATAAATGTACTTCTATATACACATAATGGCTATAGAGATTGTACGATCACTTAACCACAGCAATGTAAGTTCTCATCAAATATCTATAGCCATCAATTTCATCGATGCGAGAGCGCGAGCTGACACGACGAAACCGCGCGTATATGCAATTTCTGTGCGCATACATCTCGATTAGTCGTTGGTCGTGTCGGAAAAAACTTTTCACCAGAGTAGGTACACGAATCGTCGATCTGTGGCCTCTTGCCAACTTGAGAAGCGTCTGTGTCGAAATAATCGCAAAACGAGCACCTATGTACGCAATACGGGCTTTTGTATATTATATACACGTGTCCCTTCTTGTACGTTTTTTTCTTCTTCTTATCCACGCGTTAACACACCGTTGCTTGTATGCGTGTGTATGTAAAATAAAATCGAACGGACAATCGATTTAAAATATCCGTGTGTGTAAGACATGTAGGCCGAACGACGAAGGGCAGAGTCATCGATCATGTTCGTTTCACTTCTCTCTCTCTCTCTCTCTCTCTCTCTCTCTCTCTCTCTCTCTCGTGAGCGAAGAATGGAAACCAGCAGTGCGAAGCGTCAAGCTCACGCAAGAAGAGACTTCAATTCCCATCGGCTTGGCTCTTTTTGCCGCTCCTCCCCTCCTTGTATGTACTCCCTCCTTCGATTACGCGAGACTGTATCATCGTTGGCATCGGGTTACGGAGATTTCAACAGAACCTCTCTACACACCGAATCCGAAGTCAAAAGTTAGCGGTGTTTTTTTAAATCTTTATTTTTTTATCGATAATCCATGACTGATTTAGCTGCGCTTCGGGTAACGTCGATGTTGTAATGCGCGACAAAGAATTTTTTTACGAATACAATTTATTTGGATTCTTCATTTTATTACGTAAAATATTGTATATTTTTCTATGTGTTGTCATATTTAAATTATTCGTTATAGAAATTGTTAGAAAAGTAAAATATCGCTTTGAAAAATTTCAAGATTTTAGGTCTCGAAATATTAGATTTCATAGCAGTTGTATTGAATTAGAAACAAGGTTTTTTTTATTACGTATTAAAAACTAGTTTTTCTATTTTCTAAAAATTATTAACATATTAATTTGATAAGTTAATTGTGCGTTTTTAAATATAGCAACCCTATTGTAGACGTCGGAATTTCGTCTTTTAACTTTGGTAACTATTCAATATTCCAACACTTTCCATCGACATTTTATTGAAATTACATGAACAAGAGCTTTATAGAAAATAATTAGTATTTTTCAACTATCATCACAAATCAATAAATAAACCTTGCTAAAAAAATTCTACAACAGACATCTTACTTCTGTAGTTGCCAAATAATTTTTTATGGAAATTTTAACGAGCGCAAAAAATACGAGTAGTAAGCAGCCTCTGATTATATCGCGAAATTCGCTAGTGTAAGTGATATTCGTTAGCGCACTTCACGGCCTTTATATTTCATTTCTCGATATTTTTTTTAATTTCGCGCAAATGAGCTCGTTAAACGTGCAATTACAACTAATCAAAATGCGTAATTGCGTCGAGATCCCATAGAAAGTAAAAAAGAGAACATTGAATCTCGAGCATCAAAATCCTCACCGATATATATGCAACCGCACTCGGTTACCTGTTCGGAGCGCAAACGCGGCGTTATCGACCCACCAGAATAGGCGCTCGCGCACACGTTGGCTCGCGCAGTGATCAATCCCGCGATGCGTTATATTTTATATGGCATACTCATATATGTATATGTATTTTCCGATACGCCTGTCGATTTTATCTCTTATTTCAAAACGAGCGCAGCTTCGCCCTTTCGACTTTCAATTGCATATGTATATATATAGGTTGCGTGGTGTAGGGTTCACATGTGTTCGGAGGTAACGAAATCTGAGCACTATACTTTTACCCCGAATGTAGCTGCGTTTTCATTATCTCCGTGAAGTTTAATCAACGTTTCTTAGCTGAATATGTGTAATAGGAAAGTTTCGTTGCTTTGAGGTGTGTTATTAAGCGCGACACTTAAATAAAATTGTACGTTTTTTTTTTAATGCTTGCGCTTAAAGTTATAAGCGCGTTATTAAGTGTTGGTTGTTGTCTGCATTGTCTCATTTCATCGCTTCAATATGATATCCGGGCACGTAACGCGAGAAGCACTAAAATGAGGGAACTTGTGTAGGCGAGGGTTAAATACGTCCCACGGTATACCTATATACCATGTAGCTATACAGATTCTGTTTATCTACACTTGCCTAACAAAAGCATCAACGATGGATCGAATGTCCTCTTACCCTTTATTTGGATTATGATATCTATAAATTGTTCTGGTAATGGAAACGCAAACGCAAATTTCATCGGTATCCTTTTTTAGTATGAGATTATATATACACCCGTGTAATTATGCAACAATAAGTTCATATATTATAATATTTTATACATAGTAAAGCATTTTTCGTATAAATACGACAATATCTCTATGCAAGACTATTCGCATTCCTAAAATGAAAGAACATCCTCTTTAAAAGGCTCGTGCGAACAAAGCTTGTCACGTGTAACCCGACGATATACAGAAGTAGACTTTGCGACTGTGTTCAAGTACTTTCTCTCTCTCTCTCTCTCTCTCTCTCTCTCTTAAGCGATTAAATCGACTCCCCCTGTGCTGAATTGTGCTTTTGTGCAAACCCTGCAGCTATTCCTGTAGATAGCTTAGTGCCAAGTTGTGAATTCCAATCATATTTTTAATCAAAAACTATAATATTATGTTGTTATAATTATTGGATTTACTATGAAACATAAATATAAATTTTTTTAGAAATTATTTCCATATTATCGCTGAATAAATTCACTTCTATAGGACTAGAATTGATATTATTGATCATACTGCGATTTTAATTTCTCAATAACATCACTCTTGAAAGTAGAGATGACGCTGCAAACAAGTATTTGTACATTGTATTAATGTTTCACTTATGCGAAATTAATGAAGTGTCAAATTCATCATCTGCGAAGCTCATTCTTGTCAGCCCGCGGAATGTCAGTATTTCTCTGCCCTAATTAACAACTGCGAGCCAAAACACGCGCACGTTTGTTCTAACTCACACTACCTCGAGAATGAGAGACAGTACTTGAGTGAGGTAGTGTGTAAAAAAAAGGTATGATCGTTAATGGTAATCAAGTTTCTTATAGAAATACATGCGTTTGTAAGTGTTACTTTTAAAAGTTATAAGTGTTCGCTCAACGGAATATTTAACCTATATAAATGTATATATAACCTACTCCTCGTATCTTCTATAAGTAGTAAAAACTATCATTAATCAGGAAAATCTCATTAAGTATATACAAATACTTGGTGAAAACGAGGACGTTGAATAACGAGATCTTGATTTTTGTCTTTATTCTTTTTCGTCTCTTCCACTCTCAAGCAATGCAAAAATGGTCGAAAGAATCGTAAAATCCTTCCCAACAACTTTCCGCAGGATCTCGAGTTTGAAAAATACATCGTTGAAAGCTCGCATACATCCTCCAATCTATATCTACGAACTTCTATATATATGCTTAAGCTACGCTCGGAGAATTACACCCTCGATTTCCCTGACCCAGTGACGCCTATATCCAACCGAATCTCAACTTTGTCTTCCCCTCCTCTATATACCGGTATATAGTATAAGGAAAAAGCCTGCAGTAAGTTCGATATGGTGTGCACGTGCTTGGAAAGCCATAGTCCTATGCCCTCGCGCGTATATATAACCGCGGGATTAACTAAGCGTGCGCGCGTTCAATCTAGCGCGGGCTTCGCCGGCCGGCTTTGCGAAATCTCAAATTAATTCTCTCCGTATCTTAGACTCGCTCGTTTCGCCTTCAGCCATGTATCACCACCTCTAGCGTCTTCGTTTGTACATGGAGAAAAAGAGCCATTGCGTCTCGAGAGAGAGAGAGAGAGAGAGAGAGGGAGTTCTCGAACTTGGGATTATTATTTCGATATTACGGCACTCTCTTTCCATTTCCCTCTTGTGCGTATACGCACAGCGTCTTCTAATCGTGTTTTCGCGTCTGCAGACGAGAAATTCGATCTGTGAAATGTTGCTCGAGTTTCGCTGCATCTCCAATTTCTCTCTCTCTCTCTCTCTCTCTCTCTCTCTATCTCGTTCTCCAGAGTGAGAGTTTTTTATTCAAACTATCAGTGTGGGTGTAGACTGTTCATAAAGAAAAATTCAAATACAAGGTGGTTCGATGGTTAAATGTCGTGCGGTACTACGTTCGGAAGGTTTTCGTCCCTTTGAGGTCGACCTGACCCAGATACATCAGGCAAACTCTTTCGCGGTGCTGTTCTCTCACCTCACCTCACCTGTGCGCCATCAGCCACTGCCTCGAGTTGTAATCGTTAACCAGGATTCTGCGCAGCAGACTCTCTGTTCTGTCTATCTCTCTCTCTCTCTCTCTCTCTCACTCTGATGTCTGGCAAGCGGCCGAATATATCCAGCAAATGCTGCCTTGTCCTACCTGACGCTGTCTACCGCATATAGGTTTATTTTAGAAACTCCATTTTCAACGTTGTTTCTTCTTGTTACGAATTGTTTCGGACGACAGTTTACTGGATTTTCGAAGAGCTACTTTGGTAGTTTTACGAGGCATTCTTGTGTTTTATTAGATTTTTCATTAATGAAGTAAGCTTATTTAGTTACAATATAGTCGCTAGAGACAAAGAGTAAATAATAATAGTCTTGTTAAAAGGTTTTTAATGCATCTTTTACTCCCTCATATCTCATGAGATCGACGGGAAAAACTCAAAACTATCCCCACTGTTATAAAGTTGTAAATTTCCAATGATGATAAAATCCTAATAAAATGACCGATACATCTTCCTCGAACATGAAATGCTACTTTGTGCAAGTATCTTGAGCTAAACAGTGCACGTGATGTATCTCCGATTCAACCTTCCGATAACGAATCCCTTTTCTTTCAAAATTCAATGCCTATATAAGTATAGTAGACCCAGGTGTACAAAAAAAGCTTTCTAGCCTGATGCTATTTTTTTTGCTCTCCTCTTTTATCGAGGTACGTGTACTGTACACTCATCTGGTATATACCTATGTATATTGTATACCTATACTTATACCTATACCTATACCTATACCTCGCGACGTCTACACACATACATCGTAGACCTCGGAAAAAAGGGAAAGTTGATAAGAGCGGGGTGTATCCCAGACGTTCGCACGAGGATAGAATTAAAGGTTAATCCCTCGGGGTTTTGCAGAGCCTCTCTTCTTTCCACTCGAGAGCGAGGCTTCTCTTTGGCAAGAAGTCTACTGCCGTGCTATCTACATGTATATTCTAAGAAAAGCGGGAGATCCTTGGGATGAGGCTCTTTGTTTTTAGGCGCGAGACGTATACACGACACCATAAATATTTGTCCTCTTAAGTGCAGAGTCTTGGAATAAGAAGAGAGAGACAGAGACAGACAGACAGAGAGAGAAAGAGAAAGAGGGAGAGATGTAGAATCTGAAAAAATTGCCATGAGAGCAAATGAGCACTTTTCCTTTAATTGTTTCGTTCCATTAGATCTTGAATGGGTATAAACAGGGAATTGATTCGATTGCTCTTGAGAGATACTTGCTCTCGAATTGACGACGCCATGATCTGATTTAAGCAAAAGTTCAACGGCTAATTAACATGCGCTCCAGAGAGTTTACCCGTCATACAATACAAAAGTGATCCATCACCTTGACGGCAGCTTCGCGTCTCTTTAACTAAATTAATTAAATCCTAAGTGAAATAATCTTTTCAAGACGTCCGACTGTAATTGAAGTCATTTCGTCCGGACGTAATATTGTTCTTGTCGATGTAATATTATGCACTAATTTACATACAGTGAAAGCCATTATTGAATTTCTGGGTTGCAACAACAATGTACTCATGTTATTTTTCGACAAAACAAACGTTGCGTCTCTCTCTCTCTCTCTCACACCTTTATCGTTTACGTGAGTGTGTGTCTCCGGGGGAAAATTGGCCTGGCTCGTTTTTTCCCTATCCCCTAGGGACTCTCCCCCCTGACACACCCTTCATTCGCTCGCATCCCCTTCCTGTATATAGACGTGCCTTTTTCCACCTACGCACCTTATGTGTAGCCGCTACGCTTTGAATTTATATATACTATATACAGGTCCGCGATTATTCCGCTCGCTTTGCCGAATTTGTTTATCTCGTTTAGAGAGAAAGAGAGAGAGAGAGAGAGAGACTCTCCTTCTGAGCAATCGAGATGAATTTCCGGGCTTTGATCGATTTACTTCGGAATGGATAAAGATGCATATGAAATTTTAAGTTTTTCAGGCTAGGAACCATTATTAGGGGGCTATCTGAGTGAATTTTATTCAATATGTGAGTTTATTGTCTATTCACTAATTTTGTTTTATATATACTTATCCAGATATAACCTTTAATGATATAACTTAAAGAGAGTTTACACTTATTCTAGTAGATCTCATCAAGTAAGGTTTTTAAGAACTACTTTTAAGAAAATAAGTTTAAGCTTTGTTGCAACAAACTTTCATACTTCAGGAACGAATAAGTGTAAACTCCCCTTAAAATATGGACAATATCATAATAAATGCACATGTGTTTTGTCGTTAATCTAAAATATATATTTAGGTTCGACTAAATAATCGACACCCGATTAATCAAAAAGTCGTTTAGAAATAATAATACAGCGAAATATTGTCGATGAAAAAAATGCTCAAGGACTGAATCACATCAAGAATCGAAAAATCATTACTCGGCAGTCCGAAAGTAATTTAAAGTCCCTAATTGCCTTAGCCCGCCCAAGAATCCTAAAGCAAACGCAACGTCTCTGTAATATAGATTCGTATACACCAGCGTTTCTCGGTCGTTCGTGTCACCCGCAATGTCGAGGAGTTCTCCCCCTTCGGTTCGCGAGCCCTTCTACAGTTCTGGAGAAAAGACACGCGGAAGGGTGTATAGGTGTATAGCCAAAGCGAAAAAGGCCGAGGCTTGTTTTCCGTATCGCGTCGTAATCCCGCGGAAAATCCTCAAGCTTAGTACTGTTTCAACAAGGGATTACACGCACCCGCTGCTCGTTATATATCTATATATATATATATAGCCACAGACAATTCTCTTTCTATCCCTCTAGGTCTATACTATTGTGTTTTTCATCTTTTCTACTGGTTGTGCTTTTTTATTGCCTTTGTCGTAGATACATCTTCTCCGTTGGGGAATAGGATTAGGTGCAGAGCGATTTGAGATTTCGAGAAATGGGGAAAAATGCAGGCTTGTGGGTTTGTTCTGCTATATACATATATATGTTTACGGATGATCGCCAAGGATGAGTTAAGATATTTGCTCGTCGGATTTACTTCTTCAACTTATCTGCTACGATTCTAGTTGGTTTAAAGTAATAACTTGACTTTTTAGTTTGGATTTCTTTTTTTTTTTTTTTTTTTTTTTTTTTTTTTTTTTTTTTAATATAACCCAAGTCAAGTGATTCTCTCGAGGTAAACGTAATTCAGAGAGCTCTACATTTATTCCGTAAGTCTGATTCTTTAGTAGCCTCCCCGCCTTGCATCTCAGCTTTTTTTTTTTGTAATTTAAACACTTTCGACATAAAAGAAATGAGGCTAACTTGGTTATGTCACGTCCAATAGGTATCAAAGAATATAAAAAAGTTCCTTTTAATATAAGTTGAAAATCAAACATTATTTCATCGGTCAAACTAATAACAATAGTAAAAAATTCAGAAACTTCTCTTTGCATTAGTCTGATAAAGATAACGGTGACACTGTCAGTAAAATACATTAAAATCGGATTAAAATATTCGTTCGTAATAATTACAAGTCTGAGAAATTTATTTACAATATTACATTTACTCCGTTAATTATAGTAATAAAAGAAAAATTATTATTTGCGGCGGATGATGCATCAATTAAGGAATACTTTTTAGTATCGTGTAATTTAGAAAGGCAATGTATTGAATTTAAAATTTGATATTCAGCCAAAATATAAAAATGTTTCCAATTTAACAAAAGTACAATTAGTTGGACGAAATTTCAGTTACGGAACCTATCGAGTATCATGTTACTTCATCAACTACATTAAGACTGTGCGCTACATGATACTGATGTATATGAACCCCCGTATCGAGAACGTAACAATTTCACTTCCCCTGCGATGCAAAGAATTTTCGAAATGAACAATCAAAATTTCTATTCTACCTATATTATGTACAATATCATTACGTCATAAATATATAGGAACAATATTATAGGCAGTACATATACAAAGCTTCAAGAAGACTCTACGTACACTTGTACCATAGAAGCGTCAGAAGTTAAATACTATTTCCCGACGCCATCAAGAGGCACATCAAAGGCGTTGCATCTTATCTTATAGCAAAGAGTCTGTTTGATATATCTACCGACCGGTCGCTATTTTATGTATATATACAGTAATGCTTCAGAGAATCCCCAGGGAGTCGTAGATTCGTGAAAGTCGAAACTCGGTAATCGTTAGTGACGATTCTACGCTCGCGGCCTTTGTAATTACATTAGGGACGGAATTGCTCGAATTAAGTTGTAATTGCATAGCTTAGAACATTTCTTTAAAATATCGGAGTAGTGTAGCTTTGGCTCGTTAGAAAATGTAAACACGCCCTGTTTAAACCTCTCTTTGCTCGAGGACGTTAATAATACACTGCGTTAGTTCGTGTTTTTTTTGTCTTGAAAATAATAGAGATAATAAGTAATAACATTGCGTTGAACATTTTCTTTTAGCGGCAATAGAAGAAAAGCTCTTTTTCGAGCGGTTATGCTTTGAAAAAGTTGTGTATCCGATAACTAGCTAGTAAATTAAATGTCTACTCGAGAAGAGAGTAATCGTTAATCTTCTTCTCTTTTTTAGTATTTCCACTTTCTTCATAGAAAATCAGGAAAAAGTTAGTAAGCCTGACGGCTTCCTTTCCACCTTTTTCTTCCTACTTGTACGCCACCCTATTCGCTCTCTCTCTCTCTCTCTCTCTCTCTCTAGCTTCGTTATGGGATTAGCTACTTTTACTTTCTTCCTTTTCCCCATGAGAACTACTGCTGAGGGAAAAGAAAAGTTTCCACGTGTGTTTCGTGCATTTCTCAATCCATACTTGATGTATTTACTGCGTCCGTCAGCGCATCAGGGAAAAAGTAAGTACGTATGTATGTGTGGATGGCAGTAAAGTTTACACTACGTTCGAAAGGAATATGCGAACTTTTTCCTTAATAAACTCTGAAGAAGAATTTATTTTAAAAACGTAATAAATAATAAGAATTGTTATACGACAGGCTTATGCATTAATACTGGAATCCTGAAGGTATTAATCTTCGTTTCTATCGACGAACTTTATAATAGTTACTTTCGGTATTCTATGTTAATTATATGTGGAGATTAAGGAAGAATTTTACGAATTCAAGTGGGTACTATCGTCTGTAATGAATACAATAGTCTAATGTTTGGTTCTTATAAAATTGTAAATTACCATACTTTCAGTTAGTATTTACTTCTAAATTTCTTGAATTTCTATAGTTAATTTATACAATCGTGGTTCAATTTTTCGAGAATAATTGTAAATTTAAATTACATATACCTTTAATTATATTAAAATATTATTTATTTATCTAATAAGATGATACATCGATACGGGTAATATAACCCAAGGACTTATAATTATAGCTAACAAAGACATTTTTAATGAAGAGTATAAGGGGTTATTGAGTTTGAGCCAGAACAAAAACACGCTATTCGTAATCCAATTCTGCAATATGGAACAATTATATAGTATAATGGTACTGAAGTCTTATAATTAGATCGAACGACTTTATTAAAAATTAGTAAACACATATAGTAACATAACTAGGCGACGGAAAATAGAATGTTATAATTATAATTTATAGAAATTTTGTGAACAAACGATTGTGGTTGAAATGCGTCCTGAAAATAAAAAAAACAGAGATCTCGATAGCTCCCAAAAGAGGTATGAATAATTAAAGAATAAATTCCGCAATGCAAGCAACAAATAGATCGACAAACAAGGCACATGGTACAATCGTTAAAATCCATTTCCACCAAATTTAAGCGATGCAAAGTTCTGCAAAAAAGTCGCAGCATCTCGCAATCTCTAGGGATGTTTCTGCGCTTATTAAAACCTATAAAAGCTATCAACGGGTGGTATGCGCATGGTATATACACATTCAATGCTTGGTTCAAGCAAAGCGAGGAGTTTACGCTTATCGACACGCGACGAGGCGAACGACGTGGGCAGAGGGACTGCACGAAATTGAAATTTCTTTCTGCGATTCAAAAGGACCAAGGGCTGCTGCGAAGGCCAGCAGCGGCGTAAGCCAATATTCTGATACCCTGCTGCGAACTGGAAAATTTCATTCGAACTTCCATTATTCATCCGAACGCTGCCGTGGCTTTCGAGTTAATTCGCGCGACAAGCGGCCGAATTAACACACCCGTTTTGAATCTCTGCTGCAGTGGACGCTGCATTGGATGAAACTTTCGGTAGAATTAAGAGTGCTTCTAGAGTGATTTGTAAAAATAATAGTTTCGATAACAGAAAAAATTGTTTGAACAAGTCACTACTTGTTCAAACTATTCCACAAATCGATAGATTTTAATTTCCTCCAAACGTGATTACTAACATATTTCATGTATTTTGCACAAAATGTACCGAATAAACGTTTTGATTTAATAAATTATCAATACTTATGATATTCCCAATGAATTTAATGCAATAACATATTTGTTGTAGAATATCTCGTTGAAGAAAGATAGGAATTATCGAATAAGAATTATCGAATATCTTGCCTGTACAAATTTAAAATTAAATGAAAAAATATATATATTTGAACAATAAATTTTATAATTTACTACTCATCCATTTTCCTTCTATTATATGTAATTTTTCTTTCTTTAAGATGTGTTTCGTCGAATTGAAATATTTTACAAATGATTCTTTGCATGTTTTTTTGACTTGAATAGTACTTGAATGAACCCACGTATGTGTTATGTATATATGTATTCACGCTCTGTAGTAATAATTCAGTAAAAATTTCAGGTATACTTTTTCCGAAAACTTTAATATTTAGCATGAAAATGGAGATTAATTCTGAAACGTAAAACACGAGACTGTTTTTTCGCAATATGTTTGAGCTGTATGAATAAGTTTGGCGAGTATTATTGAAACGTTTTGAAAAATTAATAGCCTAACGTTACGTGACACGGAGCTCTAAAAGTCTCGTTTTATCCGCATTCTTGAAAGCCAAACAGCGTATATATAACGGGGGGGATAATCTGAAATTTTGTCTGTATACATTATTAAGTTGTACTTTTTTGCTTCAAGCAAAACAAAGAGTCTCGTGCTGTATATTGAGAATTTACATGATTTAAAACCGACGTTTGTACGAACACATCGTCTCGAGAAATTTCGCATCCTCGTCACGATTTCTCTCCCACTCTGTATACACATCTACATAGGTTAACGAGGCGAGTCATCCCATTCCACTATTTTCTGCGCTTGCTTTTAAGAGCAATTCCCCAAAGACGGTTTCTCCGCGAAACGCACAATCGTAGCGTCGTGCGAAGTTCGATTTGCTGGTACACATTTGGAAGTACATTTTCGCGAGTGAAAGGCGAAAAGCAATCTCGCGATAGAAACTCGCCTTTCATCTTCTCCGCGGGTTCTTTTGCTAGTTTTTTTTCTTCTTTTTTTTTCCTCTCCCGCACTCGCGGACTTTTCTTGTGAATTATTAGGCTTTTGACGCCGAGTGCCGCACGTTTAATCGAATCCCGGAAAATAAACTTTTTCCTCCCCTCCTTCTTCATCTTCTCCTCTCAACGGATTTCAACAGCGCAGAGATGTAACCCTCGACGTTCGGAGGATGAAATATTCATCTCGCGATGAAACCGTAAGCTTCGAAAAACCTCTCGTCGCACACCTGCTGAAACTTTGAAAGCTCAGCGTTCATATACCAACGACGCTGCAGAAGCAATAAAAAATTGACGATAAAAAAATACACAGAGAGAAGAGGAATCAGTCGGTGCTCCCGAAAATCCATTTATTTATTTATTTATGAGCGCATCGAGGGTGTGCTGTACGTCTGACCCTCGCAGTCTACGTATCCCTAGGGAATAGCGCGCATTCGGGGGGACGACTGTTATACGTTACTTTTTCTTTTTTCTTGGAATACATACTTTTCTTTGGATTGTACTCAACTTTTTCACGTATGTATTGTATAGATTTTACTACATGCGTTAAATGAGGGTAAGAGAGAGTAGAGAGAGTAGAGAGAGAGAGAGAGAGAGAGAGAGAGAGAGAGAGAGAGAGATAGCCCGAGGGCCCAAGTGCGGTAGACGCGGAGGTGATAAGGACTCGAGAGTTTTGCAAAGGCAAGCGGCACGTGAAAGCCTTTAAACGTCAGAGTGGCTTCCGGGGATTTTATAGATTTTCGCGTGCACGCACGCACGTACATTTTCTCTTGTATCATTCGAAGTTCTAATCTGAAATCAGATTCTTCGTGTACTGCGTATATTCTCTTTGAATGTATAAATCGTCCATTTTTTCAACGAAATGCCAATTTCGCAATACGCACATCTACGTATGGGTTTTTACTATTGGCCGATAGTTGTTGAATCAAGGGGCTAGTGCAATTATTTAATTTCAAAACATCTCAACTGCGATCGATTTAGAGTGTTCTTCTGTGTTATCAAACAATGTATCCTGAAAATTAGAAAAAACTCTTTTGCTTGGATTTTACAGAAACTCTAAAAAATTAACTGGATTTGGCAAAGGTGATACTAGCTGGTAGACCGTACTAGCCCTTTAAGTAAGTATATATTATAAAGCGAGGGACAACGATGCATCGCGACGGCGTAGATATATATCGAGCGACTATATATCGCACGTACGCGTGCGTACGAATATACATATAGAAAAGGTAGACGATTCTCTGGAGGGCGAAGGCAGACAGTCACCCTGAAACCGAAATGCTGTTGGGCCACTTAGCCGGAGAATCCCCTGCGGCGCTGTCTCTTTATTTCGAGTGAGAGAGAAAGCAGGCAGCCCCCGTAACGCCGATTCCTCCCCCGACGAATTTTTAATAAGTATACAGACCAGGCAAAACTTTCGCTCTAGCTTCTGTTTTCTTTCCCTTTGTTGCTTTATGCGATGCGCATTATTTATCTTTACGACAGTGCGCGACCAAAGTGCTCGTATAATTCAAAGTCAAGTGTAATATGCACCCAATGTATTATGAGTGTGTAACTGTGTATATTATACCTATATTATACCTATAGCTTTGAGTTCAGATCTACGTCAACTACGAGGATGTATGCTTTTTATTGCTCGCTTTTTGACTTACCCAGTTGTCGACGTTCTGTCTTCGTTCGAGGAGACGCTGCTGTAGTTTCGGTCCTGGTCCAGCGAGGAAAGCCCTGACTAAGCCTCGAGTTTTCTCCAGATGATTTGGAGCTACTGCCTCAACCTGGGCTAGGTACTTCTGCATCGTACTTTCCAGGTTCGGTACTGGTAGACTCGGTAGAGGCTCGTCTCTCTGGAGAAATTTATTTTTATATTCTTTTGATTCGCACAAAATTCAGTTGAAGAATTCATTTTTATTTATATCTCTTATCAAATTATGGGTTAAAGATATTTTTTAATCAAATTTTTTAATCATAAATATTGTTTATGATGTTGTTTCAACTTACTACACGTAGGGAACCGAAAACGAACAGAATAGTTTTAAAGTTTTAAACAAACTGACTAGGATTAAAAATGGTTTTGTAATTTATAATAATTTTATACGAGGTATAGAGGCCACAAAAAATTGTTTAATTCGGAACACGATACATACCGATGAATATGCAACGTTTTTCCTTACAAGTAATTGCTTTGGATAGAAACGTGTATAGACAGTATACTACAAATCCACTTCGGTGTAAAGTTTAATTCGCTAAACTGTATATTAAGTATTAAAGCAAGAGTTGTTTAATTAAAATTTAATGCAGTTCGATTAAAATGTCACTTCGTGAAGTTCGTCTTGCAATCGGAAGCTAATCAAATTACGCATCTGACAGGCATAAAATAATTAAGTCAACGGATAATAAGCATAATCCAGATACGTCGCACGCGCGGTCGCTCAAATAGAAAATAACGACGCAGGGGACAGTCGCAACTAAATATAGGCTCTCTCTCTCTCTCTCTTGCATTCGCTCACGCATCAATTTCGAAACGAGCTGAAAAATTCTCTACGTTTCTGTGGTGGTCCATTAGCAACTCGCCGGAAACATCGTCTTCGCTCTCACCCTTGTTAGGCCATCGGAACTCGCAAAAAGGGGGATGAAGATCAGTCGAGCGTGGATATATATAGCTATCCCCTTGTATTAGCCTGGACGAGAGGGCTACGCTTCGTTACGCGATTGATTCTTTATTTTACAGTTGACGAGAGCAATGCGCCCGACGACTGTGACTGTGTATATATAAGGGAGGATAGAGCGAGTTATATAGAAAAAGAAAAAACACATGCCGCTTGCACAAGCGCGAGTCGAGGGGGAGGTTTCACAGGCGTACAGTCTGTTTTTTACCTCCTGGCCTTTTTATGCTTTTTGTATCGAGTACTGTATACGGACTCGTGAAGATCCTCGTTATTGTGCTTCGGTGAGTTTTATAGACGAGATCGAATGTTTTATAGTTGGGGAGCCCTTCGTAGAACGGAGAATCGCGAACTTCTTTTATATGTAGGCGTGAATGGTTTATGTCTTAGCGATATTTTTCCGTCACACGTCAAATATAGCATAAATATTACGCGGAAAATATTCACGGCGGCAATTATTTATTTAACTAGTAAAGTTATTAAATTGTTTAATTATTAATTAAGAAAACACGTGTTCGTGTGTATTCTTACACACGGTTCAACAACTTAATAACGCAACTTAATAATGCTTTTTTGCAGCGTTATTTAACGGACTTACTTACACAGTACTTTTGATAAGCTCAGTAACAAATTTTAAACAGAAATTTATGATAACATTCTCATTATTACAATGGTATAAATAAGTACAAATTCGAAAGAAAAATAACGTTAAAAGAAACTACGAGCTTTACAATTATCTTGGTAAGCAAGCACATTATTAGCTTACATAAATTACTAAGGACAGATAATACAATTTCTTTTATTATTGTTAGTATACATTATCAAGAATATAATATTGATTTTAATTAAATAATAATGACTATTAAATTTACGTAGAATTAGCAACCTACCATGAAAATAATTTTAGGCACATTAGCCGGTCAAAACATTTTTATCCTCTAAATACTTTTAATTCGTTGTATTTCTAGTTCGAAATGAAGATATCGTACAAGCTATTGTGAGTTTTTAAAAATTGGTCCAGATTTCTAGTTAGAAACTTAACTTGATTTCCATGTTCAGGCCTTTTTAGACACTCTTATATTCATCGAAGGCAGCTTCATAAATTTTTTCATATTTAAAGACTTAGGTGATCGTTCGTGGTGAAGTCTCTTTTGTGTTTTTAATGAGAAATGCCTTCCCTAAGAAGAATTTTTTTAAATTATAGGTATAAAATGCCAAAATTAATAAAAATGCATACTTTGACATCCTGTAACAAAATTTATGAAGGTAAATGCAGTGCCAAAGAACATTTTAAAAGTATTATGAAGAAAAAATGTTTTGACTGATTATTCTGTCAGAGAATGCTCCATATGTATTTATCAGAGCGAACGAATAAACGGTGCATAAACATTCTCTTACGGTAAATTAAAACGTTAATAATATATATAGAAAAAAAAACACGAAAGCATAATTAAAATTGTTTTGAAACATAAATGACTAAAGCTGACCATATTTGTCTATGTTTTGCTTACTATCATAATTAACGGTACAAGGCGTTTGTAATGAACTATAAACCTACGGCATATGAAATAAAAAAATTGCATAAACAACCATTGCTAAATTTCGAACTAAAACGCGTAAGCGATTCGTCCTCCAATTACAAGTTTCTCCCTTATGTAGAAAAAACTTTTCTTCTATAATATTTCACTGGCTCCTCAACATCACTATATATATAATATATACCTATATAGTTTTATACCCGACACGTGGGTCACTCGAGAAAGTCATCGTCTTTCTTTCGACAAAGACACTCGAGCTTTCGTTTGTGTGTACAAACGCACAGACACTCATACGCATACGAATTTCGCACGTGTGCGTGCGCTCAAGTAAAGTCCGTAATTGCTCCGGCCGGCTAGACACGCGCCCTGTGTTGTTTGCCAATTTGCCTGGTTTGCACTACCGCCGACGTGTTTGGTGGAATATATAAAGGGGAGCGTTTTTTTTTATTGTACATGTATACATCTACGTGTGGTTTCGTGCGATAATCTCCAATCGAGGCGTCGACTTTATATTTCTTTTAATGACGAATACGCTTTAAATTACACGTCGGCAATGTAGTAATTTATATTCATGCGATAGGATTTTGTCTAGTTGTGGTCATAGTCGCTCTGAAACTAGAATATTCGTAAGTATTTCAGCGCATTAAAGGGGATGTCAGAAATTATTTATTGTAAATAATAAAGCGTAGAATCGAGTATTCGAGATTTCCTCCATAGAAGGTCTTTTAAAGCATTATCGGTAATTTTGATTCGATTTTTAAGAGCGAGATATCGTTCGAGTCCGTCTAAGCGAAGGAATTCACGTCGTTTTCAGAAGGCTCGAGTAAAAGAAGAAGCGACAGATCGTAAAAGAAAAGTCGTCGTAGTCAAAGCACAATGAGATCCGCAAACAGACAGGTAGGTAGACAAAGCTCTTTAAATCGAAAAAAAAGAAGCAGAAGAGACATTTAGAGTAGAGAATGGAAATATGTACATAGATTGACAGGGAAATAAAGGGAGACAGACTCGAGGTGAGATTACAGAGGGTGTCCTTCTCTGTCGCAGTTCGACATAAGCCTAGGGCCAAGTCGTTAGCGCGCCGTCGCAGTGGTGCATAACAATGAGCTGCAATGCTCCTGGGAGTCAAGATAGCCATAGTAGTATTGGTACTACACACATGTACAGTTGCACAGAGAGAAACCGACTGACTCATGACGCCCCTGCACGATAATGGAACTCGTTACCGACTCCTTCCCCAGATTCGTTTCGTGATGTGAATTCTCTGCTTTGCGACGATTGGATTTTTTTTGTTATCGAGGGTAGACTAGACGCCGAAGGTGCGACGGTAGGATACTTTCTCCGTTTACGTATGGCGCGACGTATACGTCGGTGTGTAGCCAGGAGTCTTTGGGACTTTCTCCGATCGTGAAACGTGAGATTTTTCGTGGATTTCTTTGCTTACGATGCGAATTTCGAATGATTGTTTTTTAATGACATTGAGACGGTAGGTGAGTACATGCTATGCGAGTTATATGCGAGTGTCGAGTGTACGCAAAGTTTTTTTCTTTATGCAGTCGCATGACGCAAAGTCTCATGATTTTAGCGCGAAATTTCACCGTTGTTGGTAGATTGACATTCCCGAGGATATCGATTTACTGACGTCAAACGCGCACTTTAAATAATTAATAGGTCAGTCATGAAGTGATCGATATACGATTGAAAGTATTTGGCTATCGTTATACCGTAGGAGTATAAGATAAAAATACATTCTTTGTCATGAGGCAGATCGATTTTCTCGAAAAGAATACACACTAGCATTACGTAGAACGTTTGTTGCAATGTTTTATCCACGTACCTCGTCAATTATTCATCATTGTCTATAGTAACGTGAAAAATATAAAACCGTGATTTCATGTATACGGCGTAATAGAAAAATAATTCGATCATTAGTGCGGACCAGAACTTCGGAAAATGAGTAAAAAGGGAATGAGTGTATAATGGGTAGAAACGAACGTGACAATTTTTCCCCTTTTTCTTACGAGTACCGACTCGTGTCTACTCGTACGTTTTGAAATTCACGCTCCGGTAAGCAGACTGAAGTATCCCTCGTTTGCCGGTTTGAGATAATAATCAATCGGACGCGTGCGGCTGCCATTCGAACTTACTGAATCCGAAATGATTACCCCTGCGTTTAGATATATACGTCTAACATTATGCCGCAATGGACAATGCATTGCTTTTATCAGCGACACGCGTAGTCGCTCAATTTATCTATACGTGCGTAATATACGCTGCGTCTGATGGGTTAAGCTTGTATCGTCAGAATCCTATGGCAGGTGTACTGCGAAATGACGATAAAGGTTCATGGAACCTTTGCTGTAATTAGCTATATACATACTATACATGAATACTATACATAAATGACTGACGGATCGATTGATTATTAATTCTGATATAATAGTCATAATTCGATGCAAGTACGTATAATTTCAATTTTCCCGCTAAATTCACATGATTACTCAACCGAAATTCTACTTACTCTCTCTCTTTCTCTCTTCATTCTTCGTGTGCACAGAAATTTTCATTTCGTAACTAAACACACGTCTACCTATATAAACACGTGTGCGGGGGTTGATTTAATTTGCAGTGGGAGTTATTTTTGAGGTCGTTATACACTGACCCACTTCTTAAAGTATGGTCAATATTCGGTTCGTTTCTTCTCGTATTGATTTTCTAAATAAGCGACATACAGCACGCGTTGTGATACACCTCGAAGAAGTTATTTTCGTATACATGGGTCGCGTCGTATATACTCTTTTAGTTTATTCGCTGCTTTTAGAGGAGCAGTAATTAATTACACGGAAATTTTTCGTCATCGCGTGGTGGTCGTCTTGTGCAAAAGTTGCGAAAGAAAACAATGAGAAGGACGTTGTGACAGCGTCGGAACCCGAGATCCTTGAGAGAATCCAACGATAATCGTAAAGTCGAGCGATCGCAACCGTAGATTGTACTACAGTACGCACGCGTTTTCCCTTTTCTTTCTCCTCTCTCTCTCTCTCTCTCTCTCTCTCTCTCTCTCTCTCTCTTACTCTCATCAATGCAAAACAGTTCGTAGGGTCGTAGCAATTAAGAGATAACAAGGTTTTGCCTCCCACTCCACTCGGCGCCCCTCCAATTAGTAACACCCCGGCCTATCTTTGTAGTACATAGTTCGCCTCGAGCCCTGTCACTGCCAGAATGTTTCCTGCTGGGCAAATACACAGGGTCCGCAATGCTTTTCTGCGTTTACCTTCGGCTCCGCGGTTTATATTCCAGTGGGTTGTATTTTTCTTTTTCGTAGCCTCTCCCTACGTTAGCCTACAGCAATGAAAATACGCTGAATTTTCTTTGTTCTCAAACGTTTCGTTTCACTGCTACGGACGTGTAATTGCTCCTATTGAAAAAGGGGGCTGTAAAGTTTTTACACCAGGAAACTGCATTACCGATTGTGCAGTGATTAAGTGGAATTTGACGATAAATCAAAGTTACTTTTCGTCGCTACTTTTTTTTTACTTACATACGAGTTTGAATATTGCAGTTGTTCCGATTTCAAAGGAATGTAAAAATAAGCGGAGTATTATTTCTGATTATATTGATCCCTTTAATCGTTATTTATTACTTTGTTTATATCTTATATTATTATGTTTAGAGAGATATGGATTTTGGCTTCACAAAATTATAATAAATATTGATTGCTTCTTTTTGACGAGTAAATTCGAATTTTTAACTATAACCGTATATTCCATAGCGAATGTTCAGTATCATATCCCTCCATGACATCGGCATAAAATGCAAAATGAGAATTGATCGACGTTAGAAAAGAGCGATAATGGAAACTCCATCGTACTCGACAAGTTGGTATATAAGCTTTTGAATGGAAAATAGAAAATCATATAGACCCGTACTCAGTAGTAAGCATATACATTCGATCATCATACACATGCATATACAATATATATACATGCATGCATCCTCTAGCATTCTATTTTCTCTCGCTCGCTCTCTCTCTCTCTCTCTTCTCTCTCTCTCTCTCTCTCTCTCGCTCGCCTGATAAGGGCTAATTTATTTACGAATCGAGCGAAGGGAGCCCGAGGGCAAGTAGAGTCGTTCGGCATGAGTCACGTGCCATCTGCCGTTCTATTATGACACGAGCAATTTTCCCTTGCTCTCTGCTGTCTCTACATATATATGCACCGGTTCCGCACTTCATCATCGTTCGCGCGCCCCTGAATGCGGTTTGTGCGGCTATGCTACATTTCTCCCTCGGTTTTTCCTCTTGCGATCACAAGACGAATGGTCGGAAGACTACTTTTGCGCTTGCGGATTTCCGCGTTATTATGTGCATCTAAACCTTTTGTCCGAGCTAACCGTTGGCTAATTGAAAATTGTGCTTTTCATTGCGGTGATTTCATTGCTTATTATACTGTATTTCGGAACTATTAGTGAAATTTATCATCAAAATAGTCCTGCTGTATTTTCTTTCATTATTATGAGAGAAAAATTGCTGTAATAACATATTGCATTTTAACTATGCATAATCATTCGCTAATCTAAAGAACAGAAAACATTCGATCACACGCTAGAACTTGCACACTTTAGTCTCGAATTGATACAGCGAGTTTACTCTTAATCACGAAAATGGACTGAGCCGCCCTTCACGATGATGTGAGTTTAGTTAGCGACACTCAACGCGCTTTGAAGTCCAACAGCCTTTTCTGTATACGTCTGTGTGTAAAGCTCCTCTTCGAACCTCTATCTCTCTGTCTCTCTCCCTCCGAATCGTGCTTATTAGTCGAAGTGCTGCAGACAGACTGTAAGCAAACCTGCGAAATTTTTACCAGTTCTATCTATAAGCGAATCGTTACTTTAATTATCATTTCAACGCCCTACTATATATGTATATAGGTAGCTATAAACGTACAAACGGAGCTTTTTTTCTTTCTTCAAAAAGAGATCTCTGCAATAGTCCTATTTAAGGTTTCATTAAATATCTTTGTGAACTTCAAAATATATACAATTTTAGAAATTTGTCAGCGGAGATTTAATAAATATTTCATGGAAGTAAAAATTATTTTCAAAAATAATTCAACAACACGATTCGTGTATCTTGCTCATAATTGTACATGTTTTTTTGTTTCTATAAATGTCCGGAACTTTCGTGACTGTGTATATACATAGGGAACGCCATAAATCAATTATATAAAGAAAAAAGACCAGCGAATCGACGTAAGCCAAGGTAAATAAAGCTAGTAATCTCGTAATTGAACTAAGGTAGCCCAGAGAGAGAGAGAGAGAGAGAGAGAAAGACAAACACGAGTTACAGGGGACAGAAGCATCGCCGTCATAGTCATTGGCTCTATCTGTCTCGTGTGTTTATACGTGACTCGTGTCTCTCTATATATGTACATATATATATACTATAGGAATATAGTCTCTGTGTATACTTACTGTGGTAGGGCACGGCGAGCTGTCCCTTGAGAGACTGCCTATGCTGGACAGCAACCGACGCGAAGTCCCAAGCACTGAGTCTCGCCATCCCTCTGTAAAGCCAAATACATGTACGTGTAGGTGTCTCTTCTATATATATATATATATATACATATATATGTATACAAATACACACATATATACAGCTCTTACGGATATGTCATCTATATCCTGACTACTAACGCCAATATTTTCTTCTCTACTTTAACATAAACACATATATGCGAGAGAACATATCGTCTCGATAAATAAAAGATATACGCCTCGAGTATTATTTAATAGCTTCTCCGGGATTAAAATATTTACGAGTATTCGTCTTTTTTACATTTTCTTTCGTTTAACAATATGTCGGTACTATTTTACTAACGAGATGGAGAGAAATTTCACGCGATTAGATTTTGCGTGCGAATGTTTTCATGGGATTTTTACGATTTTTAATCGTCTTAACGACGGCGAATTTACGATGCGCGACGAAAAAGGGGTTCGTTACACCCGTAAGTGAGGTGTGCAAAGGGGAGGCTTATGGCCGAGGGAAAGTTTCGCGCAGTAACGATAGCAACTTCGTTGCTTTAACTTTGATATTCCCGATACTGCTCCGCAGCTAAAGACTTCAATTGCTCCTATAGAGTTGCTCGTCGCGATATACATACACATATATATGTATATATTTTTCTCTTCATCGCTTTTGCTACGTGATTAAATTGCACTCAAGTCCGCAGATGTCATTACAACTTTTCTGTTTATCCTATGACGAACGAATTAAAAGTTTATCCTTAGGTACACATCATGTATAATAAATGGATGTGGAAGCAAAATAAAGTAACGATTCGATAAATCATTGTTTCGTAACTTTAATACTATTGTTATTATTTTCACAGTAGGCTTACAATGCCTAGCTGCTGTATATGAATACGAAGTGCTTACTTCTAAATAATGGATAGGCTATGAATTCTTCCGCAATAGTACAGTACGAGAGATGCATTTTGATCGTGTGAGAATTGATTTTTCGTTAGTTCGTTACTTTCGTTACGCGGTGTCGAGCACTCGATTTGAAAACACTTATTTGCGCAGATCCTTCATTGTTAAAGGTATGAGAATATACTGAAAATAAACACGAAACTTTTCGGAGTATAAGACAGACGTGAACGGAATATTCAGACAGATTGCAAATAATATTATGACAGAACCGCGTTACGACTCATTAGACAACTCCAATGTTCGAATTGTGAGGAAATAAGGGACGTTTAAATGGTCTTGGTAGAAATATTTACCACGCGGTTGATCGAATTATCTTGATTTTTTAAATAAAAACTCAAGTATTTAAATATATTTTTAGTATACTCTGGTTAATAAATAAATAAATAATATTTAATGTAAGCGTGCAGTGGATGTGGATTACAATTAAATGCTTTATAATCAATCATAAAAATTAGATGATTTTAATTTAGCCCTTGCCGTGGTAAAAAACGTGGTAAAATTCTCAGCAATTTAAATTGAGCAACAATCTTCAATCTGCAATAACGAAAAGTTTCGGTTCTTCTAGAAGGGATACTTTAACTGCAGATAATATTGCTAATAACATTTTTCATGGACAGAGATTCTCTCACAATATTTAAGCTACCAAGACGACGATATGCTTAAGCCTAGGAAAGCCTAGCTTACGGTCTACCACGAGCAGAATGCCTTTCATTAAATGCTAAGCTATGACTGATCGTTCTCGCTTTTATTAACGTCTGTTTGCTTAGGGTTACGACCTGCTAACTTTAATGAAACTCTGTCGATTTTTGCCACATGCTACACTCAATTTACCATACGTATTTATCGATGCTTATTATTCATGTTTACCAGTGTATGCAATCGCCCCTATTAACAGTATTTGGGTTTGTATATAAACAACAAATTTCGTTACATTTCACAACAAATATAAATTATCTTGCGTATCGCTTAATTTATTCATACTTAAATCATTATTCAACAAATTTCAATTATCCTTAAGTCAAGCGCCATTGTACTCATACGTCATTTTTATTCTCCACTGCACCATATACCACTCTCACGAATATTCCATCATAGTTACAATAATACCATATATATACACATCTGAAGTTATATCAATTGCGTGTAACCACAAAACTCGCTCAATATATATACATACTATATATACATATATATATATATAGTATACCCAGTTTAAGAATCGCACCGAAATCGTTCGAATCAAGCGTGCAAAAGCTCAGGCTTATACGAAGCTAGCGGTGTAACGCGAAAGTGCACCTCGGCAAGACTCCATATTAATAAATCTCAATTACCAGACTTCATGTATAAGCGCAGGAGTCTAGTTTATATCTACGTATACATGTATACAAGTATATTGCATTTATGTATATAGGGTGTCTCAGCGAGATTTAGCACGGGGGCGTCGAAGGGAAATACCAACCACGAGCATTATTCGACACAATGCGAATGCCGGAAAGAAAATAAAAAGGAGGGCAGGTCGCCGCAAGCTTCGGTTTGTATATGTATTATATATATATATATATATATATATATATATATATATAATTAAACGTGCTTTATATCCGACAAGTTACATTCGAGTCTTTGTTTTCTGTAGCAGTGTCGCGAGAATCGTTATTTTAACGACAAAAGGGTAGAGAGCTTTGTGGAAATTTTTCTCATTAAAATTCGCTTGCCACGTGGCGAAAGACATAGACGCTTTCTATTTTGAATATCTTCATAGGGGCCGATTCGCTTCGCAATGGATAGGGGAATATTCTTTTTTTGAATTTGAAATAGAAGGATTTGTTTTTAAATGTACGAGTATTATTTTAACGGAAATCTGATGCATTTTGGCCCAAGGGAAATCGAGGATGCTGATGCTTCTATTCCCAATTCGATTATACCCTACTCTTGCTTTATCGCCAATGGGAAGTAAAGTATACTTCGAGAGCAAAGATGAAATCAACGTTGATCATCAAATCGATTCTTTAATCAATTTGTATTCTTATGACGTTTGACAAGTGCCCAATGAAATTATTTTTAAAATCGAATATTACGTTAACTAAGAAATAAGATCGTCGTAACGAAGTATCGTCGTATCGGTTAAATTGTAAGTGACAGAGACAATATTTACTGTTGCGACAGGTTTGCTTTCTAAAATGTTCAATGTGCTAATCGCGGTAAAGCTGTCGCTTTTATGCGCATACTATGCAGTTTAAAAACTGCCATTTTTATTATTCAATCTAATATATATATTATATATACGATGAAAATAATTCGTTACAATCATGTTTAGCTTGTTAAATATCTTGCTTCGGCTTTTCAATAAATACGCAATACTTGCAAAACTGGTTTATTCTAATCCATGATGTTATTCTATTTTCATTTTGAAGAAATAGAAACTCTTAAACTCAGAATATAAATTTTACCCCTGTCAAATTAAAAAAAAAACCGTTATGTCACGTCAAGCAAAATACTAAATACAAATTTCCACCGACCATTAGAAAAATATCTTTCTTGCACATAAAGCAAGTAAGATGAATCTTCAACTTGTATACATTCGCGTAAACTTCAGAAAATTTGAATTGGACCGTGTCGACTTGGGCGAAATAATCGTTTGCAAACACCCAGGAAGGTTTGTGTACAAACACGCGAAGGTGCACCTGTGTACAGGTCTTTACGTGTGCGTACAAGCGCACGCCAAGCTTGGCGAAACATAAATAAATGTTTCCTTTCATCGAGGGCATTTAAAAAGTTTTTTTTTCGAGGGTGCCAATTGGATTTAGAATCGAGACGGATGGTAAGTCGGGCGTATTGTCATTGAAATTCCCGACTCCGACGAAGCGTAGACTACGTGGCGGTGCGGCAATTCTGTGTGTGCCAAAGGAAGGGGACTTTACAATTTCCGCCGCGACGTACGACCCTCGTAATCCCTGACTCGAAATCCTCCTCATTTAATATTTATGATTTATTTCGGCTTATTCTGACGTGCAAATGAGTGTGTCTGGCCCGCTGACAAAATTTTCGCACAAGGATTTTGCTTAACGACTCGATGCGCTGATTTAATAGAAAAAAGTTTGAAGTATAGGTGTATAAAGTCGGCATATTTTCTGTATATCATATATTTGAATTTCTGTTTTAAATGATTCGATAGATCAGTAGTTACGAGTGGTATGGCTAGGAATTTCTGAATGAGTACAGGTGGATCGGGCGCTGATTATTTTTTATTTCTTCAGCTTCATCACATCTGAGTCACAATATCATTGTTATTCCGGGTTATTTGGCTAAAGTTATAAGTATTATAATGACTATCAGAAGTATAGACAAGATAAACTTCTTTTTCAAACAATTTTGAGGTTTAACTTTAATACGAAAACAAATATCGCGACTGTTCAGAAAATTAATGATAACAAAGTTTTTCATGAATTATTTAAAAGTCTCATCGCTTAATAGTTCAAGCAGTTCTCAACACAAGTTATTCGGTTAAACTTTCTTCGAACACTCGAGCACAAATGTCCAATATATATATATATCTGTGTGAAGATGGTACGAGCGTGATGTACACATATACATCACGCTCGTACCTTTTTCATTGGCTCATTCGGGCACGATTGCGTTCGCGAGAGCACAGGGGAGCAAGCGTAGCTATAGAATCTTGAGGGAAAACGCGGGAAAGTCGTAGAGAAAATCGATGACGTGCCTGGAGCATATCCACACATACACACAGCAGAATCTAGGGAGAAGTCTCATACCAAGGCGAAAATGGCAAATAGCCATTCCGGTCCCGTAGGAACGAAATGACTTGATTAACTGACGATGCGTCGTTACCGCAGCCCCAGCTTTAATGTCCCAGAGAAGGATTGATTCCTTTTTCTTCCCTCTATTTCTTAGTGCTGCGGATGTCTTCGGAGCTTAATGAAACCTCTGTGATACATATCTTGACTTTGTGACTTCGATTATTCGTTATATATACACACCAGGCTATTGTTCGTTTAGCGCATCGCTCGCTAGGTGCGTGTGACGAGAATCACGAATTTCACGAAGAAAATTTTCTTCGTAAATCGAATATGAATGAACGCGTAAGGTGAGGAGAAGGTGACTACTGCCGGTCCCGTTTCTAATATGACGCTTTAGATGGTTATCTCTTCGCTGGTTAACGAAGCTACAATATCCCCTAACGATTATGGTTTATACATTTTTCTTCGATTTATTCGCGTGTTGATTCATTATTATGCATTACACATATTTTCTGACTTTTTAAAATAGCCGCGGTTTGATAAGTGCAGTAATATGTGACGAAACGGAAACGTTAATCTCGTACGGTATTGTACACAATCGGTTGAGAAACTCGGAATTCTTTTTCACACGGGGAATTTAATAGAAAAACCGCAGGTAAAAAATTTTTCAAATAAGGATAACGAGACACCCACTTCACTGTCGAATAACCGATGAACATCGAGACAATGGGCAATTAAAATTAAAAGCAAGCTTCCTTCCTAGCGGGAAAGTTAACAACATTCATGCAAATGTCTTATAGGAAGGAAAAGTCCTCATAAATAATCATCCAACCGGGGTCATAGTTCGCACAATAGGATATACTAATCTCGTCGCCTCTCTCTCTCTCTCTCTCTCTCTCGTTCTCTTTGTTGTTAAATCCGATTCACGTATAAGACGTATCTCGGAAGTGTCAAATTTATGAACTTCCGGTGTTTCTCTCCGCAACGCGCGAATGCCTCCTCCCTTTTGTGGTGGCCACGAGAGCACATCGCATATATCCCCCACTCCGGGTTTTCGTGCCCAGAGGGGGTGACAATAGCACTAGCAGCAACCACTTCAGTCCTGGCTTTTGTTCGTTTCTTCATCCCTTCTACCGTACACCCCAATGGCAATTCTTCCGTTGAGCTTTTCTCTCGATTTCACGCTGCAACTTCCTGCTCCTTTTCTTTTAGTTTCTTTCTAACTTACTGTAGCCTCACTAGCATTGTTTGGCATTGTCGCTGGTCTCGATACAATGGTTTGTGCTAAACCGTTGGTGAATCGTTTGGCAATTAGGATTTACAAGGTCTCGTGACAAATACATTCGATTAATCGAATTTCTGCAATTTCATGTATGAACATAAAATGAAATGGAAATAAAAATAGTGCTGCGCAGTGACGAAAGTCAATCTCAATCGGTCTTGTAGATCTGCATTCTTTTTATGAGATAATTCTCGCCGCTTTTGTGGACGATGTAGCAATTTCTTTTTCTACTGCCGGACCCTTCTTCTACTTTTTCTTCTACCTCGACCAAGAACACGATCTCATTTTATCTCCTCGACCCCTTACACGATGCCGAGTTTGTTCCCGACGAAGCTGATGGCTAAAGGGGATGGAGCACTAGTTGAAGGAAGCAAAGAAGTGGAGAAAGAGACGCAACTACCCTGAGGCAGTTCAGTAAAGAGAGAGCAGACCGAGCAGATAGAGCACGCCAGAGCTTGCGTGAGCTTATAGAAGAGAAGAATAAAGAGGATGCCGTTCTGGAAGTATACTATAACTAACCGTCAGCAAGCTCGAAGCGGTTGTTTTAGAATTTCTTGCGAGGCTACGTGCTTTTAATCCCTTGGTTTCATTTTTTTTTTATTCGTCGCGAGTGTCCTTTATATTATGCCGGCAAGTTCAGGTCTAGCCGGGCATATATGAGTATACATTCACTTTTTTCACACATTTTTACACACATTTTTACACACATTTTTACAGAGCGACAGTATAGCTACCATAAAGCAATGTCTTAGTAATTCTTTATGATGATGATAGTTAAGACGTTCAAATCTTTTCTATCAAACGTATAGAAAGTTTGTCTTAAAGCACTAGTCGCCTAACGAACGCGCGCAACCATTTTTCGCTTTTATTTCATGAATTACTTCAATACTCGTAGATAACTTTCGGATAAGCAAAGAAACATAACGCCATCACCCTCCTGAGAAATCGACACTATCTCCCCTAATACGCATTACAATTATCGTTGGCCATCGATCAATAGCCTGTACCTTTTGCGTGTATACACACCCCGAAACTGTCTCAGTAAAGCATCGATAAAACGCACACCTATATATCTACGACTATACTAATAATACAAATAATAATAGTTCGAGAAAAACAGAAGCTGTACAGCATTTCACTCATTCCCCTTGTAATTCGAAGACACAGCCATTCGGTATGGAAGGAGCACACACACTAGCTACGCGTACTCACACACACACACACACACACACACACGAAAGTACATTGAAGAAAGAGAACGGGGTTTCGCATCCGCGCCCCTCGACAATTTGTCAAGTCGCACCTATATAGCTCTGACGCCCTCATCTTCTCTCCGCGTCGGACGATAAGCAGGCTCACGTGCGAGATGTGTCGTTTTGATAAATCATGCGATGGATGCGCGCCCATTATTACCCCACACTTGTTTTCTACTCTCATCGTTTGCCAACGCCTACCTTGGGATTAGCCGTACTTCTATACATGTGTCCACGATTGATCTACAGGAATAGTTTCATTTTTAAAGTTTTTTTTATCTGTAAAGGGAGGATTGTCTTACCTCAAAATGAACATGGCACGTCGTATCGCTCTTACAAATATTTGTTTAGTTGTAAGGTAAGAGACTGCGACGGATACGGATATGTTACATTTGAGCCATTGATTCTTAATTAAAATAAGAAACAAACATTACGATACCGATGAGGTTTACTATTATGATGAAAGAAACTGTACTGTGATGGTCACTTTTGTTAAAATTTTATTACTAAGATATTTGCCTGTTCATAAATCTAATGAATATTGCAGAGACAACAAAAAGTGTGGCTCAAGATAGAAATCAATGTCAGTGTATCTCCCACAATGCACTGACAGAACTGCAAGGTTAGTAGTATCCGCAAAACCGATAGTTTTTATCGTTTTTATTCTGGTTATGTATGTTTAGGTTAAATTATAAAGTGTTGCAGAGCCATACGACTTCGTCATTGTCGACTTTTCAAAAATCGAGTGCGAGACAAACTGCGTAACGCTATTATTTTCCGATCACTCGTAAATATATAAACGTTTAATTGGACCGAATCAAATGGCGATAATTTAGAAAAGCTAGTTAGAAACGAGATATGCGCCGTAACGGGATGTTAGCGAGGGTAATTACGGATAGCGTGGACTGTTTTTTTGAACTTGTCTCTTTTTACAATCGAGATTTATGCCTTTTTAAGTATTCGATAATTATACAAGCAAGTTAACACGTTCTTAACAACGACACAGTGAGTAATTAATTATTCACCAGTTGAAGTAAAAAGAAGAGCCATAAAAGTACAATTTTTCAATCACCATTCTCTTTCACAAGTGTTCCTAGGTACTCATTTTTCAACAAATAAGAAAAATAAAAGCCAAACCGTTTTCGAAAGACGCTCGTAAAGAGCGAAAAGAAATTGATTATTCTCGCATGCCAAGTTTACATATACTTACCTGTCGCATCTGTACGTTCGTACACACCGTGTGAAATAGCGCATAGCAATAGCGAACAATTATTACGGGCCATTATACCGTTGGCGCTCGTGCAATAGCCGAGCTCTCTCGACATTAGTTATGGAAAGGGTCTCTATGGGGCAACACACATCTATCTGCGTTTTACCATATATATATATATATATATATATATATGTCGCATCAAGAATAAAGTATACGACAGACACGCGTGAACGGATATGAAGGTTTTTCCTTGCGGCTTGTCATGCGATGTCTCGCTAAATCCTACAACGTGTATATCCCTACATATACGCTTGCCGAATCCGACTTTTCGTGCAGCAGCTCGTCGTCGTCGTCGCCATGGAGACGCGGCACGAAATAGTTATTTATTCACGGAGATTCACCTCTGGGCTTTGTCTTACTATGTGTCTCCTATACTCGCATACCTTTATGCGCGGGGTCGAGACTCTCTTAAGTCTGCGTATAGTTGGTCCAAAGGGTCAAAGTATAAAGTGGATGTTGATTACTCGGTGAACTAATGAAAAGGCATTTTTTGGTCAAACATATGGTAACCAGATATATAAACTTCAAATTAACTCATTAAATAAAATTCTGTTCAATAAGCACTTCTTTAAGAAAATTCTATCAACAATTAAACTACGATTTATACGCGCATTTTCGTTGGGATTATACATATCTGTGTGTCAAGAGAATAAAAAAGTACAATAGATTGATCGTTTATTTCATGTATTTGATTTGTAGGGCATTAACTTGTCGAAGTAAGATACCAGATCCAAGGCAATGCGGGTGAGTAGACCCTCGCGAAATCCGAAGCTGTCGGTTCGAATCTCCACAGGCATACTCTCGAAGGGCATAACGTCAATTAATCGCGCCTGGTCAATTTGCTGAGTTCTTGCGGACCGAAAAGCGAGAGAGTGAGAGAAATGAAGTCGAGGATAGACATACACCGAGAAATTAGAGGGGCTAGGGTCTATCCTTGTCTAAGTGTAATCTTATTTGTTATTGTTCTTTTCATTACAACTTTTCTGTGAAACTGCGTTACAATTCAGTTCTTTAATCTTATCTCCATAATTAAAATCCTCGTATAATCATTTGTTTAAAGTTAAAAAGTTTTATTGATTGTTAATTATCTAATATTTTACAATAATTACATAAATGAGTATGAAATTATTTTGTTTTTAATCTCTCTAATTCCTGATCTTCAACATTCCTTTTTTAAGTCGTTTAAAGGTACATTTTGTTTCTGTTAACTAAGGCGTTCGCGCTTTCACATATTTTATTTTACCGCAACTGTTTGTTTTAGTAAACTGTTTACTGCTTACATTTAAAAAATAAACTACAGTATCACTAGTTCGTATGTTAGATAGTTTTATAAAAATTGATATAAATAATTCGTTAAAAATAAAAATACTGTGATTTTTATTAGAATTAAAACTGACTGCACCAATTAACGAAGAAACGATATATTTTTTAATAATAATTTGAACATCTATCAGAAAATTCTATCAGAAAATAAAATGGATCCGAATGCATGTTTTAAGCATCAATAAATCCTATCAGTAAACGAGTCGTGGGTACAAAAGTAGAGTATGATGAAAGTCACACGAAATGAAATATTACATTTATTACTATAGTAATAAATAATACTATAGGTACAGAGCGTCTATCGCTACTATCTTCTACGCCAAATAGCACCTAATAACTCGTCACCTTCACCGAATTACATATGTTTCAACGCGCATAGACTTATCGACCAACCTGAGACGACCTACAATCCAGATGTTTTATATTCTTCTCTCTTCATAAGGAGAAAGAAAGAAACACACATAACGTAGTATTACGTAAGCTCGAAAAGCTGGAATATTAACAGTTCGTCAAATGATCATTAAAAATAAGCGTGTACCACGTATAATATCAAAGGTTGGCAATGATCCGCTTTGCTGTTCTGCCTGACGCGTTTGGTGCAAAGAGCCTCGTAATCTGAAAATCCGATTATTCGCCTCATCGGCAGACAACAACAAGAGCGGCCACCCTTCGAGAGGCTCAGCGGATACTTGCCTGACTTGCACACGCTTATACCTGCGCTTGTCTTTTTTCTCTTTTTTTACGGTTCCGACACTTTCAACGCACACGCTGCCCACTTCAAACGAGCTTTTATGATTCCGCTTTCTTTTTTCATTTTCACACCTTAAGTATATTATGCCCTGACAGGCAGAGTGAATAGATGGATAGTTTGGACTGTTTGAAATTATTCAATAGGAGATTTTAGTTGACGAAGTCGTAGTATTAGGGAATTGTAGATTTTAGACTGAAATTTTAACTGATTTCAATGATTATTTTTGTACTACTTATCATTTTGAAATGAAAACAAATGATGTCGACTACGAGATATGCAAAGAGAAAAGATACTATCGAATCAATTTCCTTATGAATATTTAAACATCCACCATCAAAGCGAACGAAATTCAATTTCGACCGTCAAATTTCAAAAGGATATTGTCGCATATCCACTCGACGTAATCCATCAGAATTATAGCGAAATGAGAATGAAATAAGCCATCGTATATTACTTCCAACGTATACAAGGTATGCAATTACACGAATAATACTTTCAAGGGTCAGAACAAAAGCTGCGAACAACGAGCTGCAGTTTATTGTTCATCGCTATGTACACTCATTCGACTAGTGGTCTAATGAAAAAGGAAGCGAGTGGCCTTGTCTCTACTCGAGACGATGACAATGTGTGCTAAAGCGTACATTTAACGCACATGTATATAATATAGTCTCTACTCTCTCTCTCTCTTTCTCGAATAACTGCTCTAGTGATAGGACTCGAACAAGTGTCAACCTAACCCTATCAAAGTGTAATAATATTTATATTAGGGCGCAGCTCTTAGAGGGTCGCCGACAGATGCTTGGGCAAAGGGCGCGGAGGGGGCGATCCAAACGATTGGGGGGATGGGTATACCATCGAAGGGTAGAATGCATGACACAAGTACAGTTTACTTTGCTCTACCGATAGTATTTTTTACTACGGAATTTTCACGAATATTGCTGAAGAAATTTACTGATTGCATGCTTATTTATGTAACTGGCTTGCAATTGTGGCGTACAAATGAAAAGTTAAAATTTTTCATAATAATGCCGTAGTTAATCTGCTTTCTGTCTTTCATAAAAAAATTTTGAGGTCGTAAACAGTAAATAAATACACTTAAATTGCATTTTATACGGTCCTCGATGATTAAAACTGCAATAATTTATAATAATTTATAATAATTAAGATCTTTTAATTAAAATTCCGCAATTACTCGTAATTTGTGTATAGTGATGAGCTGTTTACATACGATATTTCATGATATTAACATTTTTTTTAGGAATCAAAAAAGCCCTGTGTTCCGAAGTAACTCACTCATTAACGAAGAATTATTCATGTGGGAACAACATATCCAAATGGGTCCACAACCCGTTCGTAAAATACAAATAATTTAAATTTGTTCACCTGTAAGTCAGAATAAATGTATTGCGTAGTAATACACAGCGCGATCAAAATGTCGATGGAATTTGTCCATCGTATAAAAGTTTCTGAAAAGAGGAATTGAGATAGCAATAAAAGAAATCATTATAGTTCGGTAACAATGACGTGTTTAATAACCGTTCCAACAATATTACAGCGTCATACAGGTTATAAACTGATAAATTATAAATAAATTTTCGTTTAGTATATATGACCAGTTGCATGCGAAATTACACTTCAACACCTGTTTTTTGTCAGTTTAAGCAATATTGTTATTATCATACATACATACATTATGCGTGTTTTAGAGCTTCCATTAACCAATATTTTTTTACAATCGATTAGCTGGTCAACGGATAACTACACTTTCAACATAAATAATTAACGTAAGTAATGAAAATGGAACTAGTCATTGAAACTGGGTGTAAAAGATATAACTCACGTAGGAAGTATTTTTTTACGAAACTAAAATAATGACTAAATCACAAGATTGTCGTTAACCAGATAATCGATTAAAATATTGGTTAAGCGTGATTGTGTGTGCTTGTTGTATAATCGATATGTTCCTTTTAAGAGTTATTTTCCTGAATTTTGAATAACGTTACATTGTTATAAAACTAACATTTGTTATAAGACATTTGGAATGTATTGGATCTTTGTTTACACCAAACGTAGGATCTATTGCGTGTATTGTTTTTCCTTTACAATGAAACTAGGATATTCAATTATTAATAAAAAAATGACATTGTAACGTAACGTTTGTAAGTAGAAGATGATTTGAATTAATAACTAACGGCATAATTTACACGAAAAAAGAAAAAAATTGTTTAACTTTTATGGCGAGACGCTTAGAGAAGAGGATATAATCGGAAACAGGTACATTACATGACTATTAGTAAATTACGAGTTATTAATACTTATCAGATAACAAGATATGAAATAATCAAAAGGTATTAATACAAATATAAATTTATCACTTAGAATTTAAACGTAGACGTTAAGACGAACATAATTGAAAATCATCCCAATCACTTTAATGTAAGAAAGAAAATAAAAAAATTCTATTCTATATGTAAATCATTGTTATTTACAATATTTGTTACTCGATCTGTGTACTTCCTAAGGTTCAATACAATTAAAACGTTATAGTACTATAATACACTTTAGGCGAATCGTATAGATTTCGATTCCAATTCAGAATTTGCGACGTAGAATAATTCTCTAAATATATATATATATATATATATATATATATATATATATATATATTCTTACAGATTTTTATATGTTTAAAGTTATTTATTTACAAGAAAATAGAAGAAACTGGAACAATCATCGCTTATTTAGCCTTGCAATGTATATATTCCAAACCACTCGCTTTGTCGATAAATGATGAATTTTTTATGGTTTTCTGCGACTACGATGATGAGAATTCAGGGCTTTTGAGCGACTGTATAGTTCGCTTTCTTAAGAATATATTGTTTTAAAAAAAATCTTTTCCTTTTTAACCGTTTCTCCAATGGCAATGTACTTGCGCAAATTTTTCGTATAAAATTCCTTCCAATTTCGAAATTGTTTTCATTCTAATTAATTATATATCAATTCGACGACAAAACATTTCTCCTCGACGATTATATATACATATATATCAAATAAAAATCGATACTTTCAGAGGTTTTGGTTACTTTCATTCGTTCTTAACATATAGTGATCGATCGTTATGTTTCAATCAACCAACTTTCATATATAATCAATGGTGTGTTTATATAATTGCTTCAAATATATAGTTTATATATTGATAATTTTATATATTTAACTTACAGTCTCTTAGGTAATTTTACACACTCGTTTGCTTGATAATTGTTAGAAGCATTGTCGAACCAATGTATATATAGTATATATATATGTAACCAAACAATTCAATGCGCCAAAACGAAATTTCTTAGCTAATTTTTTTAAGCTTCTACAACAGTTTTCTTAGCTTCGTTTTCTTTTATTTTTCAATATAAAATTACTTATGCAAAGAAGCTTTGCAAAAAATATTTCAACAAATCGGGGGACCTCGTTAATACTCGTTTGATAAATTCAATTAAATTATTAAATTACCAGAGGCCAGCTCTCAATAAATTGCATTCTAAATGAACACAGAGATATATATATATACGATGTCACATAAAATATGGCCTGATCTTTGTCTCTCAAAAACCTTTTCTCCAACTGTGAAAAAGCTTTAGAACGCTCATAAAAATACAGCTATATTTTTCTTTTATGTATATGACAGATTATGCATTATATTTATACATGTATATCTACGATATGCTTAAAATGAGTCGTACTAGGGCAGAAAAATCAACTTCGAAATTTTATTATTATTTTTTCCCGTTTAAGTCAACCATTCTAATAAACGATTTAGATGTTTTAATTCTTTCTTTAAATACATAAATATTTGTATATGTGTGTATATGTCTCTAACCTATGGATAAAGTCAGAGGCACAATACTTAAATTGTACACGTTGAACACGTCGATCTCATTAAACGCCTAATAGTTACAACAGCTGATTATAATGAAAACCAGTTGATTTGATGCAATTAGCATGTTATAACACGTCGTGTTGATATAACGATAGAATGAGACTAATGCACCGACTCGATGTTGATCGATCCACCTCTAAGACGAGCGTTACGTATCTGCCCTAACTTGTTTCCTAAACATTATTCTCTTAAAACTACGTTTGGACATCGCGAGACGCGATTATCCTGATATGTTATCTTGGTTCAGCAATGAATGATCAAACTTAAAAATTCAATAAATCTTTCAACTAAATAGCTAAACACGCGAATCGATAGCTTAGGGTCCGTTGCTGTTCGAAACCTGTCAGCAGATATTATCGCGCGTTATATCATCTATACTTAGAATTATGCTTCTTTACTAATCGACATGCACTTTTCGTTAGTATTTCTCTCTGTTCTTGCGAATTGTGCGATCATGTTGAGCTCCTAATGTAGACAACTGTATATTTTAATAAGGGAGAAAGGGTTAAAAGCGTTTGCTTCAATCGATGGTATTCGGGATTCTGGGTTATCCGAATGAAGCGATAAACTGATAAATAATTTCTGTAAAACGATATGCATACCGTACATATCGAGATCCAGGTCATTGAAATCGGTCAGTAGAAATGCTCTTGTTATAATATCAATGTTACGTTCTGTTTAAACGGTTGGTATGCTGTATAGTTCAACTCGCTTTCTATTACTTGATATTTCTTTTAAATCCGAATATTTAATCAGAAGGTCAAACAGGATCGACTTCTATTTTTTCTCGTAATCGCGTGTAAATTGAAATGGTTTTTCATTTTTTCATTTTTTAATGGCTGAGGCATTTTAATTATTTGGATATGAATTATTAAATGATATAATGCCATTTTTCATTGGCACTTTGATAAATTCTTAACTATGTGAGTAAAAATAAACTACATCTAAATGAATTTTCTAAATTATTCGAACCCAAGAACAGAAGGTAAATCTAAATAAGTACCTGATACTTGCGGCTTTAAAACCTAGAAATCCCATTAGGAGAGCGACAATGATCCACAAAATGAACAATAACAAGCTTTCACACAGTTATTCCTTCTTACATCCACACTCAAATTTTTTCGTAATATGTGATCTTTTACTTAACCTTGTCGCTAACGTATTTTTACTCAAATTTTCGAACTAATCACGACAATCGCACTTTTTTTATCGGGCACACATTTTACCTGACTCTCTCGTTTCCCTTATTCTTTGAAAAAAACAATAAAGGAAATCCTAATCCGAGAGACAGATCAAATGTCTAAAGCACACAATATTATGAAGAATGAATCAGTATTCGACCCTAACGATGATTTTTCTTGGAAGCGAAGGTATAGTTCACAATTGCTTGACTTCGGTATAATTATACGCTTTTTCTCGTCTCCTCTAAAACTCGCTGACGTTCTTTTTCAAGATATCGTTTTCACAAATTATTATGTTGCTCGTTTGCTTTCGATAATAGTATTATTATTATTCGAACCACTTTCCCGCGTTGCTTTCTCTTCTCTTTCTGTTTTACCATGTTAACAATTCATTATTTTATCTCTTATATTCTTCATCACTGGAAGCCTGCCGTGAAGACAACAGTCTGCAACTTCAACCAATCACAGTCATCAACTTAATTACATAACTAGTATTTCACCGTATTATTTTTTTTGTCTTGCGCAACGTTATTTATCTTAGCGATTTTGTCTGCAGTACCGTATCTTAATACATCCCTTGCCTGAAAGGATTGCTATCTCCAGCAGATCGTTGATCCGTCGGTTCATTCCTAAATGGATTAGGATTACCTGGCCTGACATTTTGTTGTTGCGGTTGTTGATAGCCCGCCTGTGCATAGTAAGTATTTTGCTGAGCATTTTGTTGCATTTGATCATAACCACCAGCGTTTTGTTGATAACTTTGCTGCCCTTGCTGTCCTTGCTGTTCGTAACCGTAGCTCTGATTCGGTTGTGCTTGACCCTGATAACCGTAATTCTCGCCATAATTCTGATAGTTCTGTCCTGAGTCTTGGTCCACATTAGTTTCCATTCGTGTTTGAGATGTTAGATGATTGCCTACTTCACCGGAAACGGGTCGCTGTTCTTGAAGCACGTAAGTCTGGTATTCCTTGTCTGGAGGATCTTGCATGAGGATGTTAGCCTCATCTTGGAACGGTTTGAAATCGTAAATGTGCCTCAGGTACATGAGAACTGGTGCGTACATGAGGTTACTGAAGGCTATTCCAATGTTGAGAGCCGTGAAGCCAATGGCTTCAACTACACCACCAGCTATGATTGGACCAATTGCATAAGCTAAACTGTAGCTGATGTCGGCGATAGCGTAGATACTGCCGTAAACCGACACGTATCTTACGTCAACTAGATAACCTAAGGTTGGAAGTAGAGCTGTATCGATGAGAGCGATGCCAAAACAAATTCCACAAATAGGGATCATGAGGAACGTATACGAGGTTGAGAGGGGAATGATGAAACAGCAAAAGCCTTCGAGAGCAAGACCACCAGCAGCCATGAGCCACTGGTGTTGTGGATATCTCTTAGCCATTTTCACAGTAATAGCCACTCCAAATACGTGGGGGAAGAATGCGGGAAGCCAAACCATACCCATCTTCCAGTTGTCCCGCGTTATATTGTCTTCCATCCAAAGTGATATAGTCGGTTCCAAGAATGCCAGCGCCACGTTCGACATCATTAGTGCACCTGCACAAACAGCAATGTACGGATCGATAAACAGTCGCCAGATCGGAATCGTTGGTCCAGATTCTTTGCGGCTTTCCTTTAACTGCTCCTTGAACGGCTTCATCACCAGAAGCAGCATCAAACCATCGGCCAAACTGACGAAAGCCAGAATAAGGAAAGGCATTTCTTTTCCAGCAAATTGATAGAGAGCCCCGCCAAATGGTGGCGCAACAAGACATCCAAAACTAATGAAGGCCAGAGCGATTCCTAGTGCCTTAGACCGTTCATTCTCTTCCGTAAAACGATCAGCTATCATAGCTAGTCCGGACGTGTCGGCAAATGCCGAACCCACACCTTGGAGACTTCGCGCGAAGAATAGAACACCATAGCTACGCCCACAGGCGAAGACAGCCGTTGATAAAAACATGATGCATAGACCTATCATCATTGGAATATCATAGCCTATCCTGTCGATTAAAGCACCAGAAAACGGATTGACCATTAGTTGAACAATAGCTTTTGATGCGAATAGTACACCAGTTGCCGAGTCTTGACCGTGATGTCCTGGTGCTGGTGTACTATTAGCTGGTAGCGACTCATCCGCGAAAGCACCGATGTATTTGAGGTAGTCGGGGATGATGGGGACGATTACCATGTACAACATATTGTCGAGCAGGAGAGCCACACACACGATTACCAGGATCAACTTCCGTTGGGCTGCCGGTTCTTGTAACTTCGTCCAGATGATCTCCTTCACCTCTCCTAGCTCAAGGTTCAGTACAGGAATTTTGATCGAAGACATGTTGATTGCTTGAAGCTGCTTACTATTGTTTACTGATTAATCAAACGTCTTTCGCTGAAATGCGTGTGAGTCTTTCGAAATTCGATGTTTCTTCTTAGAATTGTTCGCCACTTGGAAATACGCAATTCATTCTAGTGGTGTAAGAAATTGCAAACGATCTTTCTCTGGTTTGTTCTTGTGTTAGTATCGTGAAGTTGTATTTCTTAATAGTTTGTTTTAAGGCTTCAGTTTGTTTAGCATTTTAATCTTAAGTCAAAATGAATTTTGAGCTTGTAGAAAAAAATATTACTATTGCCTGCTGACGCCCAGAGATGACGGCTGATGTTATGTCGCTGCTCAGTGGTGAGTTTACAGCAAACGAGACGACGCGCATCAGGCCGAGCCAGGGGAAACCTACAACAGCAGATTATAAAAAACATTTTTTTTCTCGAAAGACGAAAAGAGTTTGAAAGAAAAAACTACCTAACGAGTGTTCTCTATTCTTTTTAGTAAGCTTCGACAAAGGGGGAGCCCTAGCCCGGCCTGGATAACGCAACCGCCTCGGTTGCCTTTCGAATAATCTTTTTTATATTGTCATTCACTGTATACGTGATATAAAAATCAAGAAATCAGTTACTAATTATCTCAATTGCGAAATATATAATAAAATATATTTTATTGTATATATTTTACTTGGATATCCAGTTCGACGAGTCGTTCGCAGATATCGATGAACGAAGAGTAGGTCAAAGTTTAAATTATGCAGTGCCGGATGCGGGCTCCCCTTGTAATTTACACACTTACCAATATTTGTTTCTTTCTTTTTCTACGATTTTACGGACGACCCCAGTATATATTTATTTTAGCGATCAACGAGCACGCATCGATCGCGAGAAAACGCGAGAAGAAAACCTGACATGTTTAACCCAGTAAAAAGGAGTGGTGTGAGAATAAGAATAGAAATGTTGCACTCACCAGAATTGTTAACAAACTTCTGTCTGAGGGTAGTGGCGAGGCGCTGGCGACCCGCGAGGGTTGGAAGTCCCGCAAGAAGGCCGCTCAAAGTTGTAGCCACGTCCGGTGGTTGCGGCTCTTCGTCCCTCGAGTCGTTCACCGACTCCGTTGCGTCTCTCAAGCCCGGGCCCTCCACCTTTCCAGTCGAGTCCTCTACCGAGCCTAGAATGAAAAAAACATTTTGTTTTCTTCATTAATACATAGAGTTTCGTACTATCGCATTTTAGACTGCAGTTCGGAGTATTGATCGATGGACGAAAAGTGTGGATCCATACGAGGTGGCATTTTCTAAAATAGCAAATGGCGGCCATTCATGCGCTGTACTGCTTGCGCCATTTTCTCTTTTACTATCCGGACTATATTTATTATTTAAACCATATTCGTGAATTTTTCAGTAAAATAAAAAAATCGAATTCCTGACAAGCTATCTTGAATCTCAGGATAACTATCTGGACTAGCATTGTAAGCTTGGTGAGGAAAAGTGAAACGCATTTGGTGCTTGCGATCGATAATACTTGTACCAGGTAATACGTAAGAGCTCTCGTGGGCAATGATTAGTAATCAGGTGAAATTACGGCACGAATCGCGTTCACGCGGCTCTCTACTCCGTATTGATTGAAAAATATTTTTTCTCTCTCCTCCACATCGGACTTGGGACGAATTTAACTGCCCCCCATTAAATATTCAAGAAGCAACTGGAACACGTTACGCGATTCGATACATTCAGCTCATCTCGGATGAAAAATCTACAGTGGCCTTGTCACGAAAACTCAGCTAAAAGAAAGAAGAAGAAAAAATTAAACTCCTCGACGGGCGTGTATATATCTTTACCTTGTACGGGTAAGAGTTGCGGTTATATATGTATACGTATATACAGAACTTTGGCTACTATAAATAAGAACCACTAGACGTCGACACACAGACATATACACAGAATGAGCTGAGCAGCTTAAGTTTTGTATCTTTATTCGCGTGTGCAAGGCTGTAAGATAATGAGCAAGATAGTGGCGAAAAAACGGGCCGCAATGGTTAATGAAAATAGAAATGATAAGGAGAACGAAAAGAAAGTATCATAGATGCATGTGCTGTCTCGAGTGCAAATTTATGCAACGAATACAGTCCGGTGCACGGCAAAGGGGTGAATTCGACAAATATACGTATACGTAAGGAAGATAATGCCCGGTTGCACTGCAATTCTTTTTTTTTTCTCTATAGTAGAAAGAGAGCTAGGGACAAAGCTCTAAGAAAATTATGTAATTTTCAAAGCCCAGTGAATATCTTACGCGATTGATTGAACAGTAATACGAATGAAGTAGAAGTTCTTTCGAGATCGCTAAGAAATCGATCCTCGCCCTCGATTCACCAAAACGGAGCTTGCGAAGCGTTGAAATCACACAGACAAACTTCGATCACTCTTGTGACTCATAGTTCCGATTCCCCGCAAATTTTTTCACGACAATCTTGACACCAAAAAATTGACACACTCACCATCTGCCTTGCAACAATTCATAAAAATTCACCGAAAAATTAAAAAAACATTACCAACATTCCGATTGAACTTTAAATCGCGAATCAAATCACAGTAGCATAAACCAAGGAAAAAATGAAAAAAAAAAAAAAAAGAAGTATGTTAATACTCACGCAGACCGAAGGGCTCTCGATGAGCAGGGGCGTCTCGCTTAGGCTGGACGTGTGTGTCTCACCTTCGGGGTTGCTTTCGAGCGTCTGCCCTCGTAGTCCTCCCCGCCACTGCCCCAGGAAGCATCCCCACCAATGAAACACCCCCTCCACCTTAACACCCCCGGGAGTCTCAAAGAGACAGAGAGAGAGAGAGGGTGGGGAGGGGTGAAAATCACCCCCGTCGACACATGCGCGCGCGCACATCCCCAGGATTCAAGCAAGCTTTACGGGGCGGAGGGGTGGGGGCGCGGTCCTCTTAATGGAGAGAAAAGAGAGGGACCAGGGGGTACGGTCGATGCTGCACGGTATTTCTGGCACCAGGTCGATAGCTCACCTGCGCGATGCGAGCACGTACGCGACCTCGGCTGCGCTTTTCGGAGATGTGTAAGTGTATATGTGGGAGGGGGGTTGGCGGGGGGTAGTCTGACGTACGGCACTGCGGTGCGATTTATTTATTTTATTTAATTTCTATTTTTTTTGCGAAATTTATTTGAAAACGACGCTGGGACGAGCAGCGTTTAAGCTGACGTTGACAAAGCTTTAGAGCTTGCGGTACTTTTGTTTGGAGAAATATGCTGACTGATGCTAGCGACATTTAAACCAGGCTTAAGATTTTGATTGAGTCGAAATAAAACTGATCTGAATAACATGACTGTATTTGCAAACTAGAGTATTAATTATTCGCATGATGAATTCACATCAAGAACGATCGGATGCGGTTATTTCGTGATGCAAACGAATTTTTCTTCTGAAGTATAAAAGCTAATATTTCCTTCATTTTCTCTTTTCAGTGCGCTTATTGTGCATAACGATTGTACGTTGACTATAATCATGTACTGCAAAGCATCCTTTGAAGCAAAGTATTAGCTGACTTTTATCAAGACCTATTAAATTTGTATGATTACGTAATGCAGCGCTCGTATCTAGTCTAGCATAAGAGTTTCATAACGACATTCTGGAAAATTTCATATTTCCAATTATATGTGAGCTTTAACTAATAATAAAAACTAATCGAGCTACCCTCCGCCAATAATAGCAATTGTATAGTCATTTTGTCAGGCACTCCTCTATGTATTTTCGGACCTTTATTAATAAAATCACAGTTTTTCCTTCGTCCATCACAGTAAACTCTTCCTTCTAAAAATACACAGCCTAATTGATACCAAGTGATATCAAAAATATATATTAAACGAAGCATTCTCGCGTTGCATCTTCGCTTCTTTCATCGTTACATTAGGAATATAGCTTTTAGTTATAACAACAATTGTTTGCACGTTTTGAATTTTTTGTCAAACTCGTCAAAAATGCGTCCTTCACTGCAGTTGCTAGATATATGCAATAGAAATTAATGTAAAATTCATAAATTTATCTTTGCCGAACAGTAAAAATATATAAAAATCTGAGGCAACTTAAATAACTAATTCCACACACCATCGACGTTCACAATAGTTTTACAATCGTTCATAACAGCTATGAAACGTTTTCAGTTAAAATAAAAAATTCAATCTGCATCGACTACGAATTCCCTTTCACTATTTAGACAATCAATCGCTTTGCAAATCATTGCATGTCTTCGCAATTCAAATGTTCGTGCAATTTTTTCGACGTGCGTTGGATATATCTCGACTTCATTATTACTCGTATGTAATGGAGAATGAAACTATTTTTTCGTTTTTGGGTCAATTGCTATACTCAATTGTATATTGCAACCAGCGACGGCCGACGCCCGCGTCGTTTCGTTGATGTTCCCGCGCAAGAGAGGAAAATAGCAGACATTTCGCACTATATTCTGAGGATCGAACAGTTGCGACGCACAGCATTGAGCTTACTGCTGTTTTAAACCTGCCTCTCTTGCTTTTTACAGATTTCCGCGAAGAAATAATTTAATTTTTAAGTATTTCATTGTTACGCCGATGTTGAATTTATAAACTCATGCACCCAAATAGTTATTCAAATATACAAACTCTAAATAATCTTTTTGATGCTGAATAAAAAAAAATGTGCTTATCGACTTGAAGATCATAAGAATACTGAAAATTTCGTACATGAACTTAGCATTGTTAAAGCTTTCGCTTGTCTATTTTTATAGATCTATTATACTGTAATACGTTCTTTTCTATCTCAACAAAATCTATCATTAAAGTGAACAAACAGCTTGCTGCAGACAATCCTATAATTGTACAGAATATTTTCATAATCTTGGATGATTCTGTTGTATAGTTTCTATACATCTTATATTTATAAAACTAGATTTTTTAACGATGAGATGTACATTACGCAAAAGTTTGATATATTTCAGCAAAACCATTCATGTGCAATGCTATAGACGTTGCAAATTATACATTCGAAGGGAGAATAGCCGAGGATTGTGCCAAAGCGTTGTTATAACTAAAAAAGAGTTTGAAGGGGACGGCTATTGTTTGTCTGTGACGTCAACGAGCAAAAAAGAAAGTGTTATACCGTTCTTCTTCGTTTCACGCTCACAAATACACGTACACTGTGTATAACTTAAGTTCTGTAAGGTCGATAAGAACTGTCATGTCACGTAACAAATTGCTCTCAACCCTATAACGCTCGACATCATCGAGTGTTAAAAATAGAATTGATGCGATGCATAATTTAACTCTATTTTCTAAGACAACGATCGGAGGTGAATTTACTTCTTTGTTCAAGCAGTGCTGTGCAGAATAGTTAAACGTATTCTGATTGTGGCACTCGTTGATTTACAAATATTTCATGCAACAATTATTTTTAGAGAAGAATTTACCTTCATTTTTAAAAAGGTAAATTAAGTATATATGTAGTGTATACCTTAATCTATTTCATATAAAATGTACATATTTGGCATTCTGTTGTTTTTTCCCAGGGATCAATAGTTAATTTTTTTTAATAGTTTTAAAAACTTTATATAATTAAAAATATCGCAAATTCAACGTCTACATTTTGTTTTTGTAACGATTTCATACTAAATTTGGAGTATACCGAGTGTGAAATTTTTAGGAAGGAATGGACTTTTTATAGGAATTTTCCGCAATATTGCATGTATTTTATGATTTAACATTAAATGAAACGTGGGAAATATAAATTTCGTAGGAAACTACGTACTATTCTTTTTCTATACTTAATTACAATTTTTCACAACGCAATAAAAGACTAGATTTCGGAAATAAGCCTGTTTTACGAACGAGCGGTAGAATGACTTAATTTTCGAGTCGGTCAATTCGACAAAAGAATATATTAAAAGTAAAGCATGGTACAAATCTTCGAAGAACTTGGTCTAATTATTTCTGCATAACTATGAGTAGTGTCATCGTTCTGTCGGCGTAAAAGCTACGTCGTACTACACTGACGACGTTCTCATGCAAATACGTGATGTTGCAAATATACGAAAAAAAAAATTCGTATGCGTGCAAGATCCACCGCTCCAAATGAGAGAAAGGACGGATGAACCAAGGTGTCTGAGCATTTGGCTAACGCTCGAGGCGCGAGAATACATCCGAGTCCTTGAAAGGAGGAAAAGTCTAAAATTTCGAAACAATGTTGATCCCAATCTAAGCCTAATTGCAGTTCGTATTATATGGTCACGGATAATTCGGTACGAATGATCCCAATTGGTATATAATAGTATCGCGAGTGCAATTCAAATAGTAGATTCCATATTGATGTACTGCACGTGTGTATGTATGTATATTGTCTGGAAGTGCATGTTGAAACGACTGATTATCAAGACGCCCGTATTCGCGCGTGACGAATCAACGAACGCACATGTGTACGGCGGCTCTCTTGCTTTTCACCAGTCTTTTACGAAATAAGACAAGTACGTCCGCGATGTTCTAGTTCTTATAACCGCGCCTCAGTATTTCAAGGAAGCAATTTATCCCCTTCCCTTTTTTACATATATAGGCGCGAATGATTCGCTTTACATCTTATTCCTCTCACTTTTTGCATTTTTTTCTCTTCGCTACTTACTTGACTTCGCGATGTACGAGCGTGAATTTTTCTAACTTATTACTAGGATCTGTTGAATATTTGCGAAATAGATCGGCTTATTGAGAAACGTATTTTCTGTCGTTTCTTTGAGAATCAGTAGTCAATATTGATGATTATGTGTACACAATCTTTTCAAAGAGTTATGAAAATGGGTAAATAAGAGTAAATTTTCAAGAATTAAAATTGAAATTTGCATACATGAAAATTGGCCTGAATTAAAGTCATTGATATTTAATGCATTAGCGTTTGATACCATTCGTGTACGATTATGAAATAACATTGCAGTACTTTGACGTTATAAGACCGTTAAAACGAATAAAAAAGGAAGAATAAATATATTGCACCGAGGAACTTAAGGAATTAAAAATTTCGCGGCTTTGCGAAAAATCCGCACGAATGCAGCGAAACTTTCCATCATCTGTCTTTCTTGATTCTCGTATGCCTTTGTGATTTGAAAGCAACCCAAGCCCAAGAGGTCGCATATATGTACTATATGCTAATCGAGAAAACCACGCTTCGCACAGGTGCGCGCATATATATTATGATCTCATTAGGTTTGCGCGACGAGACTCGAGCGAGTGACGGCACACGTTGTATTCTAAGCCCGGGGTGTCGACATTATTAATGGCAGGCTCTCTGATGACATTGGCTCTTTATTTTTCCTCTAATCGAGAGAGACTTTCTTAGACGGCTTTGCCATTGTGCGCTTATGTATCGCACTTATATGAGTTATCTTGTTTCGCGATTTCTTGTCTCGAAGATGATCTCGAGATGGGATGGAGTGTGGGAAGCTCGGCTACGCAATTTTTATGTAAGGCGAGGCTGTTTTCAGCAAACGAACCGTTTAGGATTTGATTTTTTTCTTTCATTAAACGATTACAATGCATTTTGTGGTATGCTACGGGAGAAACTTGTGAATTTGTGTGTTGTCTAACGCAAGACGGTAATTTCTGTCGATCAATCGGTGACAGTTGATTAGAATTTATATACTAACCGAACATTTTAAGTACATGCATGTCGAATGAAAGATGATAGTTATTTTGTTGAATTTGACAATGGTATCGATTGTTTTCTTTTAGAAAAACTGCAATTGGTTAAGTAAACGTTTTGTTAGCTTTTAGATGTATTATTGTATACGACTGAATTTATCGCACCTCATCATTATTTTATGACACCTTTGTAGAAGAACTAAGCTGGGAAATGATCTTATGAATGCGAAGAGGGTCAATATCGACGACGATGTCAGCATCTGTAACGAAGCACAGACGCTGTATATAACGTATTTCATTTTTTCTTGAATACCACTGACCAAAATAGCGCTAAAAAAATTAAAGGCTTTCTTAAGTACCCTTTTTATATTTATTTATTTATTTACATTATAGTATATTACATCATTTTTATACATTAGTTTTATAATTACAGCTTATAATCACTTTTCAAGGTAAAGGGTAATAAAACGTCATTATTATTGTATTGCTTATTATTTGAAATATTTGTATTATTATGAATTAAACTAAAATTCGCGACTCAATCGAATTTTTTTTCTAAGACTGATCAACCAAACACATCATAATAGACCTCTCTTTAGTCGTTTTTCTTTTTTTACTTGTCGTTTAATACTTCACTGAGTTATTTTTTTTCTGTTTTTTTTTCTTTAAATCTCTTTTATCTCTTTTAAAAACAAAGCGCAATTATAATTCAAATGATCGTAGATTGGTTGATTCTTAATTGACGCGAAATTGACATTATTTATTCAATGTATATGCAGAAAAATTCCAACTTCAAAACTTTTGTTTACACTCGATACTTTATTTATGCTCGTTAGGGAACTAACCCCGAATCTTTTATGCACTTTGGTCGCGCCCCTGTTCGTATAACAGTCGTCGTCGTGCCATAGCCATGAATTGGAAATGCCAACGACGAGCCCCAGGGCTTCCCCTCCCGCGTTATCCATTGGAAATGCAACGAAAAACCTACGCAGACCCGTGTTTGATCCGCAAATACTGTAATTACGTCGAATATTGTATTAGGCCTTCGAAGAGAATATCAAGGGGGAACGTCGACTTGAATACATATATACATACATAGATTCAAGTCTAGGGATCTATACCCGTTATATATATATATAACGGGTACAATACACATATATGGCTGAATATGACAAGTTAATGTCGATTCTGAGATGAGGTACAACGTAGTTGAGATCGACTTAATCGCACGATATGATGATTTTTCTCTTGCATATTTGGATTGGCCATTAACAGTACGACAATGATTATTTCATCTGAATAATTAGTATAGAACTGCGCATTAGGTTCGGCATGAATAAGCATAGTAATGTAAAAGTTTGTTAATTACGAAAAGGTATGTTTTGTTAGCGGAATCAAGCTCATATATGTCTATCATATACTCATACATGTCTCTGTTTACAGCGGTGAGATTTTAATGAGCGGACTTTTTCGTTCGCCAGCACTTGCGGTCTGACTGTTCGTATGGCTCACTCTCGCACGTGTGCGCCAACATATAACACCTGGGAAAAGACATAATGCACTTGCTTTAAAAGGATAATTACGCGGACGTTTACGGTGTGATTAAAAAATCCGCTTGTCTGTAACCTGAGCTATCCGGCTATTCAGTTCGATGCGTAAAATCGCGAATTTAGACTGCTTCGAATGAAACAATTAGCCGGCGCTTAAACGTATCTCGAGTTAAGAAATAACTCTTTTGCGAAATCTGTGTAAACAAAAACAAGACGCTTGTTACGATACTTTACTATGATATACGCACGCACACGTGCAGCGCGTACATCCTCGGAGAATTAATGAAGGTAAATATATAACCTCCCAGTGCATACACACTTGCAACATACGAAGCCAAACACAATGGCGGTGAGAAAAATAAAATATGAATGAACGAAACAGAGGCTAAACGAAACTATACTATTTGCTAAATATGTAACGCCTTTGCTGTTTTACTTAGGTGCAGTATTCATCGTCTATATTTTGCTTTCGAGCTAAACACGAGCGTCAAACATTCAACAAAAAACATTTAACTCCAAAACGGCAATTCAATTTATCATGTTCAATTAGACCATTTTCAATTTTTTAATATCAATGTAGATATATGATAAATATTCAGCAATGCTTGTAACTATTACGAGCGATATATAAACAACTTACACTAGTTTACAGGGATTTAAATAATTATTCATTTCAACGAGTATTATAAAGCAAATTGAATAGAATATTCACGCTAGGCGGATCGATTTAATTAACCTAATTTTAATTAATACAGCAGTGACAAATAAAAAGCAGAATATCGTATCAATTCTTACGAGCATTAATTTCAACGACGATTAGCTCACGCATAATTTGCTTTCTCGATCTACACAAGAGATAAGTCATTCGCATATACAAGAGATACTTATCTCTTTTTGGAATATCTACCTAGTCTCACGTCGTACGTACAGGACTGATCGAAGAATTGTCCTGCAAATATTAGAAATAAATCGGATTGAATTTTGTTTGACGATAACCCGCACACATAGTTTGCTATTTTATTCGATTTCATTTTTCTTATCAGGAGATACCCATATTTTCATTTGAAACACTTGCGTGTCTTTTACAAACTTATACATCGCTGGACATTTTCATATGCATTTCACGATAATCGTCGAAGGAAGAAAAAAACTTCTCCCCTTATATGGATTAAAGTTTCCCTAAAGGAAGAAACAATTTAGCGGTAGAAATTGATCAGAATATAAGTTTATCGTTAAAATGTAGAACTCGTCCAAGAAAAAAGAGAGTGTGATATATAGACAGACTTTCGTAACTCGTTAAACATTCGGCTCGCGAGTGCGTAAGTAGTTACGCCGTTGGTCCGCGAGTGAATCTCCCATCATAGTACGTGCATGCGTTGGTTTTTAAACGCATACACGAAAAAATTCAATGCTCGCGTGATGCCCTTACCGTAAATCTCTCTTTTTCGTGGTTCTTATATGCGTATATTCGCGGAATGTTCCGTGTGCGTAATGAAAGGAATAAAATATTTTTTAATCCTTTTCCCTTTCTCTCTGTCTCAAGGACTTTTTTTATCGAGATTTCATTGTAATGAGTCGCTTTTACTTTTCTTTGTTGATACCTGCGCCCGAGTGCGCTTGCCATTCTTATTTTTTCGCAAGTGCAACTTATAAATCTCCGTATACGCGCTTATAGATATATTATATTGATCAAGCAAATTATTATCATTTTTTTTTTGAGAAACTTTTTTTTACGTAACACAAGCTTAGATATACAAACATTCACAAGAGAAAGAAAAGATATCGTATAATTGATATTTCCGGAGCTCGTCGCTTTCGGTCCATCATCGTTTCGTAATGGTATATCCCAGAAGAAAAAAAATGACTGTAATGAACGGTTGAATGATCTCGGATACAAAACCCGCAATCATCGCTCTATCTTACAATGGAAGAAAAAAGAAGAAGAAGATTACGTGTCTTCTGAACATGTATATTTTTATGTAATCTTTACTGCAATGATTTTTTTCCTCTGGCGCACTATAGCAAACGCAAAATGTATAAATGATTATTCGCTGTCATGCTATTTCCTCCAAAATAATTTCTCTTTTAAACGTTTAATATACTGTTGTTATAAGTATGCGTTTATTTTTATTTGAAACGAGATATTTTGAAGAAACTGCTAATAAAGTTTACCTTTGTCAAATTTCACGAGAACAAATTTCCCATACTCTTTCAAATATAAGGAAAGTTCAGTCCACGTTAATCATACACCGACAAACATATTTCTTATTATTGACAGTTTATTAACTGGCAATAGAAAATTTAAATTTAAATCAAGAGACATAGTTTTCCATTTGGAATTAACATTTGACTGAAAAGGCAATCTGATTTTTTAGCAGAGCAGTTATTATTGTTCTACAGCCAGATGATTTTGCAACTACCAAATTAAACTTTCAACGGTTTAATTTCAAAGAATCAAGTTACAAAAATACAAGAACCTTAATATAACTAAAAATTAAATGTCTTTTTCAAATATACAGACATTTTAATGCTCTTGATAAGGCGGCTTAATTTATCTACAGCGACAATTTATCATCACAGAAAAACATTAGAATTCAATTGTTTATTTCCGACATAAAACAGTAAACACAAAACATTCAGTTAAATTTCCTAAAATAACTTAAAAGCGTTTAGCGGACGACCCAATTATGTTAAGCCAATCAATCTCTTTGAGAAATCCGCAAAAATGGGTCATTCGCGGACTTGATTGTAAACATTTCGTTGAAAGAGACCTTCGCCCCTAATACAAAAGGAGCACTTGCGCACTTTGTCTTTCTTTTCAATTCCTGCAAAGATGCCGTGGTACGCAAGAAGCAGGTCAGCGTTTTAACCGTTAAGGTCGCCGAGGGGGTTGTACGGCTATGTATGCGTATGTATGTGTGTACAGCTAAGCGTCGGATCGATTTGATACAGGCCATGGTCAACTATAACGTAAAGTAACCTGCTGCACCGTGTATTCATGTATAGCTGTTTATAGTATGCGCGTTTGGCCCACCGACGATACTTTTTTTCTTTTTTCTTTCTCTCTCGCTTGCTATACCTCTCCCTTCCCCATATTAACCGATCGTCGACTTTTTGTTTATTTTTCTTTCTCGGACAGTTTAGCCTTGAATTTTCTGTGCAATTGACTGAAGAGAAAATTGAGCCTAATTTTGCGGATTTTACTTCTACTACAGGTTGCTTTTTTTGATTATAGAGAAAATTATGGCAATTATAATATAATATTTCATATTATTCGATCAACCATTACATTAATTGAGTATAATTAGAGTATGATGAAAAATAATCCCGATGAAGTAAGGGCAGAATGAGCTACTTTAATAATTACCAGTCTACATTATATATATAATGCGCGTAACTTTATATATATATACGTTATATATATATATACGTTATGCAAAGTTACGCGCGATCTCGCCTTAGTAGATGATAATATAGTCGTGAATAATTAAACTTTGCGAATTATTTGCGAATTATTTGCGAATTATATGTATCTATGAGTATCTACTCAGTATAATTTTCGTCTCGGATTATCGCATGTGATATGTATACGAAAAATGAAAATAAATGACCTCGATGTTGGAATGAAAATGTCAACTGCGATTTCTTCGCGGATTTTCTGTATTTGGATAAAGATCGCGTGATTTCGGGGAAAAGGAAACAAATTTGATGTACGCGATTGCACAATTGAGGATAATTGACCGGACTACTTCGTGATCTTTCGCTGATAATACATTGCGCACCGAAGATTTCCTTTTTTTTTTAATTAAACGGTACTGAAAGTTTGTAACGAACGACTTGAATTTTTTATACGGTTACTTTAATATACAACTTGAATAATGCGAATTTTTCTCGTCTTATTCAAATTGTAGCTTTGAATATGGATCAGTGCAGATACGTCTCGGAAATGAAGTTACGCAATTTTTCCTGGGATTTAAGTAAAACTTATTTATAAATAAAGGAGAACTTCAAAAGTTACTGCATTCTTGTATTCGTAAATGAATGATCGTGTCCCGATTACATGGGAGACTTCGCAAGCAAAGCGATAAAATATTTGAAAGAGAGAGTTTTTTTTGGTCAAGTATGAATTAAACACTGTTTATTGTGAATATTAATGTCAGAACTTTCACGTATTAGCATCTTTAATCTCCAACCGAATATATATACAATATATATACACACGCATATATATATATATATATATATATATACTTCTATATACAAGAAATATACAGTAACGTGGAGTATCGCTCGACATAAAAAAATATATATTTTGTATATACAGATATAAGTTGACAAATTTGACGTAAGAATGTTGCGCCTCTCGATTTTGCATCGCGGAAACGAATTACACACAATCGCTAAGCGCAAATTTACAAGACGTCGACGCTTGTCACGAGAAAGAAAGAAAAAAAGGTGAAAATTCCCAAATACGGAATAGAAGTATGAAAGACGCCGATGAATTTCCCTTTCTAATTAGAAAATCAATGCCGGAGGCTATGATAGAAATATATATATTATAGACGAAAGGACTTTTCTCATCGGAAGACGATCGCGCGCGCGCGCGCTTGCATGCGTTTATACAGAAAACTAGGAAAGCAATTTTTCGGTATAAGTTTAAGAGACGCTATGAATTAAACTACAACTGCTCCTTCACCTCGTGGGTGTGTTGCAATCGGATTCTCTTACGAAAGATCGTTCCGTTCGGTGTGTATATGTACGTCTATGTATACGTGTGCGCATGTATATACAGAGAGACAGTGTACAGAATCACGGCTTTATTACAAGCCTTAGAAATCGTATTTTTAATATTCGAGATATCGAGTAGAGTAGAGACGTTTCCGAGACGCAATAGCGTAGTAGATTTCGTTTTACGGCTTGATTTTAACGATTCGTAATTGTGTAATAACAATCGCTCGATGCAATTACAACGCTATTAAAAGGCCTCCCGAGCGGCACGAGAAGGAACTTTCTTTAGAATTTTTACGCAGCGTTTTTTCGCCTACGTACCCTCGGTACATGTTGTGTCTCTTTTTCTCCAAAAATATTCCTGGCAGACTGGCGTGCTGCGCGACAAAAACTTTTACTTTTATTACCTTCCGTTTGTCGGCGGTGAGAAGTGCGATTTTGTAACGTGTTAGCTTCTTTCCCATCAATACAGTCGCATGCATGTCTTGTGTATGTCCAATTCGCTAAGACCTTGTTAAAGCTGAAATAAATATACACTTGCATACATATTCCATCGAGAATTTGCATACAGGCTCTATCTCCAATATTTAAGTTTTGCGCGAGAGGTTGTAACATTACAGCAGCATTCAATGTACTCGACGATTTTGCAACAGTTTGTTATTTTTTTTCTCTACTTCTATATTCTTTATTTCTATAGCTCCCTAAACAGTAGTAGCTTCGAAAAAACGAATCTTGCATAATATATCCTTAATAACCAAATCTGCATAATTGCCTCGCGGAGGAGAAAACTCGAGGATTTTCGAAACCGCATGACGAATGACCAAATGACTCGTTCGAACTTCCGGACAAGAGGATGCTGACGATCTGCACTCGATTAATCTGTTCCAGTTGGGATTCGGATTCAAATACTCATCTTAATTTAATTACATATTTATATAAACGCATATTCTGAGTATGCATATATATATATATATATATATTTACAAGAGTTGATCAAAGCAACGCATTTCACAAATAAATGAGCAACATTTTATTACCACGGATAGAACGATTGCTTTCAAAGTAACGTATTAGAATTTAATAAAAATATCGTCAAAATATAATTGTATCATACAGGAAAGGTTAGATCTATTGAATCTACATATATAATATATAAGATTATGTACAAAATTTTACCATTTAACCCATTTTGGCTCAACATGCCATTTTCGGTATTACATTTTTAGGGCTCAATTATAATCGTAACGGGAAATTTTAACCCGCACATATTTAAAATATAAAAAAATAAGTAGTTCTCCAACGCGTTTTGGATTAAATATAATATAAGTGTCCAAAAACGCTACGCAGAAAATGACGTTTTGGACTGAAACAGTTTACTTCGTAACTTTTACTTTGTAAACAATGTTTATAGAAAGTGTGACAACATACATTACATACAAATTAAGTTTTTAAATTTAATTAAAACTAAAACTGAGTCGCTTTTTTAACTGTAGCTGTAATCCATATAGTAGTTTCAATATTTTTGAGCTGAAAAGAATCTCAGTATATTTGTACTTTAACCATATTTTGTACATTGTCATATCTCTCCCATTTTCACATAATTAACTGTAAAGTTGGAGATGTTTAGTTAATTAATAATATCTTCATTATTTAATAAAAAAAATATTGATTATTAATTCATTCAATGTGCATTCATTTACAATGTTACAATTTAAAAGATGTACCTGCATTAATACGTTCATTCTTATCAGAAATGAAATTAGCGACTTCGCTTGCCTTACATTTTTAATGCAGCAATTTATTTTCTCCGAATGCAAACTTTATGTAATTATAACGATGTCTTTACGTTTAGTGTTCAAACTTTAAAAAGTTTTATAGACACGTGCATTCGTACCCACACTTCATGAATCCGGAAACACCGATACACACATTTATTCACGCAGCACGATAATATAAAGTAGGACTCATACTTAACATATACTTACGCATATCAGAAACGTTCACACTTGCGTGAATATCGGTAACACAAGATCGTTCTCACATTTGCATACCTGCGGACATCAAGAATGGCCAAACACGTGTTTATAGAGTATACACCACATGCAACTCATTATAGTAGCTTTTTCCGCATAAGCATCGACAGGATTCAACACTGACTGTCTATTATTGATCGGTAATGCACCATCAGTGATATCCGGCCCAATTGTCACCAATGCTTGCCATTTCTCTTAAAATTACTATAAATATAATTTGTCAATAAAAAGATTAATTTACTGTAATATTAAAGAATGCAGACTTGAAGGCTTAGTTAATCCCCACTTTGAAACAAATCCAGATATCTGGTGAAATGACAAACATACATTACCTGAATGAAAATGATAATGTCAGACCCTGAAAGATGAATGGTTCATGCACAAAAATATTAAATATATACTTACGATATTTTGAAATCACTAACTCCCAAACTTCAATTTTTATCGTAAGAACGCGTATAAATGTAGATATTCGTATTTCGACAAATTAACAGTGCACTCCCTACTCCGGTATTTCATGCGAAAACCTGCAGAATCTAACCTACCGTAATGCAGACAGACCTCGGTGGCGCCACTTTCTTAAAATAGTTTTAGAAAATAAAAATTATTTGGTAAATAAAAATTTCTAATGTACATATAGTTGGTAGTAACGTTAATGGTTCATTCAGTACATCTTACTATTATTGCATAACATGGATTGTTATTATAATTATGCCAAATTTCCTACATTTTACTCAGGCAATAACGTAAGCGACAAAAACCTAATGTTTATTGTTTATAAAATAATTGCCTCCATTTTGTAGGTTCTCTTTTTTTTAAAAAATAATGGATCCAGGGATTTCCGTAATATTTATTTTTGACAACAGATACCATTAGGCGCTTTAATCAGCATCAATATACGTGTATAAATTGGTTCGAACATATAATATATTTATCTTAGATTATGCTATCAAATTAAAAAATGTTAACAAAAATAGTTGTCTATATTTGTCTAGAATTTATTTTTTATCAGCATTTATCTAATTATTATTGACTTTGAATCATTCATCGCAAGTTTCCTCATTTAGCAATTTTGAAAATACCCGCCTATAGAATAACTTAACCAGTTTATAACGATAATAACAACAATAATAAAGCGCTAGAAAAATATTTCATACATCATAACAAACGTGTTCTGCTCAAGCTTTAATAACCCAAATCTTTTTCGGTTAACCAATCCTTTCCCCAAAGTTTTAAAAAAACTACAACTGCAGCAAAAGATCTATGCAAGGCTCCGAATGTAAAACAAGAAGAACAGAAGTCTAGGGGTAGTTACGTGAACCGAATAAAGACAAAAGGTCAAATCGATGAAGACTCGCTTCGAGTTCGACGTCTGGCTCGAAAATTCCCCTGGTGAGCTTTCATACAACTCGTGACTGAGAGAGACAGAGAGAAAGAGAGTGAGAGAAAGAGAGAGAGAGAGAGAGAGAGAGAGAGCTTGCGCTGTCTCTATAGGACGTACGAAGGTGGTTTTATTGATCGACTGAAGCCACGCCCTTCGCGACCCAAAAGCTACGCCCCCGCGCTGCCTGGCTGATTGCAAAGGAGAGAAAGAGACGGAGAAAAAATATTTCTTGTCTCCTAAGCTACCCCCCAAATCTGCGCGCGCGTCTTCTTTTCTGTGCAAGAGGTATGTATACAACGATAGAGATAGAGATAGAGATAGAGAAACTATGGCGATTTAGCAAGATATCAAAATTCGCGGAGGTGTTCCACTGTAAGTGTATATGTATATATATATAAACACACGATGACGTTTGAAGCTCTATATAGGCTATCTTTCTCTAGAGAGTTTATTTTATTGATGGAATCTACGTCCACCGATATTAATAACGACTCCGCGATACGGAAATAATTCACTTTAGGCCCTACTCGCGGGTACATCGACATTAATGCCGTTTTTTTTCCTTCTTTCTCGCTCGCCTTACGAAGCACATACTTTATCTACATATTCGGAGATATACTCACTTTCTCGAGAGATTTATTCAATGAAATTTCGAGCAATCCTCGACCGCCATATTGCCCGAAGCGATTCTTCTCTTGTACATATACCTGATGTGAGAACACGCACAAACAGCAGCGCGTTCAATGACCGCTATACGACTGACGCATGCAGAAATCCAGATAATATCGACTTTCTAAATTTTTTTTCCTCTTTTTTCCTTGTTATTTATCCCTTTCTTTGGGCACGCGACAATTTTATATCCTTTGAAGAGCTGCGCTAAAATTATTTACCAATAACGATAAAAAATGCATTAATCGATTAACATTTTTATTGACAAGCGGGTGGATTATATAAGTTATTAAATACTCGCGGATATTAACGGAATGCTTGTTATAATTACTAATAAGTATGTTACTATTCGGTATCTCGTCGTATGTTAATGCTTTCAAAATATTCAAGTGCGCGGAGCCTTTCACTAAAAACAATTTTTTTTTTTTAATAACTATAACATATTTATAGAATGAAAGAAGCATTATTATATAGATAATTCATTAAACATTTCATGTAGCTGTATAATAATTTGTCAAAAACAATCGGTAGCCTCCGTTGGTTATTAGTCATCTATATTACTGTACGTAATCACCTTAAAAAAACCTGCAAATAAATTTTGATTCCAGAATAATAAATATATCGCTTTATTCGCGATACTTTCCAGGCAACATGGATCTGTAAATTAGGGTGACCGCTTTTTGGCATCTTATATATTATATCTAACACTCTCACTTGTCCACATAAACGAACATACCTGTCACGAACACTGTCGGAGAAATTTTATCTTAGTTACAGCTTTTAATAGGCGTAAAATGCATTTAACGCTTTGTTCCTATGCTTGGATTGTTATTCAGAAATAAGTATCGACCTTAAGATGTTTTAATTGACTTCGGGAATTTGCGACACGCAATCGACGCTCAAAAGAGGAACCTCGACAATTTCCATGGAATGCATTTAATTCGCGTCGTTATAATCGTATGTATTTATATATGTGAGTGTCTATGCGCAAACAAGAGCGAACAAGAATTTTTTAAACGCCACGATAATTTCAATTAATCATAAAATAAACTCTAACCCCACCGTACGAGAATATACGCCAATCACTTGACTTGGGTTCTATACTTTGCATAAATAAATATTTATCGGACGCGTTTGTTGTATATACATGTATTTCATTGCCAGATGCGAGGAGAGATTCGAAATTACGAACTATAAATTGCGATGAATATTTATATGATCCAGTGTAAATAAAACTGGCCGACATTTTCTATTCTAAATTTCTGAGGTTCGTTTTACAAACTATAAAACGTATGCGCTACTAATTAAAAGTGTGGAGATTCTAAAATAAGCGCGGATAAATAATCACCGATTGCAGTATATCCTCAATGTTTAAGTTATCGATTACCAAACGCGATTTGTTGGATCGACGTAGCAAGTACTCTAATGAACGTATGAAAAAAAATTGCCAAGTATAGTTTCCTCCGTATCAACTTATTATTTTTTTTACTTACAATTATATATTTTTACGGGACATAGAAAACTTTTGTTTTCATATTTTTTAAATTAGTTGAACGCGTGCTTTATTGTAATGCTATATTTTTCAGATGGCCTCAACAAAATATATCTTATTTATATTATTTATTATTTATAGAATTATAATTAATTTAATATAAAATACTCTATGACAAACTAAGTGATAATCGAATATTTCATAATTTATTAGCACCTCTTTTAACTCCTCAATACCCAAACATCGTGATTTTGCCACATATTTTCAGCTTATGTTTAAAAGACGTTATCCACGGTAAAGAAATGAAACCAATAATTTCCTACGTAAAATGTCTTGTACTTTTTCAATGTGATCTAATATTTAGTGACAATCAGGCACTTCAAAAGACATAAAAAAATTAAATAAAAAATCCGATTGTAAGTCAAATTACATTTTCAAACTCATATTTTCACATAAAATGGACATTTTACACGTAAATTGAATAAAAGACTTGCTGATTTTTAACTCATAAACGATCCACTTAACGAAACATGTGTATATATTTCAATTTACGAGTTATATGTCCATTTTGAGTGTCCGCCATCTTTAATTATGATATATTATCGACGTAGTCGTAAAGTAAAATTCATTATGTCACCCACTTTCATAGGTTTGGGTGACCCTGCGTAACTTTTTCAACGCGAAAATAAGAATTTTAAATTCTATGTAATTCGACGAATATTACCTTTTTTTATTACTTTGTAAGTTTTTATTACTTTGTAACCTGTTATTCAATAAATTTGAGGTTAGATTAAAAAAGTACAAGAAAATTTACGCAGGAAATCGTGGGTAATAACTTCTTCTAAACTTAAGCTGAAAATGGGTGGCAAAATCACAACGTTTGGGCCTGGATGGGTTAAAACCATCCAATCATGCCTTAATCAACTTCACTTATAAAAGATTCCTTTTTTATGAAGGGATAACGTAAATCGGTTTGCAGTATTCCTCATTTTTCTTACCGTGCATACTCTCTACGTCTCAAAATTGTTATGAAATTGAAAAAAACATAAACGAAATTGTGAAACACTATATTTAAATTTTGAATATTATAAAGGTATGAAAATTAAACCGTAGGTTATTCTAAACGACGAATATCGAATTAAAATTTAATCTTCAATATATATAGAACTCCTCATAGTCTCATTTGTAATCTTGAAACTACTTTTCGTCGGTTTCAAATATCTTCATTTTATCGTCAAGGGGGTAATGGACAGTTGAAATATAGTTTTTTTTCATAAACCTGTAGAAACAGTTCTAAAACAAAACTTTTTTTATTTTGAACTACAAAATGAAAAAGAATTCCGTGAATTTTTTATTCGTTTTCGTTTTATAATACATAATTAAATTGTTACAGAACGTTACGGAACAAAAAGTAGATCTCTGTTAGAACATAAGTATTTCACTTTCTCAAATAAGTTTTTTCATCAAATTATATTTAACGATCCTTAGCACCAGCAGATTCGATCGTTCAGTGTTACCTTCCATTACAAGCAGGGTTAACGAATCAAAATCGGAAACTTCATTCGAATATTTCATTGATAAGCTTTGGAAAAACTATCGTTCGGAATGACACGTAACATTTGATGACCAAAAAGATGTCTTGCATACAAATATATAAATATATATATATTATTAGCCCTGAAAAATACAGGTTGTATAGAAGCCTTACGTGATTTTCTCTTCACTTTCCCACTGGGCGCATTTTTATCTGAATCATTGATCAATTTCACTTAGAGCCTCGTAAATTTATGGGACCTTTGATTTATGGCAAATGTCGACGCTCGGTGACACGCTTGTTTAAGTCGCAATGATTATCCTTGAGTGTTTAAAAAAATCGACTGCAGAAATCCAAGAATGAACAAAGAAGGAGAAATGATGTATTATCACTCTCGATCATCGACATCTGGAAACAAGTATTTAGATGTCTGCTTCTGAATTTGTCAAATTATACATAATTAGTGATCTATTGGTAGTTGTGAAACTTATAATTAACGCGATTGATTATAATAAAAAATCCATTTTATTTTACTTATTTTACTTCTTTGAATTAGAACGTGAAACCACGCTTTTTATGTCAATTAGCAATTATATAATAGTAAGCGAAAATATTTTTGGTGTGTTTTTCGTGATCGAATGTTCTTCCTAAGAAATTTTCAAGTACATATAATACAAGGAAATAGCGTTGAATATGCAACCAAGAGTAAAAATCATTTTGAAGCAAGCATATTCTCGTAAATTTTATGGTTTACGTTCGATTTAAATCCTCACCATCAGACTTCAAATTTTGCATAAGACAAATAGATGTTTTGATGGTAACTGATAATAATGCTAATACTTTATTTTCTCGTTAAGATTGTGCAGTTTATAGATGTAAAATCCGTTGGTTTATAGATTTTACATGTTTGTTCGGTAAAGCAAATACATTCGAAAGAAATTTTCCTTTTGAAATTAGTTTATTTCATTCAAAAAGATTTCTATTTAACGAATGTGCTTTCTTCGAGAAAATCTTTTTTCTAAGTAAAATTAAGCATTCGTAATCGAAAAAAAAACTAATCAGAGATGTAATGACTTTTTTTTATCATAATATCATTAATTTTCTATTCGCAGCAATATTCAATCTAACAACAAGCGCGCAGAATTCAAATCGTTAAAAAAGTCATTTTGATATAAAAATATTCCGTTATAACGCCAACAGATTTTTCCATATTTTATCCATGAAAAAGCAAATCTCGCATCGTAGACATATCGCTTTCAAAATTATCGCGCAGAACCAGTCTCGTTTTTAACGATCCTCGATATCTCGATCCTCTCAAATCTCTATGATACTTACCACACACACACACCGACTTGAAATGAAACTAGTCGGTGAAGGCGAAGGGCATCTCTCGCTCGGAGAAAGATGCACCGGCGCACGTGCGACTTTTATTTTCTACGATTCTATTCGTGTGTTTAGCCGAGCGTCCGGCACTTTCACTCGGTGGCGGCGAGGAAAGATCAGCACACGATCGATCAGAGAAAGCCTATGGTAATTGCGCGGCGAGATTCTATAGCTAGATATGTGTATATGTACACACGTGTCTATATGTGTGTCCGTGTAAGTGTCAAGAGAATCTCAGAGGACACAAAGCTGAGACTCGAGAAGACTTGCACTTTTCTTTCTCGTGTGTATATATAATCGTAGAAAAGGATTGTGCTTTCTTTTCTGTCCAGTAATACGTGTTAAAGTTGAAGCTCTCGAGAAAGAAGGCCTGAAAAGGTTAAAAGCGAAAAATGTCTATACAGTCGCATTTACTCTTTGGAAAAATGCACAAGCTATACGTTAGTTCAAACTTTTTTCTTCTCGCCTCTGTTTAAGATAATAATTCATTGTTATTACGTTCATTATGTGCGACGAGAAAATGAGCATTTGCTTTTGTTTAGTTTTCCCATTGTGAACTTCGTTCGAGAAAATCTCTTGGTTTATGTATGTACGTACGTATACTCGTAATTAACAGATATTAATAAAACACGATCAATACGCAAAGAGGTAGGACAACCTCACGATGAACCAGAATTATTTATTATTATTTTTTTCCATCTATTATAAACCTCGTCATATTAACGCAAATAACTTTCTATTACGTATTGTAAATAATTTTTGCTGAAGAAACGCACACCGCAAATATAATTTATGTACATACTACATACTGACAAAGTAATAAGTAAAAAGGTTGTCAAAATTGTTATAAAGCCTGATGCATTAGGTTTTAATTCTTAATGAGTTTGCACTCATCACCGCACATATCTTCACGTGCACTAAAACCTCGTTACAGCGTAATAACTACATATATCGAAACTTCGAATTCCTTTACACTCGCGCGGAAAAAGGAACAAAAAAATACTTTATGCTCGACAAAAAAAAATTCCAAAGTCATCTAAATATTGTCCCGGTGATGTCAATCGAACAGAGTCGTTTGCGCGTGAATGTGGCAGATGTCTGCAGCACATGCAATTACTGTTACGACACGTCATTTACCCACTAGCTGCACATACGACGAGGGGAGACTATCTGCCGCAATAATTAATTATCGATCCACCATTGATTCTCCCTGACATCGGAGTTTTCTTCAAGGGACTAGAACCAATGTGAAATCTAAAATCGACAAGAAGATAGATGTGCGTTAACTTCAATGGCGCTATGCTAAATCTTTTATAGGTAAAGAAAATGAAATTTACCTAGAAGAAATGGACTGAATGTATATAATTGAAAATCAAATTTTATCGTCGGTCGATATTCTCTGCTAATAGGGATAAGTAAGAAATCGAATTTTTATTTTGATCCTGGATAACCTTCTTTTTTGCACGTCTATTTAATAATTTATTTAAGGATGACACCCCGAATAAATAAATGACAAGATTAAATTATTCAGCAACAACGATTTTCAATTTTGAAACGTACTTACAGCTATGCCTTTCGACTATCGATTTGGAAATTATCTGTTCGCATGTTTTATGATAAACATGTATACTAAAATGTATTTATTTTTTTTTATTTTAATTTTTTATACTTTAAATTTTACTTTTTTAAATCCAAAGTAAGAATACTTTACAAAAAATAGCCTTTCGAAACTTTAAAATCATAGAACAATTCAAGTACATACAATACACTCTTGCTAAAATTTAATCGTTTTCTGTTGTATGAAAATTAAAGCAATTTTTTCCAATCTAAATTCCAAAATACAATATTTAGAATGATATTAATGAATGTATTCATTTAATGTTCGTATGGAATATCATAAATAAATTATATGTTAAATTTAACGTTAAAGTATATTTGCAGTAAAATGGTGAGCACATTTTTATGAAAATCGATTCTACATAGGTAAATTTACTTAGGCATTTGAGTTAAGTAATTTTTATTTAACGTACTAGCATTAGATGAACATTAAGTGTGGATCTAAAATTAGTTTCCAGTACAGTAATATTGAAATTTACAAAAAAAATATAACAGGACAATGAAGTAGTTACCCAGAGAAAAGTTCTACTCGACATTCTAGGAAAACAACGCAATGTGCGTAAATTAAAAATCACAACAAAGAAGTAGAGGAAGAAGTTCTCGCGAGCTTAATAAAAAAAACAAGAGCTGGATTGGGTCTACTTTCCATTAGCAGAGAGCGAGTGTCGCGATAATGGAAACACCGATGGTTCTCGCACGTCAAAAACCGCGCAATCAAGATTTCAATTTCACCTGCGATTCTAAGCAGACTGCTTTACCTTCGTCACAAAGCAGCGGTAGCCGATTCGCAGAAACGCAGAGAATAAGAATTGCGACCCGCATACTACTCTATGTATAGAGCGACAATCCTTGACGCGACTTTCGACTTCGTTTCCGCGAATCGAACGTTATAGCTACACAGCAGAACCGAGTTATGCTAATTATTCTTTCTTTTTTCTCATTACACTATTGATTAGTCGATAAATCAATGATACGCTCACGGAGACGTATACGCGAGGGTGTGGCTTAAGCCGATGTCTCTCCGATGAAAACAATCGCTTGAATATATATGTGTACAGTACGGGAAGCGACTGGCGCGAGTCGTTAACGAAAATGAAACGACGGCTACTTCCAGGGAAAATCCAATTTGCATAATTTTCTCTCGTCAAAAAGCTCTTACGGAGTGCATTGTTTGTCGCTTTCGATGATATGCGTCGAGAGTTATATAATTTTATAATTTTCGAATCATCGCGTATACAGAATTACTCGTCGTTAAAAAAATTCATGTTCACCTTTTTATAGCGCTTTCGATCGAGTTATATAGAAGGAAATAAATTTAGCTTTTGAGAACAGAGAATTTATATTTTTTATTAAATGTCCGATAAAATCTATTGTTTACTCGTCGCTCTGTGTGGTATTATAATATCGAAAACCTTCACGAGGGTAAAATAAATACGATCGATTCCCGATTAGTCAAGATATGATTTTGTCCTAACGTTTTACAACTCGAATACGGCGTTTCGTTCGTGTACATTATGTACAGAGCAAAAAGTATGAAATAGCCTAAAATTTATTACGCGAATGATGCCTTGTGTAACGCGTCTCTCGCGAACCACGAAATCCCAGGCTACTGGAGTGCGAAACACTTAAAGGAACTATACTAGACAGCTTCTTCTTATTATTCTTCTTATTTTTTTTATTCTTTCAGCTTTTTCGGATTGATTAACATACTAGTAGACGCATTTTTGCTCGTTTCAGACGCAATTAGCGTCTTGTGAAATATCACATGGTCACATTGTGTATTCCAAGACAAACTTCTTATGGTTTCTTCCGTAGACTCTTGGCATTATTTACGATACGCTTTCGGTGATCCTCCAAATATATGTTCTTTATTTGTGGCCCGATGCTTATATAACACATTTTATAATGACGTTTCATTTTTATTTAAATAGTTTTAAAAAAATGTGCAATTCCTCTCATTAGACGCCGTAGTAAATCATTTTGTTTAATTATCTTCAACGAATATTTTTATTTTTATTCAATTTTTGAAAGAATTATAGCGTTTGATTAAAAATAAGTGTCAACTTTTTTATACGCTGCTTGTCGAAAATACGAGCTGCTACTGCTTCGTTAAACTGGTTACGTTGGACCTGTTGAGGCAGGAACAATTCATCAAAACCATTCTTTTTTAATAATAATTACTTAGATGAAAAAATATCATAAAATTTGTATTTTCTTACCGCAGTAAGATTATGAAAAATTACAATTTTTTTTTTATCAAAACTTCCTAACACCGTATCTTATTCAAACAATAGTGTTAACGTTACATTAATGTACATAAAAAATTCGCACTACCTTGCTTGGCGAAGTAGTAGCCCCAGTATAATAGAGAATTCCACGATTTACGACGACGAACAAGCCCGCGAATTTGAATAAAAAGACGATAAAGTGTGCACATTGTGCGTGTATGCGCGCGAGTGTGTGTCTTTTTACAGCAGAGAAACTATATGATTATTAGTCGTTAAAAAAGTTAAATGCTCGCATGCGTGAGCGTCTATGAGTCCGAATGTAATGAAATATTCAACGAATGAAGTTGTAGAATTTTTTTAACATTAGACAGAGAGACATAGAGATGTAATCATCGTGAATGCGATTTATCTTTTAGAGCTTCATGCTTATTAATTGGAATGATTATAGCGTGAAATTTCAGATTTCTGATTTTACGCTGCGTTGCTTCAATTGTTGCGTAAGTGGCTTTTATGTATATATCGGGCATTTTTACGCTCGTCTTTGAATCTCGTATACACGGAGAGGGAGTAAATCATTCGGTGTAGTTTCAATGAGCTGTTTTTATGTCCTGGTAAGAAACAGACGCGTATATTTGTTGGTCAATGCTTTGGGAAAATAAACTATTTTTACAAAAGGTCAATATATCTACATTTAATGTACATTATTTAAAACTATTTTATTTTCTAACAAATATTAGTCTTTAAATATATAATTCATCGATTTAATATAATTACTAAACTAATATAGCTAACTACGCACCGATTGACCGATAGTATTTCTAACAGAGTTAATACGTGGAATATGTTTATAATGTACGTATATGAACCACCGCACACACAAAGGACCACCAATCTGCAAAATATGTTAATTTTGCAATCAGATACTACTTAATATTTTGCATGATATAAATAACATTATATTTAAATTGTGTAGCCGTAATATTCATATTATATAAATCCCTGAGTCTGTTAAATGCAACTTTGAAAAATCTATTGATGCTAGCAATGTACGTGTATTATTTATTATTTATATAAAATAGTAATCTACAACATTATCTGAAATAAATTTCACAGTATAATCGAATATTAATACATCTAATCTTATTCAAGATCAAGCAATCAAAACGCTATTATTTTCACCTATTCTCTTTTCAAGAAATATGCATACATTTACATTTATTTATTCTTTGAAACTATATAAATAAATATTATTTCAGAAAAAAATATATTTATTTATTAATAATAGCTGAAACTATTCTTCTTATTATATCAATAAGGTGAAGCGATATGCAACAGCATTAATCTAAGCGTATCACACATGTTACTATGTACGTGTACCAAATATTTTCTCGAGTCTCATCGCTGCTTCATCGATATATTACATATTTCCTTCCTTCAATTTCTCGTACACCGCATTCGCAACATCGCAAAATGCAAGTCTCCTTTTCTTATCTGCTAAATTCATCATACGTATACAATTATACATACATACATACATTACATACATTCATACATACTCCCTGGAAAAGTATCCTTTTTCAAGATCATTATCACTCGCTATAAAGCGCAGTGAATATTTCGTAAACCTTTACCATATCTCTGCTGCGTAAATGCTCCTAAGTTTATATGAATTTAATACTAATAAAAATATACACACAGCCCTATAACGATTCGAACCACTAATAATTTAAGCTCACGCTACACGTGCATATGCAGTTGCGCAATCGCGAAATCAGTTATCTCTTTGATTATTAATTAGCGACGTTCACCAACGGGATAAATTTAGCTGAGGGTAATTTTGACGTTTTCTCATCGGTGTGTGTAAAAAAAAAACACTTTGAAAAATATATTCGCTTAGTAAAATTTATCACGTGTAAGTAGACATTTTGAAATCTATCGCAAGAAACGAGTGAAGGAAGCGTATAGCTAATTTGGTTTATTGCGGGTGAACTGAAGGTTTTATTCCATTTTTTTATGAATACTGAATCTGCTATTATTTACTAAAATTATAATCTTGAAAATAAAATTTGTTTCAGGGTCATTTGAATATTTTTGTATATTCGTATTCATTGGTATCTTATTTAAATAGAAATTACATTTTAAAAGAGAAAGTACCATTTTTTATTGTGAAAACGAATCGGAAAATAGCGAATTGAAAGGACATTTTTGATTTTTAATACCGTAAAATAGTTAAACGTGTCCTTTCGACATTTGATTTGGAAATTTATCATGTCAAGAAAATTTATCCTCAGTATTATATTATACATTTACATGAAAATATATTCAATTCCGTATTTTTATTTTCCTAATAATATTGCATTACAAACTTCATATTTTTCACTTCTAAACAATAATTCTCTATTAAAAAATGCACACAATTCATTTGCGCTTATCTTGACCTAATTAAATATATCGACTAATTGGATTTCATGAAATTATAGTACTATTATTCTGTAAATTACCGTGGCATTGTGATCAATATTCGTGTCGTAGAATTACATTAGCCGATAAAAGATATTTTGAAATTCGCGCACAAATTAAGAGTATCGGAATCTTTGAATTGTCTTCTTTCTCTTTAAACGATGTATATATGCAAGAAGAGTTGAGAGAAAGACAGAGAGGCAGAGCATGTAATGGACATTGAATATCCATTGAAGATAGACAAGTCCGGTGATTGCTTAAACACGAACCTTGGAGTACTGCAGCAGCATCTTTCTTGCTAAATCGACAATTTATTATTGGTCTGTATGAAGCAAGCGAAAAGAGAGAGAAACTGCAATATCAGAACCGAGAGGGAATCTCGCACGCGATGCACGTACGTGCGTGCAAATGCCAACGTTCTAAATTTCGCGACTCGATTTCATTTAACGATAGATTCTTATCGATAAAAGCTAATAACGACATCCTTAACACCATTCGAGATTTTTCGTTGGTAAAATTGAAAAATATCACTGAGAGAAGGATCCTTTGATGCATGAGTAAGACGATTTATTTATCATCCTCATCGCGTCAAAGTGCATTTATACGTGTATAGATTATTGAACAAGATTTTCTTAACCACTATACAGTTAACAGCTTAATGTGTTCCATTATTTCATTTCTCAAATAATAAGCACTTAAAATTTTAACAAATATTTTGTAATTCTTCATTTATAATTCTTGAAAACATATAAGTATCGTTCAAATAAAACAAATAACGTTGATGAATTATATCGAAAAAGTACACGCACACACACCATTAACAAAGTGATAGATGAAGTTTGTTATGAAATTTTAAATATATCGAAGCTTTTTCAATTCGTGTGCCGGTTCATTTCATGCACTATTCAACTGTCAAGTCTTTACCAATCAAATTACGCCTTTATCGACTTCACAATATCCGGCCATTACTTTTTTAAAATAAAACTAATATACCTAATATTTGTCATGGGGTGACAAGTCCTTCCTAAAATGACGGCATCATCTGTTTGCATAATCAAGTAATACAACATTATTTTACAGGACGATTTTTTTATTTAAGTTCAAATTTTCGTTTACTAATATTTAAGACCAATCATCGCTCATAAGACTACGATTATGGAAAGTGTATTATAAACTATCGACATTTGAATTAAATAATTATAACTTTTTTATTTAATTTTAATGCATTTACATTCAATTATTTTTTAATTATAGATATATGTCTATAGTTTAAATTATTAGCGTATGAATGTACAGAATAGTACACTGAGAAAAAAATGTTAAATGATCTAAGGAAATATTTAATAATACATATTAAGTAATTGATGTTTCGAAATAATATTTCATTGAATCGATTCTTTACTCTTTCCACGGATGATACCTAAATTAAGTCAATGACATTTATTTTTAATGCAAATAATTCATTGGAAATAGACGTATTAATATTTCATTGATACAATGAAAAAAAATGTTTGCGTTGATTGATAATAGTGCAATTATAGTGCTATTAATAATCGCTCATCCTTTACTGTCATCTATTAGCATTTAATAACAAATGCTTATTTCGTTCATATTTCAATAAACCGATACTAACAGTACATAGATTTTTTATCCTATTAATTGTAATCCTTCTCCCAGTGCATTAATACTCATGAACTCGATGTTTGCTCTTCTCCATCATCCTCACTTTGCACAATAATCATCGAAAGGAGTTTTGTCGATTAACGCAAGTACCTAAACATTCTCGTGCATATCATCCTCAGATGATTTCATTTTTCGACATCCCCTCCCCCTTCTCCGTCTCTTAAATCACAAGGGCATATGTATATCGCACACACAACATGCATATATATATCTCGCACTTTATACACACGTGTGTTCCTCGATGATCCTTTCGCGCGGTGAAATCCCGTCCTCGTCCTAGAAATGGATCTTCTATATGCACACAAAAGGGGATGACGCGACTCGGGTCGAGAATAAGGACGAGCCCCTCGTTACGATATTTGACCCGGCCGCAAGTGTGAATCCGCTCTAATTGTATTATAAGCACAAGCGCGAGGATGATTTAATCGAATTTTCATGCTAATGAGATTTCATAAGCAACGAGCTGTAGAGAGATAGTATAATTCGAAGAAGATCCGATCTTCTTCTTATTTTTACTCATTTTTTCCAAGTACCTGCATGTGCGTGAGACGAGGTTGAGGGCAAAGGCAAATCTGCTGTTGTTGCGCACTATACAGCAGGTATGTGGAAATAAAATCATATTTCATGCACTTGTCGCTTGACCGTGTGCCACGGAGCACCAGTACAAATATGGCTGAGGTTTACGATCGGCCGTGCCTCTATGAGTAATTTTTTTTTCCTTTCTTTTACAGCAAAATTACCGTGACATAACGACATTGACATATACGTATTATCGCGTGGATGTCGTAGTAAAGATCGTGAGCTATTTTCCGACGTGCCTTTCAAAAGCAGAGAGTGAGTAGGGAGGATAATCAAGTTTAATTACGATTAGCTTGTCTGGCACGATTTGCACTTGATCGATACCTAATGTCTGCATGTATCGGTGCTGTTAACGTATTTCAATTATTTTTAGACCTCGATCGAGGATAATTTTGTATCGAGAGAATTTATCTTACAAATCTACAAGAGGATGACCGGATCGAGTTTATCTAATTAGATTTATTATTATTAATATTTGTTATTTATTAATGGAACTGCGGATAGAGATGGAATTAAATTTTTCCAATTATACACCGAGTTATTATTTATCATGTGTTTATGTAGTAATAAACAAAAATTACGATACATTGAACGTCGTAGGCTTGGGAACGTCGGAGTCTTAGATAATTAACAGGGAATTCGCAAAACCTCCGATTATAGGTTCACTACGAGATGTACACCTACACATCAATGCACTAGTGCTTTGACCTTAAAATACGAATGTACGTCATCTTTCTATCTCTGGATTTTTCTGTCACTAACTCTATTTTCTGTCGCACCTTCTTCTCGCATCGCAATTAACTAAGGTGCCTCTAGGCTATTCGTAGACGCATCGTGTAATCTTAAAGCTATTTTTAAACTCTTTATATTTTTTCTTTTAAATCGAACTAAAGTGTTGTCGTCTTTTTTTTTATTGCAAACCGATCTCCACCCAATCGGTGAACCATTAAAGTGCGAAAAGTTTCTTGGAAAAAAGTCTTACCAAACTTTTTCTTGAAACTTCATTATATAAAAACAAGTTTGTTACATATTTTGGAGCTGTGAGATTTTATTTAAAAAATTCTTAATTAAATGTTAAAATTATTATTAAGAAAAATACAAGGTTTTCGAAAAAGTCGTCCTGTCCATTCATTAAATATTAAAATATGATGACCCTAAGTATCTTACCATTTAATTTCAATGTACTTGTTGAAAAAAAAATGAGATAACAACTTTTGGAACCTTACCTTAAACGGTGAAGCGAATCGTATGAAAAAAAATCAGTATGTTCTATCGACACTGGTGTATTTTCAAGTAGAACAAGCCGAAACTGGCAAGACCGAGTCTCCATATTATCAAATTTATCATGCAAATCACTCAGCTAACGCAGAGAAACAATTACTCGCATATGCAAAATCGAAGCATTGGCATAACAGCGGAAACATATCGCTGTAGTAAACAGTACTAACTCGCTGGCATAAGAGCGGAAACGTTACACCTAAGCAAAAACCTGGGTAGAAGAGGAAGTACCATAATCCGAAGAAGAAAAAAAAAGAGCGAAAAAAAGAACGAAAAAAAAACAAGCCTTAGCATGAGAAGTTAACCAGCCGATGTATATCTGAATCAGCGAATACACGTTTTCTTGTCTTCTTTGATCAACCAACCTTCATATATCTATCTATATCTATATAGCTATATCGTAAACGCATCTTTTTCGTTCCTCTCCATACGGTTACAGTCGCAGCTATATACGTATACATACTACAGAGGCATCAGCGTTTCCCCTACTCGACTCTGTTGTTGGTACCCTACCTATAGATCGCGGCAGAGCTCTTGTACTTTCTCCGAAAGAGCAGCGACGACTATAAAAGCGAGATTCGCCGTGTTTAAAGCGTGTTAGAAACGGAATCGCAGTAAAGCGACGACGAGCTCCTCACATCGGCTCCGGTTGCTGTTCGCGAGTGTGTGTTCCTTGTATACGTACATTTTTTCTGTTTTTCTTTTTTAAATTTATCTTTGAGTGTGATATTAACGCGATCAGCAAAATGAGAAGCTTCAAGACTTGGTTGCCGATGGCGGTGATGCTCATCACTGCATTCCCTGCTTCCCGTGCTGAGGGTGAATATTTCAAAAAATTATTTTTTTTATACATTTTTAAGACTGTTCTTCGCTACTTGTATTTTATAGACTTAAGTTTGCAGTTTTTACTTTTTTACGGTCTAGTTTCTTTAATTATTTTTTAAAACTTATTTTTTTATCCGATTCTCAAAAATATCAATATCTATTGCTTTTATTTTTGAAGTATGATTTTTGAATGAAAAGTTTATCGACTAATTGAAAAAGATTGAAAATCATTTTCATTTAAGTAAAAAGTATTTAACACTCAAGTTTTTTAACGGTAACATAAATTTTAACTCTCCTGTTGAATTTTTATTACGCTATAGTAGAGTTTAATTTGTGGCATCATATCTGTCGATCTTACCGGGTGAAAACTTAAAGATTTAATTTCTGCTCGATTTTAATCAATCGACGAAGTTTTTAAAATTTTTTATTTAAATTAATGAAAAAAGACTTAATCGCATCTAAGTGTACACTACACTATTTATGTACTTTATTTTCACGCACTATCATCGCACACTTCCTATGTTACAGCCATGATTATAGACGTGTAAATTTAAAAGCGTAAAAAAGTTATGCTGCATTGTTAGGTATAAGTAATATCGGTCATTTGCTCATTTCGCAAATTACAGCTTTTCCTTCGTTGCGTATGCGTTTGCGTATGCGTATAAGTTTTGTCGCGAAGCGCGTCGCGAACATGCGTCAAGTGGTGAAAGTGTGGGAGATTCACTCCCAACAAGAACGTAATTAGCTTCGCAACTACATACGGGTTCAATTATAGGAAATACACGATTAGCATTTTTCCTTCAGATGCCTAACGAACAAAAGATCGCTTGACTTTAATTCGATTTCCCAATATTATCATGAATGGGCAATATCTATGAACGTTACAAAATTCGCGTGCTTTTGTCTATTTATTTGCAAAGCTCGGGATCGTCAATATTTTTAAATTGCGTATGATTGTTACGATTTAGAAATGAAGCGTTTATTGTTTAAGAGATGGGTCTTTACCCATACCTTTATATTGTTCCATTAGTTTTTCCATCATAATTATCTTTTCTAGCCGCAAAAAATGCAATACATCGACAATCGATTATCTCCTCACCGCGAGATGAAATTACAGAATTACGGAAACGAAGTACCCGGACTTCCTATTTTTTGCGTGTATGAAATATAGCTATACCTGCAACGAGCTCGTTGCAGGTCGTTGTAATGCGCGTTGATGATAACAACTGCAGTAGTTAATGACAGGAAAAGCATTGAGAATAGAAAGTTCAAGTGCTTAATCTAATTATTTAAGTGAATTTTTTTTCTACAGACTAAAGCAATCTCGTAAAAGTTTGACATTGAAAGTTCTTTTATCAAAATTTATGTTTTCGAAAAAAGCTGAAGCTCTCATGCTTAACTAACCTTGCATGTCTAACACAATGTTATCGTTAAAAGAATATAATATCAAGTTAATAAAACAGTTGCAGTGATTGATTGTTTTCACTTATATATAGTCATGAGCGAAAGTTTAACGATAGCGTGTTTACATACAATATATGCCATGAAATAATTTTTTTACGACACGTTTATTCACAGGTTACATTACACTTCTTTTCAGGCAAATCGACATAGTGCTCTACATATTTTTCTTTATTTTTAGCACCTCTTTCAGGAAGCTATCTTCCTCCGTCAACTAGCTACGGTACACCGAATCTAGGTGGTGGTGGTGGTGGTGGTGGCGGTGGCGGCGGCGGCTTCGGCGGTGGCGCTCCTTCATCGAGCTACGGAGCACCGTCCCAAGGCAGACCATCATCTAGCTACGGAGCACCATCTTCTGGAGGTGGATTCGGTAGCAGTTTCGGTGGTGGAGCTCCTTCTGCCTCTTACGGTGCTCCATCTGCTGGAGGATCTTTTGGAGGTAGTGCTCCATCTGGTAGCTACGGAGCTCCCTCTGCCGGCGGAAGCTTCGGTGGTTCATCTTTCGGCGGTGGTGCTCCTTCTGCCTCTTACGGAGCTCCATCTGCTGGAGGATCTTTTGGAGGTGGTGCTCCATCTGGTAGCTACGGAGCTCCCTCTGCTGGCGGAAGCTTCGGTGGTGGATCTTTCGGAGGTGGTGCTCCTTCAGGCTCTTACGGAGCTCCCTCATCTAGCTATGGAGCTCCCTCTGCTGGTGGATCCTTTGGAGGTAGCAGCGGTAAGTTGCTCACGATTCATGTTTCAATTTTATTCATATTCCAGAGACTAAAATTATACATATTTCGAATTGTAGGAGGTAGCTTCGGCGGCAGCTTTGGAGGTGGTGCTCCCAGTCGTCCCTCCTCTAACTACGGTGCCCCAAGCCGTCCATCCTCGAACTACGGTGCTCCATCCGGTGGTTCTGGATTTGGAGGTGGAAACAGTGGAATCGGTGGTGGCCGACCATCTTCCAGCTATGGTGCTCCCAGCCGTCCATCCTCGAACTACGGTGCTCCATCCGGTGGCTCAGGATTTGGAGGTGGTAACGGTGGATTCGGTGGTGGCCGACCATCTTCCAGCTACGGTGCTCCCAGCCGTCCATCCTCCAACTACGGTGCTCCATCCGGTGGCTCAGGATTCGGAGGTGGTAACGGTGGATTCGGTGGTGGCCGACCATCTTCCAGCTACGGCGCTCCCTCCAGCGGCAGCTTCGGAGGTGGCTTTGGAGGTGGTGCACCATCTGGCTCGTACGGTGCTCCCAGCCGTCCCTCTGCTAACTACGGTGCTCCATCAAGCGGAGGCAGCGGTGGTTTCGGTGGTGGCGCCCCTTCTTCCGGCTACGGCGCTCCTAGTTTTGGTGGCAGGTAAGGATCCTTTTCAATGCTCTCTTTTTTCTCCGTTACCATATCAAAATATATTTTTTGGAAATAAAAAACTGAATTAAATTTGTGAAAAGCTCGAACGCAGTGAGCCGACCATCGTCGAACTACGGTGCCCCTAGCAGCGGTGGCGGACAAAGCTATGCCAGTAACGGTGGTTACCAATATTAAGTGAAGAAATAAGCCAAGTTCAAAGTCCACATATATTGAGGCGTTCAATCTGAAGATCTATGAAAAGTTGCCTTTGTAAGTCATAATTAATCATTGCGTTGAAAATGATTATTTACAACGGTTATAGCACGTGTAGTCGTTTTTTTCTATTATGTGTAAAGATTCTTAAGTCTTAAAGATAGTATTGTCGGTATTGCCGTTATAAATATCGTTTTCAATAGGAATGGTTCATTGTGTTCTTTTAGTTTAAATTTTAGCATTTTTTTAACTAAAAATGTTATGCTTGTACAAATTTTTGAAGTTTAAGGATTTTGAATGTTTATTAACTTTAAATCAGCTTTTGTCTCAGTGTAATTTATTTATTATGTAAGAGCGTCTTTTTGTACCGATCATAATGATAATGATATAAGAAATGAAAAAAAAATAAAAAACGTTCCTTTTTATAACCAACTGCTTTATTGAATTTCATTTACACCTCTTGATCTGCTCATAGTAAATAAAGAAAATAATCATAGATACAAATTTTATTTTTTCAGTACATACAAATAGATAATTAAATACCTGCTTTATAAATATTATTTTATACTTCTGTCATGGGATCTTGCTCTTAAAAAAAAAAACGTTTTATACTTAATACGATGAATGCAAACATTTTTCAATAATTTTAATTATAATGAATTTAAAATTAATACCACCAAGAGGAAGTCATAAGTAGATCCTAATTACTAATGTCGTCGTTTCAGACGCTGTGGGAGGCGAATAGTCTGCTAGTTACGCGATTTATCGATTCACTTGACTTAGCTACCCAGAATTCATGAATAATAAAATAAAGTCTTTCTATTCTTACCTTCTATGTACACGTAACCTCCTATAGTTTAACCTACAGTTGGATAACAACAAAAATAGCATACGAATCTATATTTGATATGCTCTGGCAAATATAGTACATTTTTTACATAGACTAGCATACAATTAAAAAAATAAAGGTATATTCCATCGAAAATAAGAAGAATAGGTAATTATTGTTTTTGTACACTGTTTATTTTTAACATTGACAATCAACATATTTCGACTTCATTTGCGCAATTATACAGTTATAATGCCGTATGTATATATTTATATTTGTATATATATTTATATAATGCGTATTTATATTATAATATGGTACATTTCATTAATACGATAACATTTCTTTATAATTCAGTTAATTCACGTTATTCACTTGTATACGGACATTTCTAGTTAATGGTTTAATCAGTTATTCGACCGATTGACTGAACGAACACTGGTGTTGCAGATCTCGAGCTGAATTCATTATCAAACCCGAAATGTTGTTGATATTAACGTATTTGATTAACTTTCGAAGAACTCGGTTCAGATAATAGCATTGAAATGTAAAATTAGTCAATCGATAGAATAATAAATTAATTTCATGTTGAATAATATACTTTCAATTATTTACTTTCATTTTTCGATATTTCCATCCGAGGATAATTTTCCGTGAAATTCCTATTCATATGATATGCATTTTGTGGTTGTTGTTGTTGTTTTTCAAAGCGTATATCCTAGAACAACAACGATTCACATTTCTCACGAATGTGTTAATTTTCTGCGTTGATCGTTTTGAAATTACACGCTAAAATGACGCGCAATAGTATACACGATATGTTGATAATGTAGGATAAAAAAATGTGTGTGAGCACGATTTTTTAAATTAGGTATCTCATTCATAAACTTCTCTTCCCAATGACATTCAGATGAATGCAATGTAAACGTCGATTGAGCAAGTTTCATTATAATCGTGCCCATTCAAGACTTCGAATTACACAGCTTTTTAAAATTTGTATATATTTATATAAATCGATATCGATTTTCACGACAATTACGAAAATTCGTAAAGACTCTGTCTTACCTCCTTTCGCGCACAATCCAATTTTCCCGACTTAAAAATGTCGGCAAAGTTTTAAAATTTAGTTTTTCCGTACTGAGGCAGACCTGATCTCAATATCACCCGTTAATTTATTCGTCGAATGAGTATATTTTAATACTAAAATTACCGATATTATAGTTACACAACTGAAGAAAATGACATCGTATTATAAGGTATATCAAGTAATACATTATTATTCTTCGTATTATACCCGCAAACATTTATCTGCAGAGACAAATAAAACGATGAATTTAATTTCCGGATTAGTATTTCCAACCGGACTGGACGACGAATGTGATACGAATCTTTATATACACATATTAATTTATCTTTTGTTGGTAGATGTCTGTACAGTGTGTGGCAACTTTGTCTTCAATGAACATCTATAAATTAAACGATATCTCTATATCTGTATGTATGCGTTCGATGACTCGACAACTCATTTAAGTTTAGCATCATGGCTAATTTAATACTCGACACGGTAGTCGTTAATAACCATCGAAGCCATTATTGTGTAATTTTAAACGATATATAATGATATGAAAATGATAAACAAAGCAAAAAATGACGAGTTACTTTTGAATACGCATTTTAATTTAATTATAGAGAGTTTATTTTTTATTTTCCTTTCAACGCTTCTGTAACTACAACTCAACAGTAGCAATCGAACGCATTTTTCTTTTTTTAGTACTCACGTCTAACCATCATTAAAAGTATATCGCATATTGTAATTTAACATTTTGCGTGTGGTGTGCCCTTTAAATCAAGAAACGCGAATAAAAATTCGCTTTTCTTTTCGATAAATCGTTCTGTAATAAATACTACATTACATCTGCCATTTCTACGTTATCGTCGTTTATTTTGTAAGCTTTTTTTCTAATATTATACTTTCGCGAATGCTCTCTTTCATTTCGTTTTTTTTTGTTTTATAAATCAATCTCATAGTTATAAGTTATAGCTGAACTATATACTTTCAATGATATGTATCTTGATTTGTTTATCTTTGCTCCATTGTCACTCAACAATCACCAATACGAACGCAAGATTTTCTCAAGATCATCCTGGTCAGTAATAATAATATGTTTATATAATTTATGTACAGAACAAAATCAAATATCAATCAGAGAGACACAAACGTCAAAAAGAAATGTATAAAATACCGTTAAACTAAAAATCGTGACTTATGTGTCATTGATAATAAAAATATGCCATAATTAAATCAAGACTTTTTAAAATCTTGCGCGTATTTTATAACAGTATAAGTGTGTATAACTGTATATACATCTCTTTTACTATTCCTCTCTTTTACCTTCTCTGCAGAGCCGACTTTTAAAATATCTACATATATACGGTGAGTTTTTGTACGTACTTGCTAGCGCACACTAGAATTGTTTTTTCTCGTGCAACGCACACAAAATCCCCTTTTGCTATAGACTATGTATGTAATAAACTCAACAAGCTCTGTCGAAGGCTGATCCGCCAGTTTGAATTCCGTTAGAAAAATATTTTATCTTTATGAATAATAGTAGCCCACAAATACACACGCAGTCGTGTACTAATTGCATTTCTCATCGCTGCGTCTCTGTTATCGTTAATATTTTTTTGTTGCATTAATATTGTTTCCTTAATCAATAACAGTAGTGTACACCTCTTTATAAGTGTGAGTGTACATTTCGACGATTGGTTTAGGTTTTTAGATTGAATTTCAAAACTATTTTGCATCGACTCGTGTGTACTTGCTAGGTATACTCTGCAAGAAAAATATAGACATCTTAAGCGAAATTATTCACTTGGGTAAATTATAGAGCGATAATTATGTACTCAACATATTTAAAAATTCATTATGTTTGTTACGTCGAACAGACTTGAGCCTGTTAATGTTTAATTAAAAATTAGTTTGATAAACGCATTGAAATCACGTATACCTGGAAAAAACTAATCTTTACAAAGGAACATTTCCTAGAGAGTCTAATACGATAATTTACAATTAATGATTAAATTATTTTTTCTTATCTAACCAATAAAAACTTAGAATATTTATTTATCACAAAATAGTCGACTAGAAATTTCACGTATTCCAGTATAATATCCTTTGAGTAAAATAGTAGGTACTCGAAAACCATTAAAACGAAAATTCAGGAGAATGAAATAAATATAACGATAGTAATTTATCGTGGTGTATAATCACGCGTTTTTTGCTCATTTTCCGCATACTTTTATGCATTTAAACTTTGCAGCTTCTATGAAATACACGTTTACACTTATAATCCCATATTTGTCATGTAAGTCGTTGGAGGAACTTTTCAAAGCGAGGGAAACGAACAGCGTTTATATTATACGCGCGAAGGCTTATAGAACTGCATGGTAAAAGCATTCTGCTAAAACTTCATCATCTATGATTATTTTATATTTTCTTTTTGCTCCTATTGTCCCTAAAAAATTAAGCAAAAATCGCGTGAGTGTACGAATAGGTGTCCATTTAATTAAGAAATTGACATCACGATCAAATTCATTATTATTATTATATGCAACATCATATCTTTCAACATTTTTCGTAAATAAAATATCGCCCCTATCGATTTATCAACACTTCGATATATACCTATATATTGATATTTCAACATATCTTTATGTATGTACATTGTATGACCTGCATCCCGATAAATCAACTCAATGTTTGTATATGTTATTATTATTATATATAGTATAGAAAACAACAATCTTTGAATAACGCGGTTGGCGGATCGGCCAAAATATATATATATATATATATATATATATATATATATATATTCTCGAACAACGTAAATCCTCAGTAAGCAACCAGAAGGTAGACTATAAATGCATTCATATATTACATATACATCTCAAACGAAAACAGTATTTTAATAATTCACTAGGCCTAAAAGACGACGCGGCGTTTAAAAAAAATCATTGCAAATCGCGAAATTTTCAGTTTATTTGAGAGAGCATTAAAGAATTTCGTGATTTGCCTATATAAAATCGAAAGAACAACTTAAGTCCAAGTATAAGCTTAAAATAGAGAACGAAATTTAACCTCATACGTTTGCGTAAAGTTATTTATTGCTACTTTAACATTCGGTACTTGGATTTCGTTCGTTCTTGAAGTAAAAGAAAGGTATATATGTACGATTAAAAAAGAGTAGGTAAACCTGTATGTACAACTAAAGAAGGTGGTATAAGGTTAGCCGCGCCGTCGCGCTTATTGTTGGTCACAGCATCCGATCACGGAGTCCGCGCTTAGAATGCGGTACTGTTTTGGGCCTGACGAGAGCGAACAGTGGGGGCAGTGGGTCCGGTTTGTGCAGCCGAACCCCCACCACCACCTCCACCTCCCGTCTGGTCTACCACTGGATATCCCGGCTCCATGTCGTAGTCCGGCTCGAGTGCTGGATTCACTCGTCCGTTGGATTCGTCCTTGCTGCCGTAGAGTCTACCATCACCGGCTGCTAGAACTGACATCTGCTCGCCCTGTAACACCAGGTACCGGACCGCGGACTTTGCTTCAGATTGGAACCCCTTCTCTTTGACCCGAGCACACTCGGAATTGGTCTACGAGGATAAGCTCTGATTCATAGAATGAATCCCCAAAAAGCACGAAACGTTTGGTACACGGTGTGAAATAAATATTTAGAGTACAAAGTTAGAGGTTTTGTTTTTGACTTTAAGAATGGTTCACTTACAGTTTCAGAAAGAAGAATAGCATGTAAATAGTTTACAAAGTATTCGGTCCGTACAAAGATGTTTACAAGTCATAAACTATGGCCATACTCTTAATTATTAAGAGTCAGTCTATTTAACATTGCATTCCTCAGTCCACTAAGTTGTCCCTTTCAAATATTTGAAATAAAATTTGTTCACAAACTTTGATTATTAATGTTGACGCGTTATTACAAATGTTCTAAGTCCAGTTTTGAACTAACTTCTAAACCAAACGTTTCCTGGAGCTTATTTAGTACCAATTGGATAGCAATTTGAAAAAATTCATGAGACTCACCTCTGCTGGGTCAGGTCCAACCCGCTCAACATCCTCCGGTATATTGACGACACAGCGGAAGATGTCGTAACCAGGAGCGAGTCTACCACTGAGGAAGACGACCTGCGTGCCATACGAGACGCCAACAAGCGTTATGAGCGATATGAGCATAGCCATCGTTCTGAAGGGGAACAGCTGGACTTTTTCCACTTCATCGTATCCTGGATAATGGATCAAAGCTGGCAGACCCATAATCGGTTCACCGCCACTTATACGCACGGCAAAAGCGATTATATAGGCTGTCAGGCTACCGTAGGTGTTGCAATACGGTTTGAAATGAACAACCATCAGCAGTTGTGGGAATAGGATCACATAGACCAGATCCGAGCACATGGACCAAAGACCATATATTGATGGAATGGTCAAAGCCATAATCGTACTTAGAATTCCTACCACACCTATTCCTACTCTCATCACCCAAATAATCTCCATTTCCGAAGCCTAAAATAACACACCCCAAAACAATCGTTAGGCTCCAAAATCTCTTGGTTCGCCAAAATTAAACACAAAATACTTACCCTCTGTCGAAATATGAGTTTGTAAACGTTTCTTGCGAACATTGAACTGGCCGATAGGATACTGCTGTCGGCTGATGACATGACAGCAGCTGAGACAGCCCCGAGACCAAAGAATGACACAAAGTCCGGGGTAAGATGTTGCAAGACCATCGGTAGAATCATGCTCGTTTGGTTGCTGGTAAGAGGCCAGGGCCCCACGTAGTCAGTCTCGTTCCAGGCTGAAACAAGCCAAGGGAGTAGCCATCTGAATCATTTGATTCCCTTTTTTCAATGAAATAACGTTATGTATTTTTTCACGTGAACACGCGATAATTACGATCGAGATCCCTTTGTTTTTCTTTCACTTCGGAATCCTTGGCACAAACCACAAGCTCCCGGGCGTTGCACGCTACAGAGTATACAGCAAAGGGGATTAAATTAGCTGCGTCTACCTACTCCATCTCTTCCTGCTTCGAACCCCTCGCTCTCCCTTTTCTTTGCGCTAGTAGCCCTTCGTATTTCTCTCTTTCTCTTTTGTGCTATTAGTTCCTTTTCTCTCTGGAATTTTCTTTCTTTTATTTTGCTTAAAAGTTTGTCTCGTAACGAATTCGCGAAAAGCAAGTTGAAATAGACCGGTACCTAACTCACCTCCTCGTTTATACCAATCGTCAGAGTTGAAAGCTCTCAGACACGGTTAATTAATGAAAATGCATTTCACCTTTCAAGCTCGAGTACGCACTAGAGCTTAATTTTCTGTCTGCTTCATTTTTTCGTTCTTTGCTTTTTTGTTGAAAACACGTGAAGGCTGCTCCACCCTCTTTTAAAGATAACATTCAAGCCCATTTTCACGAGGTATCAGCCCGCGGCGCTTCCATCTTCGCGCATAACATCGTTTTATTTTGGTTCCCGTATAGCCTAACGACCTTTTGCTTTTATTCAGAATATTTCGTTTCGCTTATGCGAACACAAGCCCCACAGCACATCTTCCACATTTCCCATCTGCACTATATACAACTACGTAATAAATGTCGCAAAATATTTAACACTTCAAAATTCTGAGATTGGAGTGAAACGTTTGCGGAAGATTTACAGAAATTTCATTTTTAATAATAAAGTTGCAAGTATAAATTGAAACGAAATTGCCTTTTGAAGAAGAATATTTAATAAATCTAATAAAGCTTTAATCGTATAATTAGTATTTTTACAAAACGAAGAATAAATTTTCATAGAGAAAACTGCTTTGAACTTAAGTATCTAAAAGATATCTAAAATACACTAAAAAATAAGTAATTTATTCGTTTTTTATGACGCATCTTAACTCGGAAACAAAATTTATTTAACCCCAACTAGAAATCGTTCACTTTCTCCGAATTCATATCCGATACATAAGCTATCTCTCGATTTCACGAATATCTCATCAAAGAACTATCGAAATACAAAATTAATTAGAGGAATTTCTCCTTACATCCTTTCCACAACAGATCCTTTCCAAAAATTATTCTAATATTTACGACTAAATCTCACTTACAGAACCAGTATTTTTTCTCTGCCCCTCTTTCGCTCTTCCGTAATGCACTAGAAAGACGGAAATTCTCAACTACTTTGATACGTACGTATTTTACATAAGGTATTTCGAATGAAAGTCTAGCATAAAATATCGAACACATACCGTCCCCTCACAAGTATAGAAGAGCGTCGCGAATCAACAGCTACTTGACATTACACCATATCATGCTGTGCATACTAGCCCACAGCTTCACGCAGATAACAAAGGGGTTGACTTCCCCTTCTCTGTCACTCGCAACTCTGTCGCGTTCATTTTTTAACCCTCGCGTACACACGATACATACTACTGGTATTTATACAAGAGCATCACCGTATTCATATACAGATATAGTCGAGGGTGTACCTATACAAGCCTAGAAGAGAAGGAACCTTCGGTATATCGTGTGAGCCCGAGCATGTGGTGCTCTTTGTGCGTTAGCTACTACATACGTGGAGGGGAAGAACATACCCGGTAATGCGAGACCGGGACTAAATACATTTATAATTCAGCCCAGCGGATCTAACCAGCAGAGCGTGACTAATTTCCACTGCACTCGCCTATCAAAACTCAAGCGGGACTTTCATATATGTACGTATATCTAGACGTATATGTGTATACACATGGGGGTGAGTTTTTATAGTTCTTATCTACGACGAATCTCTCTCTCTCTCTCTCTCTCTCTCTCTCTCTCTCTCTCTCTCTCCTCTGTACATATACGTACACACAAGTTTCCCTTGCGGCCGAACTAATCCGATGTTTTGATATGCGCGCAACTGCGTATACTACGAGAGAGATATAGAATTTTAATGAACTTTGCGCGCTGTTTCGCTCCGCGTGTCAAGTAAGAACGGACTAACGGAGGAATGCAATCGGAAAATTTAAGATAGTGAATGTTCCAGTTTCAGATTATCGATTCAGATAAATAAAGAAATTCAGGACGAGAAGAGATTAATTTTATATTTTCAAAAAACAGAAACAGTTTCTCTATCGCAGGCTTTTAGAGCTTTGAGAAAATAGTAAAACTTTTAATTTATCAGAAATTCGCACTTTGCTCTAAAGTTTTGAATTATTACAAAAAATCCCGTAATAAATGTTTATTCATTTACCAGTTTTGGTAAATAACCTTTTCATGCGTTTACAGATGAGAAATTCATCGTAGCATTAATTTATCAATATATACAATTACATAAAAGTGACAAGATTACTTCTAACTACTTCTAACACTACTCGCAATACTATTAATTATATATTATACTATATTAATAATTGAATAATTATATATAATTATCTTAAATTCATTGATAATTCAAATTAATTATCTTCTACTGTAGATTGGAATTAATATATCTTATTAATTCTATTGTTTAATGGATAAGATTTCTACTTGTCTCATTGAAATAATCGAACTAATAGGAGTGTTAGGTACTAATGGCTATGCACTTATTATCGGTTATAGCAAGTATCTTTCGCCCAAATCTCTGATGAATTCTCAGAGTGTTAAGAAGAATTCACCTAAAATTGCCTATGACCATGAATAAGAGATTACCAAATCATAGTGTATTTAAAAAAACGCGTATATAGATAAAATTAATAACCTCGATTACTATTTCTACATCTTAAATAAATAATATCACTCGTATTATTCAAAGGATAAGCAAGAATGATGATTGAAAGTAAAGTCGCGAAATAGGAAAAGAAAAAAAATTTTGAAAGGAATCCAAAACTCGCAAGATAAGGATAAAATACATCTTGCCGTCCATCTGCCGGTTGTTTCGATTCGTTCTCAGGAGTGTAAGAGCAATTTTTCTCTCTTTCTTAGACATGTACACTTCGCGTATATATACATATAAAATACATCAGCGCGCTTTCTAGTCGAGAAGGAAAGTCTCGTCGGGCTCGACGTATAATTGGTCCCGGCGATAACTTGATGGCATCATTGTTTGAATTGCGGGTTGTATTGTTACGTGGAATTTTCGAATACAACGCGCGTGGAAAGTATATTTAATTATGTTCATTACTTCTAAACTGGACACATTGATGTAATTCGAAATCGTGGATATATATTGTTTATTTTTTATTTATTACAACCGATGTGAAAAAAACAGCGCAGAAATATTTCGATTGAAATTGGGATATAAATTTTGAACATATACAAACGAAAATGAAATTTTCTAATAACGTTATCGTATAGATTTTCGCGTACATAACGTAAGCGAGTATAAAAGGCACAGTAATAAAGCAGCTGTCGTTTGTTAGCACTTTCTTCGATATGCAATTTTCAGGGAAAAGTTGTAAAATCTGGGTAAATATGCGTTCGGTCAATTTTTGTTATCTTTTTTATGGACTTTGCTTTATGATACTTGAATTTAAATACAAAGTGAAAGAATGTTAAGTATATATATTTTCGAATAATCGTCACGAAATCTAGACAGGCATCTATAAAACACTTTCGATCGATCATCTAAGAGATTATCCTAAAAATTCAGATATGCTGGGGAGAACTAGGAGCTGTTGTTGTGAATTAATATTGAAGAGAAATTACGCAACCGTATATTTACGTTTTAAGAATGCAAAAAATGGAAAATTAAGTACAGAATTTGAGGTAGAAACTTGTCTATTTAATTATAAATGCGATCACTTTTACTTAAAACCAACACTTACCTCGGACTTAAGACTACACATTTACATACGATTATACATTCATTTACAGAATACACATAATTAGATAAGTGTATAGTGTGGAAAACTTTTATCTCTGAAAATTCATCGTTTTTAACGACCTACCTTTTGTCAACATTCTCTACCAAGTGCATAATAAAAAGACAGTTGCGAGCATATATCTGAGATTTTTACGGTTCTATAAATCGTTCCAGACGTCATTGGGACTGTCTGCGGAGAATTTTTTTACTACCGTTTAAATGTATTCTTCTCATTATCTTCGCTTAGTGCAGTTCTCTATATTAACTTTACTGTTTTCTATATCAGATTTAATTCACCTAAGGCAACGGTACTTTTCTTCATTCATTTACAAGATTACAAATTAATTATTGCTTAAATATTGATAAAAAGATTTTCATAACATTTTGTCATGTGAAGAATAACGTTTTGAAATCACAGGCTAGTGCCTGTGAGTTAGAAATATGAGATATAGTTATCTGAATGTGAGTATAAATTCAATTTTAATCGTTATTTTGCTATCTAAATAAATAATTAAGTAATTCAAATATGCGTGTATGTAAAATAAACTTACCAGTTGCCTTAGCAATAGCACCAATAAGAACGGGTGGAATAGCCATAAAAATACATCCGAAAGCAGCTACATAGCTAAGTATTTGAGCTCTTCCGGCAGATTTTGAGGACAAAACTCGTTGAAAGTAAACTTGCCAAGGAATGCCACCGAAAATCAAAAGCAGTCCATTGTCCAAGTAGTACCAATATTGCTTTGGTTCCACTACGCCGATCCAGTCGACGTCCATTGAGCTTAACGGTTGCACTACCGGATGCGCCCAGGCAAAAGGAATGCACATCCACTGGAACATAAAAAATTACATTTTTCTCAACGTAATTAATGGAGATACTTTAAGATTGTTTTTGCTTCTATACATGTGCATATATACGTGGGATCTCGCGTTTTAACGATGTTTATCATTGCGGAAATTTTCTAGGCTAATTATCTTCTATTTATGTACAGGAGTTGTGTACAAACGCGTTGAGATAAAATAAAGATACTGCACGATATGGTACGTTAAGAGGACCTTCAATTTTTTAACATGTATAGATGTCGGAAACATTGTTAGCTTGTTCATTATTTAGGTTTATGGTACTTTTATTTAAAAAATGTATTTCATGTGAAATATGGCTCATTATTTATCGAATATAGTCCATTAGAGCAAAGTTTCTTTCTATTTCACTCGACACGATAGCGAAATTTCATACTAGTTATAGTGTAAATAGGGCAAAATGGTAGGCTTTATTTTCAAAATTTATTAATTAAAATAAACGTACTATCGTTGTCTATTTCGTTGTAGCTTCGCACAGCGTTACGTTATTATTGTTTATAATATAAACGACGTAGGAGAGTCAACGAATCACGACAGAAGTTTTGAAATATTTTAATGAACAAACTCTCGATAAAAATTAACTGTATCTTTTCGGTGTTAACGAATGAAATAATTTGATGCATTTCCGATGAAAATCAATGTCAAAAGTATTTTGAAATACATATACAATTATCACAGCAACAATATGTACAGTTATACACTCTTATGAAATTTCCATGTCTAACATCTCGCAACACTGTTAATAAGACAATTTTAACCAATAATTGCATGCCATCAACATTATAATAGCCAAAATAAACGTAGATTACTTGTACATGTACTTGCATACATGTATACATATATTAACTGAATGAAATGTCGAGGCTAGACACATAACCACACATCCCTCTTCGTTACAATAATCCGCGCGCTATAAGTAGCCCTATTAATAAATAATTTATTCACCTGTGCTCGACAATAGAATCTGTACCTACGTTATATACAAGTAGAAGTACATAATACTCTCAAAAGTTTTACCGCCTGTGGGTTATCTCACGTTGCTATCAGCTTTTTTTAACTCATAAAATATTAATAACGTTAGTCGCTCGATCAAACACGCGGCACGGAAGTAATTAATTAACGTGAAAATCAGTTATTGCACTCGTCTATATATTACTCGTATTACATAATCAAATGAGATTCGTGATCTTGAAAGGCAAGATGATGAACTTGAATTTCGCGAATCGTACGAACTACCTTATCTGGAGAAAGTATCGACTTAATTTTATGTATATTCGTTCTGCACAAGTTTGTCATAACACTATAAATTATTATATAAGTGTCCTTACTTATAATAACTTAGGAGTACAGTTATCGGCTATAATATGAAATAATAAATACAATGTCATGGCAAAAATTAAAAAAGTTATTGAGGCAGATAAGTCTTTTAACAATTTATTAAAATCGACTATTTCTAAAGCAAAAAGAATAATTGTAATATAACGAGATAAAAGTTATATTTATAAAAGATTTTTAATGTACCAGTCTATATATAGGAAACTACAGTGACTTACATAAATGGAAAATTACCATATTACACGTGTACTAATAAATACATTGAAAACCATAGTCGTTGTATATATATATCGACAAGAAATGTTGACAATGAATAAGATTTCATAAAAAAGGCTGACGCCAATGAATATTGCGAGTCGTCGTATCGTATGTGTAGGAAACGCATCGTTACTAAAGTATTTCCTTTCGGCAAATGGACGATTTCTCACGGTCTTAAAAATCGAAAGCATTGATGAAACAGAGAATCAAATAAAAAAGTCAGCAAACACACGCATTAAAAAGTGAAAATTCGTGCATAAATGCCAGAAGAAATATCAAAGAGAAAGAAAGGCTAGCGCGCGATTAAATGCATATGTGAGACAAGTAAATCGTAAGATGCGTCGAGATCATCATGCACGGCAACGACCTTACGAAGGCGAAAGGCTCCAGCTTACGTATGTATATATATATATGTGTGTGTGCACTTGTGTATGTACTTGTGTTGTGTGCATCTTCAAAGTGGCTTCCCAATAAATTAACGCCGCATAATGGTCGTCCATGAAAATAAGAATGATGCGACGTACCGATAACGGACTTTCCCGTCGGTTCTTCGCTCCCATTTCACCTTCTCTTTCTCTCTCGCGTATGCACTTGGAAGATTATTATATACTCAGTCTCCGAACCACTACGTGTGTGCGCATGTGTATGTGCGTATGTGAAAATTGCTTCTTGTTCCGAGACGAAATTTCAAATGCTATAAGGCTAGAATAATTAAGTTGTAAATTCGCAGTGTATGAACGTCGCTATGAGTAGAAGTTGTCGTAGTATATAATGAGTGTGTAATACGTTTTTTAAGATGCAAAACTACCCGATTCCGTAACGCGATGCCACGAGTATTCAACGCTAAATGTATTTATAATTTTGATTCGAACCTATAAATCTACTACTGCGGCAAAATTAACGTAATTTCTGAGACGGCTATTAAGTGCGTAAATAATTCCAAATTATTATTTTCTATAATAAACCATACTTGAAAGCTAGTGTAATCCATTCTAAGTTATTACTTTTATTCACAAATGCTAAACTAAACTCTAAAGTCAATTTTTAACTCATAGAAAAATTATTAATAATCAAACACGGACTTGAAAACAATTTTTTAAATAATCTTGCTTATGTAAATTTTTTCTACTCATTCGATTGGAAATCCCAACATCAATGCTTAAAAGAATTAATGTAAGAAATGCATCAGAGTATTTATGACAATTTCCAGCACGATCCGTTCCCATCTAGACCTCAAGAATAAAAAAATTAAGCGTATAACTTCAGTAATAAATTCTTTATATAATGTACTTAATGTAGCTAATAAACATTTTGAATTTTAGGTAGCCTCAGTTAAATATAAATTCGCCTTATAAGTAAACTTTTCGAATTATGAATCATCCGGATATAAACTAGACTATTAAAATAATTAATTTTGTGTACAGCACTTCCAAAATAAAAATACTCGAAAGTTATATGCAAATAAATAATTAATCGTTTAATTATTCGGTCCTCCCTCTTATCCAACCATTAATATTTTACGGGCGAATCGATAAATTGAGTGATAGATAGAAAATTTAGTTTCGCATATAATATTCTGGAATTATAAGCGAACGCTTATAAGACTGAAATAAAGTTTGCAGTTGTATAGAGACGATTGGAGCGAAATGAAAGTTCTGGGTCGGTAATAAAATTAAATTCAATGAGTTAATAAACAATCGACCTTCTTCCCAAAGTTACGTGCGCGCGATCCGAAAGGTGCAGTAAATGCTTTCAGGAAATACGACGAGAAAGTATATATACGAATATCCTCAAGGGGATGTGAAAACTGTGAAAGTGCAAGAGCATCATTCGTTTAATATCATTGTTTAATAAAGATTATCAAAGACGAATGATGTGGCTTATTTTAGATTAAAAATTATGAATATCGCGTGTATGAAACATTATAAATAGTCAGTGGAGCATGTATATATAAAATCTTTGCGAATGTGAATGGGTTATAGAATATAGATGCTCTTTGACTCACGGGACATTTATACCGTTAATCGCAAGCAGCGAGCGAACGTGCGCGCTTCCCGCGACCTGTGCGCGTATACTTCCGCATTTGCGTCACTAGTCGTATACTATAAGCGAGATTAGAAATGCTTTACTGATAGTCTTCACAGTGGCTTTTCAGCAATACATACTGGTATTATGTGAAGAACATTTGGCACCGTTTTTCCTGTTGCATTGCACGATTTGACGTTATGTAAAACAAAGGTGCGCTCTCATACTAGCTAATTTTCCAAGATTCGTTATTACGTCGAATTTTTCATTTAAGGATTTGTCTCTGTGGATTATACCGCGATTCGTATTGATTTTTTTTATTTATAAAAAATAGTTATGAGGGGGGTACAAACATACTGCATTATCATCGAGCTCATTTCATACTTTATAAAGTTTTTAATGAACACCTTAACCACGTCTATTAGATGAACTGGTATAACATATTTTCTGATTTTTATGTTATTAATACTGATAATGGATCTCAAACTCTACGTATAAATGCCCGTTAATAGCCAATCGCTATATGCAGAATGTCAATAAAATTTAGACGTATCAAAAATATTTTAATTTCTTGATAAGTAACATCCTCATTTGTCTATTCAACACCAGGATTGTCATCCTAATACATAATACGAACCTTCTCTCACTGCTCGAACACACAAATAGTCGGTAAAATTGTACGCAGATAATTTAGGGGTCTCCGAAGTTTATCCGACTTATCGAATAAAAAGCATTGTAATCGTAATGATTGTGATAAAAACTTCAACTTACGAGTCCAATGAATATGCAGAAGAGTTGAATAACGTCAGTATACGCAACGGAATAGAGGCCACCAAAAAGTGTATACAAGACGGCGATACAGGCACTCAGTATGACCGATGTTTTTTGGCCCATGTCAATGATAACGGCTAGAGTAGCTCCAAGGGCCGCAAGGATACCCGCAGCCCAGAACACCTCGCCGCAGAGTGCTGGAAGGAATAGGAGACCACCCATACGCTCACCGAAAGCGTCCTGTAACGGGTCCAACATCGTGATATACCCCTGCTGTCGCATCTTATTGGCGAAGAATATTCCACCTTTTTTCCAACAAATTAAAGTGAATATTTGTATTTAATTTCATATTTATTAACTTATTATTATTATATTAACACCTATTCTTTTTCTAATGAAAAATACACTATAAATGGCTCACGACATTATAATACAGGAGTTGGACAAATTATAGGATATTTTTTACCATGATTTATATCAACATTTAAAGAGAAATATGCATAAGTTAAAATATTTTTTTAAATTAAAGTGATATTTCTGTCAGTTTATAAATGAGAAAACTTAATTATTTAGTACTAAACATCGTTTATGTTTACTTACCGAAAATGAGGCTAAGGGAGTAACCAAAAGGAGCTTGACACCACAGGAGACCCCTGTTATAGACCTCTTCAGCAGTTCCATTGATGTAACCACCGCCGACCCAGGTAGCAGTCATCGTAAAGATACCGACAAACAAGCCGATGGAACGGCCAGCCAGCATGACCTCCTCTTCGGAGTCGTTGCCGGCTTCTTTTTTCCGGGCGGCCCATATTCCCACGCCCAAGATCAGCAAATAAAACAGAACAATCGACACGACCCCCGCGATGTTGATCATCTTTGGCGCTGATAGTTCGACCGGCGTGTACTCCAATTGACGCAGACCCAAGTCCGAGAGGTTTGGTAACCGATCGGATTTTCCAAAATTCGGAAACCTATAAAGATAGTTTTTTTTTCTTTCTCTTAAATTGTACATCAAATTACTTCATTCGTTTTAGTGACAAAGTAATTTATGCATTTATAATACTGAAGACAAATTCTATGCAATATAAATTATTTATAACTTTAACTTGACTTTGGTTCAACGTTGTTAAACATATTAATTTTATGTACTATATAGCATTCAATTTGGGTTCTTTGGGCATAAATATTATTATAGAAGCTATTATATTTATAAATCTTATAGAAGCGTACTTTCATTTTGAAGCTTAAATATATTAAATAACATTTAATGAAGGCTTTCATTCATTTTTACATTTACAAATATAATTGTAAAATGAATTCTTTAGATCTGAGGCACGGTTCAATTATGAATTAATTTATCAAATGGAGTATTTCTTAATAGTTAACAAATAGTTATAAGCAATTATATTATATTAATAAATAAATGGCTCGAGTCTTTTGAGTTATTTGTTGTTTACAGGGAAAGTAATGATTTATTAACTATTGTATGTAATAAAATTGTCAAGAGTCGGGAACGAATTGCAAACATTATTTTACGAAGACAAAATTAACGAATCTGAATATTCCGCGTTAATATTCGCCTTTTCAAGCAGCCTTTCATCAAATTTCGATGACACCAAAATGTCAGAATGGTAAAAATGAAAAATGATAAATAATAAATCGTAAGTCCTAATATTTACCATTGAAAACGATTCCGATACTAATTATTTTCTCATTTATCAAATTTTGTTATTTCAAGTCATTTATTGGTATAAATGGCATTAAATTTCCTGAATCAAAAGAAATACTCAGCCTAGCTATTGAATTTGTCAACGTGAAGTGTGATTAACATTTATATTTAACGTTTTCAGTTGTAACAATTCTTTCCACGATTGTGCTGGTGATGGTATACGACGATGCGTGTATCGTCGGGTATGTCGAAAGATCGCGATCTTGCCGCTGTTCAATTACACAAAGGTCGCAAGTTCTATACGAAATAATTCTTAACGGCTCATTACACTTGACACAGCGGTGATGAATCGCACGCAATTTATAGAAGCGTCAAGCAAAATACCCGTCAAGACCCTTTCACTCACACATAGTCCCTCTCGGTGAGGTACGTGCGACGGTAGTCGATTTTTCACAAGAGTACACTTATACCGCGAGTCTGTCGCTGGAAATAAAAATATCGCGCATTCAAATGTTCCCGCGCATTAGCATGATTTATTTTTCGAAATACTCTCTCATCGTGATGCGTTGCGCGAACGACCTATAAAAGATAGAGAATTATAAACTTACATCGTAGACAATGGGAAAATCCGATTTTCTATCGCGCGGCAGTTGAGATTATCGAGAACTATGTTTCATGTCGTATATATCAGTGACTATATTTTATACGCAAGTTTGTAGACGTACCATCGATTGCGATGCTATAGCATTCAACGAAGATTCGGCGTTTATGCGTATAGAAAATAATCGATGTACCAATAATGTAATACAAGATTTATACGTCTAAATAGCCGCGAAAAAGTTTGCTAATAGAGATGTGTTTGCTGCTGCTTTGTTAACTGTACCCATGATAACTACATGTCGATGCTACGAGGAAATAGCGCGTCATTTGAATTTCAATATAAAAGGAAAATATGCACGCACCTTCGTTGAGTTTACGGGAAAAGATCGTTCTAATTAATAAGAAAGCTTTTTTCGCGCCAAGAGAAAGTTGGAAAACGTAGCGTAGATAAGAGTCAAGAAGTGACAAAGTTTACACGAAGACACGTCACGGCCGCATTACTTTCCAACTTTCTGCGGACACTGGAGGCTTTGGTATCACGGAGGAATATAAGGAGTAATCGAGTTACGTGAAGCTACGAGGATGCAACTGAAATCTTAATCGAAATGAAAAATCCTTATTTCCTATTGATGTAGTAATAAAATTGAAACTTTGTTGGAGATATTTCGTTGATATGGCGTAATGCGGATTTACAATTATATTTATCCGATTGCAAAAAGGTAAATGACTAAAATTTATCGAGACTACCTGGACTAAGTTACGTTGCCATCCGAATATGCTTCACATTCATCGCGGAGCTCTATGGTCGATAATTCTAATGTATATACCTTTTCCGAGATGTGTTCTACTTTTGGTATGATGTATAGAGGGGTATGATGTATGATGTATATTGAGTTAGTTTTAAAATAGAATTTATGTATTTTTAGTACACGCTTAGTCTGCAGATTAAATGCATTTCTTTCTAAATGCCGTGAATGTTTTGAAAATGTTGACAAATGAAAAGAATAAAAAAATAAAAACTAACCTTTGAAGGCCCCTGGGTGTGCAGTCGCGCAACAGCGGGGGACAGCCTCAGACGTGAAAAGGCGTCATATCCTGGTATCTCCTAGGTTTCCGGAAAAGTGCCGAGGTTAGCTGAATCGGCCTCACAGCTCCTCGCGGCGGATAGAACAGCAACGGGGCCCGAGCAGTTGATGTCGTGATACTTCTCGTAGCCGTTAAAGCCGCTGCCGATGCCACCGGGGGCCTGGAATTTGGAGGGCAACAGTCGCCCCAGCGGAGCGAGGTCTTCTGGGAGGGGCTGTTCCGCGTCCTAAACGCCAGGCCGCCCATGGGCGCTGCTGGCCATCGATTTTCCCTGCTTCGCGGGTCGAATGCCTCGTTCTCTTTCCCTTCTGCTGCAACTACTGCTGATGCTTTTACTTGGCCTCGACTGATCAGGGATGTTCTTTTAGAGTTGGTTCTTTTTATTTCAAGGTGATGGTCCGCTGTCAGGACAATCGTTTGCCGGGGACGAAAAGCATCTAGGGAATAAACTCGGGTTGGTCTTGTTGAAAAAAAGACTGTAACAGAAAAACGTAGGAAAATGTTAGAAAAAAACCACGCACCATCATTTCTTATTTTCCACTTGTCAAATCGCTCTTTTGTCCATCTACCATATATTAGCGGTGACGACTTATTAGCGGTAGGCTCACCACAAGATTAACTCAAATTTGCGGCATTACATTTCTCGGATACAATTAGTTTCGTAGAACCTATCTTTGCTTGTATGGTATGTATTTGTATGAAAGCATACTACAAGGCACTTGCAAATTAATGAAAATGATAATCATAATTTTCTGAAAATTATTTGCTCTCAGATATACAAAACTAATTAAATCCCAACTGTTTCTTCTAAAATTTGAAGCAATTGCAGCTTTTAACTGAAGAATTTTATTTGCATAATTGTAAGTCACGACTACGGTAATTTATTTTCTAAATTATTATTCAGTGCAACACATTCGATAAGTCAAAAAATTTATATAAATAAAGATTAATTCTGACATTGATACCGTTTTTATTGTTATAAATGCAAAATCATATTATTATTAATTTATCTATATTAATTTAAACTATATTAAAGAATACTTTAAAATCTGATGTATAACTTAACTATAAATATACCTACTGATTCATTCACAATTTACTTTCTACTGTTTGTTACGTAATATATAATATATACCTAAAGAATCAGACGCATGCGCATCTAAAGTACTGCAATGCTATATTGACATATAAAAGTTCCATTTCTATTAAAAACTTTTTTTCATTAAACGCGTTTAAAAATTAAGATTCGTGATTCAATTTTATACAATATAGACAAATTTGTCGCTAATAACTTTAATCAACTCTGTTATTCCGTTGGGAAAAGAATAAAAAGAAATAACTAAAAGTCTGTGTAAATTTAACAATATTATCTGCCAGACAATACAAAGCTTGAAAAGCAAACGAATATTGATACATTAAGAGAGTAAATTAGTTTCCTATATAAAAGCCAACATCCCTTCCATAAAATAGCATTAGCGTCCGGGACATCTTTCCCCCGATTCTATCATGTTATACGAACACATTATTCACTTATAGCGACATTCAATAATGCGTTAAGAATGCCGCGGAGCTTGGAAAAGAGGGGACTAGCCGGACCATTACGAGCATGACTTTTCACATAATACAAACGTTGTTGATTAATATCACACCCTTTCCAAGATATCCTCTTGCCTATACTAATATTTTCTCCCAAGCACATAATAACCTATTAATTATACTGTACTACTGTGTAAACGACGATGCACAACCTGTGGAATAAAAATTCAAAAGCTTTCGAAAATCAAATTTATCAAACCTTTCCGAACTTCCATCGGTTAAATTCTAGTTCTAACTTTGTAACAAAATTATCATCCGAAATTAATAACAAATGAATTTCTTTGCGAGCCAATTTGCTTTCCTGCTAGAACAAAGCTTCGTCCTGAAATAAAGCATCGATTGTTTCGAATAAAACCATATCGATCGAGCCTGTAGTGAGTCCAAGAACAAAAAAGCTCTTACCAATAGGAAATTCGAAATAAAGGTTCAGTGACAATAAAGAATACATCCAAGCTTGCGCAAGTTCCATGATTCGCGTATCATCGATTTTAACGATCTCGCAAATGCAAAGCCCACGTATTATAGTTCGTCGTAAGCACTATTCACTACTGCGTGACCTCGACTCAGGCCTAGAGAGATATCGACGCCGAGCTGCGCAAGCTCGTCGATGTCCCTTGACTTGCGAATCGTATATATTACACTTGCATCGCTCGCTTACGTTTAAGCCCTATACCTCCTCGCTATAGCAGGCATTCACCAGCTACGAATCAGGAAATGCTGAAAGTGTGCGATCTTATATGCCGCTTGCATAAAAGCTCAATGCACGAATGTACAGAATATATAGGATTGTATATGTATAGTATGTATAGCATGTATAGCATAATATACGCGCTTATGATACAGGCGCAATAATGGCGGACTAGGTGCGAGATGAGTGGTAAAATATTTTTCCGATAAGCCTTCTTTGTATTTATAGAAATAGATCGCGTGTGACCCTGAAACGACGAGGGTACGTAATCGGCGTCAGCTTTGCGAGTCGAACGACCCTAGGCTTTAGCCGTGTGCATTAGTGTGCGTGTGCATGTATATACACGAAGAAAATCAAAGCTCCGAGAGTTTCATTTGAATTGCGACACTCGTACGAACTCTGTTTCATCGGTTTTCATGCTTTTGCTTTTATTAATCCTGGTTTTCTTACGCATTCGAGTTTCAGTTTTATTTTAGGACGGGCTTTAATAATCGCACGGAATTTATTGAAAGCTATGCGTATCCATTCGTCGGCATTCCAAAAGCTTCGCAACGAGAAAAGGACTGGATGTGGGCGTACGCAGAGTAAGTAACAACAATGGTAACTAATGCTAGTAACGAAAAAAGCTCTGCGCAAACTCACACGCGGGAAATTCAAAATTCCAAACGAGTCTAAATATCTGAATAGTATGAAATCTAAACTCACTCAACTATCCGCAGCCTAGTAGACGTTGGTCTTGGCCGTAAACAGCTGCCGCCAGGGCTGGGCTCTCGTTAAGGGCTCAAGCTCCTTTTAATCCAGGTGTACGACAAAGGAAATTTCTTAACGGTTATCTCATGGCACTTTGCCCTTATCTCTCCTCACTTCTCTGTGCAAACTATACGATTCAAATAAGGTAATGGATAATTACTCCTCGATGTCGCACATATACGCGATGTGTATCTTAATAATGCGTGTGCACGTATAGATATGCATGTACGTGAGCTACAGAGAGCAATGGATAGAGAGAGAGAGAGAGAGAGAGAGAGAGACAGCCAAGGCGGACGAGCCGCACTGAGCCTCTCGCGATCGCGCCAAGACGAGGCTTGCGGGCCGACTGACGGGGGATTCCGATATTGATTCCCAACGTAGCGGCCCTTGCTTGCGACGTCAGACGCCCCCGCGCAGCCGCAACCCCTCCTCGACTACTGATAAGGGACGAGGTTGCTGCCTAAAGCTATGCCATTGGTCGCGGGGATGATTCTGCGCGCGCGGTTCATATACTCGGCGAAGAGGGGGTACATAGCCCTGATGTATACAATATATACAGTCAGAGCTTTCTCTCACCTGAGAGGGAATTCCGATCCTTTTTTTACTATTTCATTCCATCCTTCTGACGCCGACGACATCTGTCCTTTTTGTCTTCGAGCTTTCGAGTTTTCAGAGACCAACGACGCTTAGTCTAGAAAAGACCAGAGCTTTTATTATTAACTTTTTTTGGACCAGGTATGCACGTGTATAGACGTATAGACATACGTGAGTTCGATATATTAATCGACAATTATGTGGGTTGGAACAAGTTTTCTCGAATTTCATTCAATATTTACTGCAAAGCTCCACCTCGTCATATCTTGAATGAAAGACGCTTTGAAGTCTCTTTCTCTTGGAATCAATGGAGTATGATGCCTTACTCGCTATTTCTGGCAAACTAAAACTTTACTTAGAGTATGCTTTATATCCGTATTTACTGGAGACACTATACTTACGCTTAATTATGTATTAAAAATGATGATGCTTAGTCGACTGATAGAAATAGACGTAGTCGGAATAAAAATGCATATACATGGATATATTTGGAATCGAATGAACTTTTCTATTCTTTTCTATTCTTTTCTATTCGAGACATTCATGTGAAGGTTTTAACATTTTCAGTGAATTGTGAGTTCGATTGAAATTTTCTATATCCAGAATAACCCAAATAATTAAATTAATTTGCTAATAATTTGTCGAAAAAGATTTTCTTGGCATAATTTTTCAAACGTATACGTACCGCCATGTACGAATGGGTCAATAAGAAGTATACATTTCTATTCGAATTAACATTACTGAACTGAAAATTTTAACTCTATGCTGTAATCTTTTAACGAGAAATTCGCTTTGAAAAGTCACTGATGTATAGTAACTTTTTTCAAAAAATATACATATCGTAGATACGCAGATAGTGCTTACGTCTCTGAGATCCAATACGTATCATTGATACATATATGCATGAGCATCTATTACTTCACAACTCATTAGTATAGAAGGTACTTTCAGAGGAGAATAAAAAGCATTCCTCAGAAGTTTTGCAAAAATTTCTTAATAAAATGAAGTATGAAATATGATACTTGAAATACGAAATGATATTTGAAAAAAAGTTCAATACTAATTGTTATGCAAAAATAAAAATTGATTTATTAGACCAAGTCTAAATAATCGACGGTGCCTATTCTCAAAACGATGAACGAGATTTTAATTAAAATTCGTCATGTACAAATACTTTAATAGAAAAAATTAATTAAAACGTTTTAAAAGGATATGAAATGCCAGATATAATAATTTAACAATAAAAATAAAATTTAACAACGACGCTCCAACAGTACGTGACATAAAAAGCCAAAACACTCGAAAGTACATGCCCCTTATCCCTTAACTCGCTCTCAATTAATTCCAGTCACCGCTACGTATCACGAAAGAAACGATGTACCATTGCGTTAGAGTCAGAGCAAAATCAAGAGCTTGTATACAACGTAGCCGGGGTCGGCCTGGTCGCTCTACTATTGATTGGAAGGTGGCAATGGAAGGAGCGCGGCACAGGTGTATACGTGCCCGTATACGTATACGAAAAAGCTCAGAGGCGTACAAAAAGAAGGGGAGAAGCAAGTGCATATGTATGTATTTAAATAGATGTACAGGTGAGTATGCATCGTAGCTATCCTAGAAAAAGAACATCCATGAAAAATAAAGAGACAGTAAAAGGTCTGCGCTCAATATCACTTGACCCACTGGGGACTGGAGCTTCGTTTGCCTACGTCCTGGTACCTCACGATTTTCGGCTTGACTTGAGATACTATATGTATACACATGAAACGTGGGCGATTGAAGTTAGCTTTGTGCAATGGAGAGGATTTTTCGTTAATATTCATTGCTGTTTAAACTACAAGCATATGTACGGTTTCAATATATTTGTGTGTGCGCGTCTGCGTGTCTGTGTGTGTATTTAGATTCGCTATGATTTAGATAAGTCAAGCGTAATAGTGTAGGTGTGCAAGAGAGATATGCGGACAAGACTAGTGAATTTAATAGAAACTCTGCGTGATTAAATTCGAGGTGGAAGGATAGTTCTCCTATCTTGGCAATCTACTATCGTCTTTAATCGAGAGCTCTAAAATTATCTTCATTATTTTGAACAACTCACTGAAATACAAAAAGTAAAAAGAATAAAAAATCCAGGGAGACAATGCTACGCTCAAGAAAGTTTTTTTTTAATCTTGAATATAAAGGGTTAAAAGAAAAACTATCTTTGTATACTTTTCGTTCGATACCATCGCTACATATACCATTTCCTTTCAATTTTTTTTATGAGAAATTTGTCATAAAAACATGTGTTTTTATGACAAATTTTGTTTCAATAATTTGTTACTGTTTTTTGGCACTGCCATGGCCATGACATGAATTTGTTGATCGTCAATTTATCAAAGAATCACGCTTATAGGCTTCCCTTTTACGCGTTTAGTGCGTATACAGGTACTAAAAGACGTACGATGGCATTTGAAATGAATAATAGAGGAATCCAATCCAACCCTACGGCCTATACGCACAAAGAGCTTAATCCTAACATTATGCTTTTAGACTGCAATAACTGTGTAAGCGACTTGTTATGCCTGGAAGTCAAGAGACATTGCTCCCCCTTTATCTATACATGTGGCTCTCGTTTTTAGATTGGAAATCGCCACGTGCCAGGTGAAGTACTATTGAGGGGACAATCGCCACGTGGCGAGCCACGGCAAAGGTAACCGAATACAAAGCCTCTGACACGCGAGATATCGCTTTCGACTTTTTTTTAATGTTCGAAATTCGAATCTTGTCGGGACTCGAATTCGATTCTCGCCTATCTGATTTGACAAAAATAGCTTCGAGATAGTTTGGAGTGAATATAAATTCGATTTACGCATTTATTTTTATAAATTCGTGTAACTACATCCCTGTAAATATAAAAAATATTTTTTACAAAAGTAAAAGAAAAATAGTTTGCATGGGCGAAGTACAAATGCACGGATTTAGAAGTAGGTCGCTGTACTTATAATACACGACCTCCTCGATTTTATTCGGTGTCCTGAAAAAGTTTGAGTAGAAGTAGATTAATAGAAGAAAATTAAAGTGCCGAGAGCACGAGGCGAATCAATGTTTTTTTTTTCTTCAAAATGAAGGCACATTTATACTTATTGTGTCACGCGCCTAAGACGATTAGTAATTTTGAGATTGAATATTTCATTTCGAGTCGATCAGGACCTAATGAATATCACAATATCAAAACGGAAGGTGTGTCTGGTTGTACTTGACAATTCTGAGAGCATTGAGGAAAGAACGATAATCGAACATAGGTGAAGCTGCAGGATCTCGAGAAAAACACTTGAAAAGTACATCGATTTCATTAGCATTAATTGCTTGAATTATTTTTCTCGCAGTAAAGGCTCTGATCAATTGATTCTTGGTGACGGTTCCTGTATTCCCGTGCCTGTCGAAATCCTGCGAATCCAATATTCTTTAAAAATCACACTACGAACAAAATCGCAAAATACAAATGAATAAAGTCATTATCACCTTAAAAAGTTCTTCCAGATTACTATCAATATATTTCGAGAGCATATTGAGGGTTCGCATGAGAATTTGTCGTTCGTCGAAATTTAAAAAGGATTGTGGATTCGCTTCAGAAGGTATGTGTCTAGCGGGTCGGGCCAAAGGAGACTTTTCTAATTGCCTTTGAGTCACCGCTTTTTCAACGACTTCGGAAAATTTATAATATTCCACGTAACCAGGCCTAAAGCGTGTGTATTACAAGGAAATTAGAATTGATTACTCGTTATTATCGAATTTTCGCCTATCAAATAATAACGACTGTTATCTTACAGCTTGGAAGATTTGAAGTGATCCATGAGTGTCATCACTTCGGCAGACGTGAGATGACAATTAATGAGATCAATACCTCGATGGAAATCTAATCTGGATATCAATTTTTCGTTTGTCCGATCGTACTGTCTGAGGAATTCGATCACCTGCAAGTCGAAAGTTCTAAGATTCTTTTACGTGCCTATACTATATATATATATATATATACGCGTCATTACAATTAATTGCAGATTAATTAATAATTGTTATTTGTAACAACTCGTTAAATACAATGAATCTATGTTTATACATGTGTATACCTTTAACCCATCGCATACAACTTTCGCTTTTATTTTTGCCAAAATCAAATCGATATCCCTTTCTGTTGGATGAACTTCGCTTTTATCAGGCTGCTTACACATTGCACTTCCCGATTGCTCTTTCCCGAGGCCGGATAACTCTTCAACGTTCTGTTCCAATTTATTTACGAAAGACAAATAATGAAAGCCTTTTTCGTTATTGTACATAAATTCCAACGAGAGAATTTCTTCTTCTGTGAGTGGGATGGCTGCAGTGGTCAGAACTTTTCTTAATTGTGCACGCGAAACATGACCTCGGTTGATTCTCAAATACCGAACCGAATTGAATTCATTACTTATATTACGTTTTATATTTATATTGGGAAAAAACGCAAAATATTGCGATACTTACTTGTCAAAATCCTTAAAAAATGGTCTTAAATTACTTCTTCTCCCCTTGAGTCGATGAACTAGTTTATTAAATACCTTCTTGTAGATTGATTTCATATCTTTTTCAGAGAAATGACGGAAACATTCCCATTCTTGAAAACCCTTTCTCGGCAGGTTCTTAACATCCATTGAAGGCGAAATGACTTTGCAGTTTGGATGCTTCTGAAGCTCTTTTACAGTGAATACTGGAGTAATTAATAGAAAAAAAAACCATCAAATATACAATAAAATGAAATTTGTAAATGTATTATTGATGCTGTATCTAATATTTGAGAACATTGTTTATTCTATCATTCGATGTCAAAAGGGATAAATAAAATTCTCATTAAACAATATTATTAATAATTTTAAATTAATAAAAAATATATTTTTATTCTCGGCATACGTAGCGACATCTGTCCGAACGCAGAGGCAACTTCAATGAACGCAACCGCAGCGTTTATGTTACCATTAGTCAGTAAATACTCGATAAGGCAACTACGATCGATATTACTCGTGCAGCAACATCTTTGTTCTTCTTCTTTTCTTTTTTTTTAATAATTCGATTGTATTACCTTGATCCACATCATCTTCGAAAGTTCTCCAACAGATTCTTTCCATATCATTAGGATCTTTGTAAAAAGATATTAAAATTTCAATTTCATCCGGTGCCAAATAAAGTTTTCCAAGAGCAGAGTGTCTCATCTCGCATAAACCTCTTTCAAATTGATTTTTGGTTATCCTTCCGACGTTCAGTGTATCGTAATGCTAATTGGAAATGAGTTTTTTAATGAAAACATTAGAAAAATTGATTTCAATGTTAAGCGGCAATCCATAGGAGGAAACGAATACCTGAAAAAATTGTGAAATGCGCAATTGATTTTTAAAAACGTGTTCTTGAAGTCTTAGCATGATCTCCTGAACATCTCGTTTTCTTTGGGAATATTCATCAAGAGGCAAAAAGTGTAATTGCTTTGGAAAGACACACGCAGTCTTTATTTTACCAATTTCTGGTCTTGGCAACTTGGGTAATTTTGCTTCTATTACTCTTCCAGGAAAATTCTCCATTAAGTTCTATAAAATGACATAATGCTGTTATTCTGATGGGCTATCGCATGAGAAAACAATTACGTTTTCTTTTTTAAAGTACTTTTAGAAAATTGGAAATCTCTTTTTTCATTTATTATGACTGGCAGTGATTCATTCGGTGCTTTTCTTACGTTCCCAGTAGGTAGAATTGTTGTACAACGATTCCATTTGCATTTACCAGGTAATTCTCATATCAATTATTAAAAACGATTTCTAAAAACACGAATAAACAACAGCTTTTGTCCGAAATTTAATTGCAAACTTCAAGTAGTGACTAAGAATTCCTAACTCAATCAACTGAGGTGTATGAATAGAAACAGTATATCAGGCGCCAGTCGTAATATACGATTGCGAGACTATCCGCTTAGAAAGAAATATGCCTGAATTACTAAATATTTCACAAAAACATTAAAATAAAAAAAAACAGTAATAGTATCGACAAGAAATATCATTAAGGACGACATTTTTGTAACATTTTACCCCTCCAGTGTCCAAACATTGGCGATTCTTCAAGAAAGCTTGAATCTCTTCAATACACTTTATGAAGGCAACGTAATTTACCGTATAACTATCTTTAGCAAATTTTTTTATCAACAAATTCATCTCCTCGGATGCCAAAGTAATGTCCAAAAAGTACAATACCCGCGTAAAGTGGGCATAAGTCACAGTTCCGCAGTTTTTTGATATCTGTAAAAATTATGGACAAGAAAGTTAAGACATAATCGGGTCGATTCTAAAATCTCTCTTTCTCTTTCTCTCTCTCTCTCTCTCTCTCTCTCTCTCTCTCTCTCTCACTCTCGTTTTTTTCCATCTACGCTCACCAATTCGTAATCTTGAAAATAAGGCTTTAAAACATGCCTTCGCCAATTAACCAGAGATGCTATTTTGCTGAGAATAATTTCCAATCGCCTTTCTTCCGATAGACTTAAGCAGTTGGTTTGCATAGCGTCTTCCCATTCCAAACCAGTAGTCCATGGAAAATTGTTTTCGAAACTTGGATCTAAAAATTTTTTACGCGATAACGTTAACCTTCGTTTTTCCGCTTAAACACATAGTTCAGTGACATTAAATTAGCAATGTTATTTAATTGTCAACGCGACTAATTAGCGCAATAACTTTTACGCGTGACCATTAATTAACCGAAAGCCTTATGAAATTTGCTTGCGAATACTTTCTAGTACGGTAAATAATCACCGATTTCAAGCAATTGTTATTGCGAAATGGTAATCCATTTGCGCAATGAAAATAAGTGAACGACTTTTTCATTTTAGAAATAGATTACATAGGACGCGATATAATAATCGCGTATGTCTCATAATCAAATATTTGACGAAGCGTAATATAGAAAAGCGTTATCTGAGTTTTTTAATATATGCTCCCGCAAGACTGAAATACATGACCAACGCATTCTTTTTGATAAAATTCATAAACCTTAATATGGCGATTAAATAGCTCGTTTATTTGCTTACTCTGCTCCTGAACAATTTCGCAAAATTGAGCGTAAAATACTCGTCCATCTTGAGTTCGAAAATAATCGGCGAGCTCGCAGATTTCTTCATTCGAAAGTCCAATTTTCTTAGCCAAAGGACCGCTTAGTACGGAAATAAAATTTTCTTCTAAAAATGGAAGGTGCGCATTAATTTAATTTTAATAAAAAAAGTCATCTTATTTTGTTACCAGAAATAAGACGATTTTCTTGAGTGTCGAGTGGAAGGAAATAGTTCCAAAGGTTCAAGTTTATACGACTCAACGTGGCTTGGATTTTATTACAAGTTCGCCAAACGTTGTGCATTTTGAATTTCGTTTCGTCGAGACAACAAATTTACGCGATAAATCTACGCGATAAATTTACGCGACAAATTTACGCGCTTAAAGCAAGAATTCATATTATTCGGTTAGAAAATATGTTTATCCTATTGGCGTTGTTTGTATGTGTTTTTTGTTACATTTCGTTGAAAACACTGTACGACTTGGTAATTTGTTATTTTTTACACAGAGCGAAAACATAACCTAACAAACCATAAATAACAAAGAAACGCGCACTTCCTGAAACGCAACTATATATGCCATCGTATAAACAAATTGAAGCTCATAAATATGGACTTTGGAAGTACGTTTACGATAGCTTATTCTACCTATATAAAAATACGCTACAAAATGTACAAAACACTCTATGCTTTGAGAATAAGCTCGCTTTGATGTGAAATTCCAGAGAGGATCTACCGTATGTGTATTCTACTTTGAAAATTCCAACTGTACCTTCCAAGACCCATTAGAATATGAATGAAAACAGTATATGCGCATAGGAGCACGTATTTCGACAATTGTCTTAACACGTGTGCGAAATCTCATTCTCATACCGTTTACATTTGCGTATGCAGCATGGAACTGCATAATTCTGATTCGACATTCACGCCAACTTTTATATCGTCCATTTATCCCGGCTCCGTGCACATGTAAATACTTCGAAACTACTCTATAATACTACTAGCAGCCTCGCGTACGCAATAATAATTTCATATAAGTAATAAAAAAGCCTGTAAGCATTACACCGACTCCCATCGTCTGTTCTTCCCTCCAAAAATGAGAGAATCCTCTCTCTGCGAGTGCAAAGCAATGGCAAGGTCAGAAACCTTGTCTTTCAACCGCATGTACGTATACGTGTAAAAATAAAAGCGTCGAAAAGAGCAGACGAGACGCCCAAAAGAAACCCAAGGTTGAGCACCACCGACGTTAATTTTTACTCGCCGCTCCGATGCTCCAAAACGACACGCATCATGTATATATAAACGCGAGGGGGAGTACACACACTCGTATCTATATATACACACATCGTATACAACTTTTGTACGTATATGCGGTATCAAGCGAACGAGAGAAAGAGAGAGAGAGACAGAGAGAGAGGGAGAGGGAGAGAAGCTTCCGGAACGAGAAAGATGGGAAAATCGCGCGGGACGAGTAACGTATATATATGTTACTTGTATATATAAACACACACACGCTTTTATTGATTTCCGGTGCGTGTATATACTCACTCTGTTTGGCATATGCAACGACGCCTAGCGATGGGATTGGCTATCGCAGCGATTGCAGCGCCAAACAAGCAAGATGTTTGCCAAGAAATTTTCGGATAATATCGAAATATTTTCTTTATTGTATCGATTTTCGGTTGTGCTGTGCTTATGGGTAATGTCGAGTAAAACAGGCGTTTCGATACTCATTCAATTCCAAAGGTTAGAGATTTTGAAGATCCGGACACGCCGGCCGGAGCCCGTCGATATGACCGTTCAGGGATGTAATTCCGTTGCTTCGGAACCCTACGGTTGAATATATTTTTAAATCTGTTCTTTTTTTTTATTAATTTTCAGCGCTCATTATTTTTAATTTAGAAATACATTTTTATGCACAGTATTCAAACGTAGCATCGAAGTATAGAAAATTTCGTTTATTGGAGTTTTATTTTATTAGATGAGCACTTGGGTGAACGTTCAAGATATTTGCTGGAATTACCAAGCGCATCAGAATGAAAAGGTCGGAGTGAGGAAAATACGCAATAAGTGCAACAGTACTCCGTTAAATCGATGGAAAGCTAAATTTTCTCACAAGTTAATCGGGCGCATGTGCCGAAACCTACATCTCTTTGGAGATGATATCGAGCGACCGCTTCTGTATATCTACGTGTACATGTTTTATACACAAGCGAGACAACAGCGGAGCACTATAAAGCATAACGTATAGATATACATAAGACGTAAAGAACGATGGAATAAGTAGCGCACACGCGGCGCGTCTCTGGTAAAATTCCAGGGGTAAAACCGGGTACCGTTGACCCTAGCTCCGTTCCTATCCGTTCTCCTATTGGCTGTAAGCTAAAAGTAGGGGGCCAGCAAGCCGATTACCCGTCGTGCCTCGCGCGCAAAGCGTCTACCCCCACTCCGACTTCGCGTCACTGCGGCGACGTTGGCGCTTCTCCCCACGGCATCGACTCGGCCTTCTCCATTCGGCAGCCGAGCAGTTCGGACGCAGGTCGACCTAACTCCTCACCGCACCCGAAGAGAGAAGAGTTCGTTCTCCTTAAATAAATTCGATCGATCGTCTCTACTCATACATATAACTCGGCCACACATACCGGTCGATTCATTTATTTACTCGTGGCAGTAAGTAAAACCCCGCGTCCGAAGCAAACATGACTGAACAGGAGAACAAGGACTTCAGCGAGGATGTCGCCGAACAAAACTTCGAGCAGAAAGTCAAGGTGGAAAACGGAGCAGGCGATGACACCACGGAAAACGGCCAGGAATCGCAGGAGGACAGGTAAATTTTCGTATTTCGTTTAATTGCCCCCCTTTCTTATACGTATGTATAAGAACTTTCTTAATCATGTATCCCATCGAGAATTCGAGTCTATTGTTTTTCTTGTATACGTGGAAACGATATAGATTTTCTCTGGAAAACCCGCGTCTTCCGGGAAAGGAGTTAGAGCAAGCCAGAGAGAGATAGAGAGAGAGACGCGCGCGCGTCTAAGAAAGAGCGAGCAAGAGAAAAGGCGATAGGAGTAAAAGAAGCGCAGTCATGGTTAGTTGAGAATTCGACGATGTGTGCGTTTTAGTGCGCCGCGAGAAAATGGCTGTCGCGCGCGTCACTGGCGGCTTGGTTAGTAGTGCGCTAACCCTCGCAGTCGAATCCAAAGACATCGCGCCTTAGAAAATATTAATCGCGAATATGATTCGATTCTATCTCTTGAATAACTCTTCGAGAAGCTTTTAGTCTTTGTCGTTTTTTCTAGAAACCATTCTTTCTGTCAATGTTTCTTAAATCTTTTTTTCGTTTTGTTTATTTCTTCTTTCTCTGGAAATAGCCTGTGCGGGAGGCGGCAGTAATACATGCTCTTGATTTCCGACGCCAATGATGACGCGTTGGGTAAGACGAATAAATTGTTCGATAGAGAAAATGGCGTATACAGGAACTTAGCGTTCTCTCTCATTACTTTTGGTCACGCGCTCTTTAGTTGGCTCCTTTCTCGCGACGCCGCGGTGTAAGTTAGTCGTTCAATGGCGTCGCTTTGCGCGTCGTCGTCGCCGCCGCCGCCCTGTATTTCAGCGTCTATGATTTTTAGATATATCCCACCCCCGCAGTGGTGTGTCTGCCTATTCGGTCTAATGGCCTCGCCTATAGTTGGAATGAACATTGATTTTTTTCGTTCTCGTCAGATCGAATTTCTTTCGTTGCCGTTGTTTTTTTTTCGTACGGATCGGTATGCGAGAACAGTTACTCGTTTTGGTTTTTGTGCGAGAAAAAGGAAACGGAGACAATATTCATTCCGACTTACAAACAACAACAATAATAGTAATGATAATAAAACATGGAAGATTTTTACTGTAAGCCGTAACATACACCCTTTTTCCTCCCCCCCCCCCTTTCATTGCATTAGTATCATTATGGCTGTTATCGATTCTAAATGGTTCTTTTAATTATTGAGAATTTCTAAAAAAAATGTTCACTATTCGAAGCTGTAAGACAATAATTGAAAATGTAAAGTTTTACTAAAGTTAACGGTAAGTTTGAAATACTTAAAAATTGGATACATAAATCATTCATTTTAAGATGAAAAATTTATTAACTGATATATACATTTACGTTTCAACAGTAAGTTTGCAATTTGTTCTTTATCGTATATTAAGCTCTTAATTTTCATGTCTTTTGAACTTTCGTTTTTTACTATTTCCATCATACAATGTAGTTTTATTTGAAAAATTTTTTTTAGATTTGTAAGCTTCAATTTAATAATTATGGAAGTAAGGTGTTCTAAAGGAATTGAAATTGTTGAGTATACACTTACATTACACATACACAAACATTATTGTCCAACTTTGCAGATAATACTAAATTTTGGAACTTTTGTGCATGAATGTTTGTTACTACAACGTGAGTTTGTCAATTGATTCGGCGAATATTTCATGGATTTAAATTGAGTAAAAATTCATACAGAAAAAAGATCTTATTATTAAAAAGATTATGATAAGTTGATTCATTTATTTAATACTTATTGAATTATTCAATTTTATTACTGGGCTTTGATGTACAGGTTTTTATCATTGTTTATTTGTAGAACTTAAGTGTTCAGAATGTCAAAATATTGTACATTTCAATAGAAATTTTGTGTAACGTGATACCGTTAAACTATGAATTATCTTCGTATTTTGGAGCATATTTTGCAGCTGTATGTTACTTCGAGATCGAGATACTGAGAATTACATCTTGCCTCTTGGACCACTTGTGATCAACGTTCGCTTCTCCCACATCAATCCTTCAAAACTTCAAATCTCCATAGCTTCAGATCTTCAATTTTATTCACCGCGTAGTTTTCTAAAGACAAATATACAAAAATGCAGAATGAGATAATAACTTGAAATATAGTAACATTAATGAAGATCAAATTCTGTCAATAAAAATTGATATTTAGTATATTGTACTGCAAAATAATTAGTTTTATAGTATATACGTGCAATGAATTCAATACGTTTATGATATGACATTTAGAATGTAAATGGTTTAAGAATTTAGTCTTAGAACTTAGAAAATTAGCATTTTTTTCAGAAGTATCCAAGACATTGAAAATATTTAATAATTACGAGACAATCATGTAATTAAAATGTTAAAGTGCTAATGTAATGTTTAGATGATTAAAGCATTCTTAAATACTGTTTACGGCATAAGGGTTTCAGTAGCAGGCTAAATTGTTTAAAGCAATGTGCTTGAGATAAAAATAATATTTCAAACGTTACATTTTGTTTGAAAACTGACAAAAAACAAAACATGAATGTAAATTCGCAACATGTTGAAACAAACTGTTTTTGGTATTTATGAAGTGAACACAGAAAACTCAAGTAGTAGTAATCCTTAATACTATTTATAAAGACCTATAATTTTTCATCTTCCAGTAATCGTGGCAGATCTGGTTTTTTCTTAATTGCTACAAGTATAAGAAAAAGAAACCATTTTTATGCTGCATTTAGCTGTATTCTAATACTCATTAAAAATTGTAAAAGAACAAACAGTTGTATGAAAAAGAAATAATTTTGAGAACTAGATATTATACGCGATTAAAGTGTATAAAGACATTATTTAAAATGTTTACAGTGATAGTGCCATTTCTAAATTTGTGTGCTCCCAAGGTTTTCGACGCATTCAAAATTGATCGTGGATGTATTTTGTATATTCAAAATATTATAGAGTCTCCTTTAGTGCAAAAGTGCTTGTAATGATATCTGGAATTTTCATGACAATCTTTGTAAATGTAAAGCATCGTAAGCGCTCTTAATCTTTTAAAGAAAAACGTTTGAGGAGATATTCAATAGATTTACGTATTATGTTGAAAGATAGTTCAAAAATGCATTTCGAGTTTTGAGTTTTTTAAACGCCTCAATAAAAGTGCCATTTGCATCGTGAGCCAGAGCACAGTCTCATTGTTAGCAAAACTATACCGAGGTATCAAAGTAAAAAGTCTAAAGAATCATCCAATGATAATGGTAGGAGCTTGGAACGCCACTAACCCAATTTGTGTGGCTTGGTCTGCAGGTGGCAAGCCAGCGTGCCAGCAAATGGACCTGTGTGATGAAAATGGTGCTTGCCGATGGCTGCTTTTGCGGCTTCAACATCTGAGAGCTACAACAAAACGCAGATGACAACTCTCGGAAGCACTTGCCTCCACGGTATTTATCAGCAGCGGAGTTCAGACCTCAAATTCTTTGTTAAAAAAAATACCAAGTGAATTCCTATATTTGATACGCGAATATATTTGAAACTTCGCTTTGACAAGAATTTCAAATGTTTAAATGTAAAACAAGGGAGAAAAGTCGTGAAGAACTTTTGCGTAGTAAAGATTATAAACAAGTGATTTGGATCAATTTAGAAGACTATATTGCAGCAACTGAGGTTCAAAAACAGCACTACGATTTCAAACGAAATGCATTTTTTCGAGCACTAAAAATAGTTTTAAATATAATTACAAATTTGCGATTCGACTGGTTTCTTGTAAAATCCGTAATTTTAATTTTTCTTGTAATGCTATGTAACTTATAATTTTGATGTAACTGTAATTATTCCTTAAAACTTTTAATTTTTACAGTATCTTGTGGTTTTTGTTATTGTAACTATTTGCCATTCGATGTATCTGTGGTAATGTCATAATTGATAAAATCAATTAATCCTATTGAAGCAGTGTGCTGAATGATCACGAAATTAAATTTTTTGCGGGATTCGAATAAATAAAACGCTGATTTCTTTGACAGGGTTTTTTTTTAGATTCTTCCTTGCATTCCAGGAGTCCAACTTAAAGATTTATAAATTGAAATTTTATATTAATAGCTTTAGCATCATAAGTTTTTTTTCTTTCTTTTAATTTTTAATTGGACGAACACCTGTTGGATTCATTCAATATACAAATTAAAGTCTAAGCTTAAAGATCCTTGGTATTCGTCAAACTAATTCAATTTTAAAATTAACTTTACAGATCCGCTCAAGGGAACCAGGATTCGCTGAATGATAGGTACTTCATTGCATTCTTTCTTGGCTTTCCTACATGAAATTAGTTTTAAAGAGTACACATTTTCTAAGTACTGAAAGAGAAAACTTTATACAATCCAGCAGATTTGAAACTTCGTTTAGCTGACATCGAAAACCTGATAATTGTACAAATTTAATAATATTGCATTGTTTTTTACATAAATCAATATAAACTTTGAGTTTTATTTTGAAAATAAATATTGCCTATTACATGAAATCTAAATACTAATTCACAACTCTTTCAGAAATATTTTCTATTGCATTTTTTAAAATATCAAATAAATATTTAAGAAACCAGGATAATAGTAGCAGTCTAATGGGCTATTAACTCATTCAATTAAGATTTAATGGAAAACTGTAAAAATTTGTTTGTTTCATTTCATTCATACAAAGTTTCTTTCTGTTTTGCAACGTGTAGAAAGCTGTTCGTTGGTGGACTTAGCTGGGAAACAACAGATAGTGAGTATTCTTTTATTTATAACTTTACTGACATCATTTTGAAATTTTGAGAATTACTGTAACTGTCAAAAGTCAATTAAAATGTTTCTTATGATCAAAATTTGTATAAGCAATGATGATTTTTATCTTAGGACACCTTCAGATAACAGAACTGGCTCTGTTGTATGAGATGAATTTATGTTCTGAGCTTATTTAGAAAAAAAAGTTTTATATTATGAGTTTAAATGTTTTCAATCAAAACTTAAGAAAAATATCACAGAATCGTTCATATAATTGTTAAGCAAAAGAAATTTACTAACATGAAAAAAATATTGTTTCAGAGGAACTAAGGGATCACTTCAGTACATTTGGTGACATCGAGAGTATCAATGTCAAAACAGATCCATCTACTGGTCGTTCAAGGGGATTCGCCTTCATTGTTTTTGCCAAGGCAGAGTCTTTGGACAAGGTAAATATTAACATCTATTTATTTCAGTTTATCAAACGGACGTAAATGATTTTACTATGATGATTCTTAAAAGTCAGTTCTGCTACTGAGTGGTAGTGAGGAAAATCCTTTTCTGAAGTATTTTCATAAACGAACAAATTGATTTCTAAATATATAAAAGAAACATATAATATAAAAATCTTTCTATTGTTCATCAGGCTATGGCACATGGTGATCACATTATAAACAACAAAAAAGTAGATCCTAAGAAAGCAAAGGCCCGTCATGGCAAAATCTTTGTTGGTGGTCTTTCGACGGATCTTTCCGATGAAGACATCAAATCTTTCTTCTCTCAATTTGGAACTATTGTCGATGTTGAGATGCCATTCGACAAAACGAAGAACCAGAGAAAAGGATTCTGCTTTATAACCTTTGAGTCTGAACAAGTTGCCAATGAACTGCTTAAGACGACAAATCAAACCATCAGTGGCAAAGAGGTGAGTTCACTGAAAATAAAAACTAAAGCCATAAATACATTTTTTAACAGAATTAAGTAATATTTCGAATATTCTGAATTTTAGGTGCAAGTTAAGAAAGCTACCCCCAGGCCTGAAATGGGTGGTATGCGCGGCATGAGCAGAGGTGGACGTGGTGCTCGCGGTGGCCGAGGCCGAGGCTTCGGAGGTCAAGGTGGATGGGGCCAGGGAGGTTACGGCCAAGGTGGTTACGGAGGTGGTTATGGCGGTGGCTACGGTGGTGGCTACGACGGATACGGAGGAAACTATGACTACTACGGCAGTGGTTACGGAGGCTACGGCTATGACTACAGCGGATACGGTAATTAATTGAGTCCAGCCACTTCGTTTTTTTTTATATTTGCATACATTCTCGGTTATTCATATTAAATCATTTAACAAAGCAGTTCATTATTCTCCCATCCTCATTACATATACAACAAATTTTGAAAACGTCTCACCTCAATTAACTTCAGTTTTATTTCAAATTTGCTAGTTCCATTTCTTATTGTTATTAATGTGGGTCTTTTTATTACGTTGTATTCCTTCAAATTGCTTTCATAAAAAATTATGGATTATAACAATTGTGTCTGAATGATTATTAATCAATTAATTTTTCATAACATTAATCCGTAATTTTGCTATAGTTCATACAATAAAATTATGAATATAATGTACATATATTTAATCAATGTTATACGAATATTAGCATTATTTAGGATAAAAACGATCATGTGCGCGAAGAGGCGACATTGCTAGTCAATTCTATAATATTATCATTAAATATACTAAGAAAATGAAAAGAAAAAACCAATAAGCAGTTAACTAGAAGACTTACGGAATTGTCTTTTGTTTTTACACCGTGTGTTCCATGAAAATGCAGACGGCTATGGATATGGCGGTGGTAGTTACGATGGTGGCTACAGTGGTGGGCGCGGTGGTGCACGCGGAAAAGGTACGCATTAGCGTTCCTTTAGTTGACTTTCAACTTTTTCAATACAACAACCACATCTTCCAGTTCTTTGTCTTCCATAGTTTTTCCGTCTTATTGATCCATTTAATTACTTTTTTTTAAATATATTTTAGTATGTTTTCAACAACCGAGACTAGTTCATTTTAGCTTTCTAAAAAAATGTTTGTAACACCTACCACATACCGTTTTCTTACCCCTCGCGCACATGTCTCCGATTCGACGGATCATACTTTTTGTTTCGATATTCTCTTCCACTAAAGATATTAATTTTTGTCATGATCAAAACACTTATATAGGTGCAATTCATAAATACGTATGTTTATTATGCATTTAATTATTATATTCGAATTCACAATTTTTTTTTAAGAAAATACTTAACAAGTGAATGCATTGTAAAATACGTATTTAACATCGTGTTCATACAATAATATCTATCTTTTCCATGCATGTTGGTTACCACATCCTGCTTATCCAGCTTTAAGACATGTATAAATATTATCACTGTATACTCATTCTTACACATGAAAATAAAAATAATGAAAAAAATTCTATGGACAAGAAACAAGCAAGAATATGCAGAGCATTGATATAATTGTAAGTTCATGCAAGATTTGGAGGTTCACTTCACATGGTAACAAATTTTATTGGCAATAAAGGGATAAAAGGAGAGAGAAATTTTGCCTAAATTATTAATAAAAAAAATGAAAAAAATCGACCAAAAAAAATGAGCAATCTGCGGCTCTTACTACCTTAGCCTGTAGCCTCTCGATAGAATTTTCGTACTTCTTGTTCCTGGAAAGTTTCTTTAATTTCTTATTCGTCTTAAGATATTATTTATTTAACTAGTACGTAAATGTTTCAAGTACTAAATGCGCTGAATGTAACAACTACATTAATTTTAATTTTCTTATCTTTCGATTAATTAACGATTGATCGAATTACTGGTTTTAGCTAGTAAACTAGTGTATTGGCTTTTTAGTGATGTAGAAAGTTGATGTTTCCGATAAAAGTCGTATAGTAGAATCTAGTCTGAAATGTTCGAATGATTGTGTTCCAGGAGGCTCAGGCTTTGGCGGAAAGCAAAGAGGTGGCGGCCGCCAAAACCAAAGGCACCAACCCTATTAAATCCACAAATTTTCTTTCGACCGCGATGCCACTTGCATCGTAACTATTGGTGAGTTTCTCTCTTTTTTCTGACCTTTGGTTTTTTACTCATTAGCTCATTTTTTTTATTAATTTTTTTAATACACTACTATGTGTATTGTATTCATTATTTAAAAGTACAATATGTTTCTCCTATTTCGTTTGAATTTTATTTTTTTTCATTATTTTTTATTTTCATATATACTACATCGATTGTTAATTCGTGTATCTATTCTTGCTCTTATTTGTGAATAATGTACGATTGGACAGCCAATTGACTATGAGTGTAATTTTTAATAATATTAAGATAATACTATTATTGATTTCAGGTGGTCACCCATCCTATAACAATCGTAACTCGTCAAATCATCATTCCATAACAAAGCCTCGTCATTATCAACAAGACCCCCAAACGCAACCGCGTAGGCAGTACCAACAATCATCATCGAATAAAGTTGTTCATCGTACATCATAGCCGTCGAATCATCATTGAAAAGCATTTTTGACAAAAAACTAAGCTTTGCCAAAAAGCAGCAATAGCTCGCTTTGTCGCCTCATTAGAGGTTAATCGGGCACTGACTCTAGCCTTTAACTGAAATATGTTATGTACATCCGAAGTTCTAATGCGGTAGTCGCAGAAAAATGTATATTGTCAAATAATTTTTTCAATAATAATTTAATTTCAGTATTTCTATGTTTTTGAATGAAACTCACAAAATATAGTTAATGAATTTTTTGTTTCACTGTGATTACATTATTGTAATCAAAATCATAAATTAGGGAGGGGGGATATACAGTTGTAGATACATTATTATACAAATCTTTTATTATTTCTACGGCGGCAGAAGCGAGTTTTGTACAAAAAAAACTCATCAAGTCATCAGTCTTAGAAAAAGATTAGTAGTATAGAGTTAAACCCGGGTAATCGTAAAGATTAAAAGCTTGTATTACATCGTTTAACATGTGTAAGTTTATTTTAATTTTGTTTGTAACTTAGTTTGAAAGAAGTGAGAGCGACAGAACTAAATGTAGAGAATTAAGCAGGCAACGTACTTTTACACGATGAAGAATGAAGCATACAAGAATACCAGAAAAATTGTGAACTGAAATTTATTCGAATTCGAAAAAATTGATTTTCGAAAATAGACAGAGTTATTGTAAATCAATTTTTCTGATAAAAATGAAATAAAGCGTGGTGGAAAAAAGCGAAAAACAGATGTCGTGAAAAGATGATTGCTTCCTTTATTATATATTATTATTATTGGTAAGAACTAGATCTAAATAAAATCATTTTGTGTATATAAATATTAAATTCATATTTATTTACTCACACCACCTATTATACAAATTTTCTACAAACATTTTCTTTTTATAAACATTCTTGCCTTGCAAATTATCCTTTACTCGCTCAGCCAAATGAATTTATATATACAAACACTGGCATGTATTTGCAGTAGAAATAAGTATTAACTATGAGTATGCATATTCTTAACTTTACACGAATCACAAGTATATTTTGTCATCGATCTGATAGAATACAATAAAAAAGAAAAAAGAAAAATCAACGTGTACGTTCATTCGATACTAAAAAAACACATCCCCAAATCAATGAATTCTAATAAAAAGATAATCATAACAACTAGAATTTATCAGAAATCAGCAATACCAAAGGTGTATAAATAACATCATCCAAAGAGAGTCGCAATGCGAATTTCTACGAAACCTAAAATTGTCCAATTCGATCGTTGTATGCAGGTGAGTCGTCGATATAGTTCGAAAAATGTCCGACCAATCACGTATGCCGTTGAACAGAATCTGTCCTCCACATGCATATACGAATATAGCATTGCAGAGTAAAAAATAAAAAATCTTCCAGAATGTCAAAAGAGTAAATTTAAAATAAAATAGCATTGAATTAATTTCTGACATATAATTATATTAGATATAATCGAGAAATGATATGTTATATATCGTAGAATCGACAGTGGCGACGAACGGGCGAACGGATAAAGCGACAAACCGTCTTCCGTTTGGACTATAAGCGACAACGCGCACGACGTGCGCGAATCGCTATTGGTCAACAGCCTTCTCTTCTTTCCAACTCGTGTGCTCATCGGTACAATTCGTCGAACCGGCTAAAGTGGTAGTCCCTTCTCCTCGCGTAACAAAAAAAAGAGCCGTGTATATATACATATCTCTCTCTTGCACGATCTCCTAGTGCACTAGTACACTGAATCCGAAGCTCGAGATAAATTCGTTGCAAGGACTCAACGCGATACAAAGCATCTTTATAAACGACGAAATAATTTGCAATACAAGCCATACACATACACCCAGGTAGCGGAGACACGCCGCCAAAGTGCGGTATATAACACAGCGAAACCTATAGTAGAGGGAGAGACAGTCGAAGAGGCAGAGTAGAGGGAGAGGAGACGGAGAAGTTTGTAAGAGAGAGAGAGAAAGGAATAACAGAGACGAGAAGCAGTGAGAAGAGCGCACTTGGCCGATACGACCCCCCGTCCGGAGGAGGACTACGACCACGACGACTTCATCCAAGGTAGGTTTATCTTTAAAAAGGACGTAACCTCTCGCGTCTATCTAGCCGGCTTCTTTCGATTTTCGTTCTGCTTTTCGAGATATCTTTAGGGATAATCGCAAAGAGTGTAGGTGGAATGTGTGCTAAGATCCAAGTAATCTCTTTCTTTCTCATTCCCGCTCGTGAAATCATCGCGCCATGCTTGCACGGCCGGTGACGCGTCGTCGGGGAAGCCAATTCTGGACATTTGCTTATCCTCTACAGAAGTTCAGAACGATTGGGATCGGTTTTTCGCTCTAAGGGTTTATTCGTAACTTTCTCGGAGCAAGCACGTTTTGCTCTTTCGAGAAGCCTTCCGGGCGACCTCGCTCCGTCTCTTTCTGGCTTTCGGTGGGCTGCCCCGCGCTGTATCTATCTCTCTCTCTCTCTCTCTCTCTCTCTTTCTCTTTCCGAGCTGTTCCTCGGATGGCCGGTCGATCGCGTTGCGGTTCCTGTTTCGTGCTGAATTCTCGAGCGTGGCACCTGGCTTGGCTGCGAAATCTGCGTTGACTCTTTTTTATATATATGCATCTCCGTGTAGGATGCAAAATTTTTTTCCTTAAAAGGGAAAGAGAGATAGACAAAGAAGTAAATGGGAAGAGTGCAAGCTGTGTCCTCGAAGATTTTGGCTTCACGTGTTTGAAGATCGCCGTTTTTTTTTCCTCGTCGTTGGCTCAAGCTACGATATGGGTATACACACTGTGTTGCCAAATGTACTCTGCTCCAAATTTTGATTCATCGAACTTCACTGCATCGCTCTTTTGCCACTCATTGAAATTAATTTACGTCAGTTCTTTAGTCTCGTTCTCACGCTTGATTACTACTTCATCTTTATCGGATTGAAATTGTTGGCTTACGGTGGCTTTACTTTTGGGTTTTCTATCGTAACATAACTTAAAGCTTTTTTTTCGTACTGCACTTTTTACTAGAACATGCAATATAATCCATACGATATGACTTATCTTAACATTTTTAGATAAGGATTTTTATATTTTTAACTTGTATTGATGAGTTATTGGCAAAAGAAACTTATTTTTATTTCGATCTACTTTACAGAAAACTGCCTTATTAAAATTAAGCCACAACTCTGTTAACTAGGAGACAACAGTGATTTAGACTTTTAAGAAACTAAAACTGTAAAAGAAGGTAGACAGGAAATGGTCATGGAGGCACCCCACTCACCACAATCTGTTGGTCGTGAGTTTGTCCGACAATATTACACCTTACTCAACAAGGCTCCGGCGCACTTACACAGGTTGGATTCATTCTCATTTGTCATTTCTTTTCTGGTTTTCTAAGCATAGGATATAATTTTCCCATAATGATGATTTTAGGTTTTACAACAACTTTTCCTCCTTTGTTCATGGAGGTTTAGAAACCAATCGGGAATCTAGTTCAGCAATTGGTCAAAAACAAATCCATCAAAAGATCCAAGCTCTGAATTTCCAAGATTGCCATGCTAAGATCAACCAAGTTGATTCGCAATCAACTCTTGGCAATGGTGTTGTTATCCAGGTAATTAGTAAAATAATTTATATTTGTTGGTTCTTTGTTCTCTATTATAATATATATTAATAATTTTGGTCAGGTTTCTGGAGAACTATCCAATGCCGGCCATCCTATGCGACGTTTTACACAAACCTTTGTGTTAGCATCTCAAGCTCCAACAAAGTATTACGTGCATAACGATATCTTCCGTTACCAAGATTTTGACTATGCTGATGAGGAAGAGGAGGAGTTGGAAGGAGAGGGTAATAACGAGAATGTTGAGAGAGAAGGTGATGTTGAAAATGCACGATCTGAAGTTGAGAAAGATGATCAAAATCAAGCTCAACAACTAGGCACGAAAATTGGTAATGTTGAGCATGGCCAAACCCCACAACCTCCTCTGATTACTCAACAGCAGCAAATTTATTATGCTATGCCTCCACAACAACAAGTAAACTTTTTTCTAATTATTTATAAATATTAATAAATTTGAATTTTTTCTTATTAATCGTGAAAAACACTTTAAATTTAGATTCATCCTGTAATGCAACAAGTGACCATCAATGGATCTGTTCATGAAGATTCTTCCATAATATCTCAACAACCTCTACAACAACCGCAATCCCCACCCCAACAGCAAGCACCTCTTCAACAGCAACAACAGCAACAACAGCCGCAATACATCGCTGAAGCCACTCCTCAGGAGCAATTCCAATCAGAGAATGAACAAGATTCGATTTCTCAACAACAACAGCAGCAACAGCCTGTTAAGACAGAATCTTATTCGACATCCGAAGAAACGAGCGATCAACCAGAAGCTGAGCAAAACTATACATCTTCTGCTCCTGAAGCTGAAATAGAACATCAAGTTTCATCTCAGAATACAAGCAGTAGTGGACCCGTGACATATGCAAACTTAGTGAAATCTTTACCAGCGGTTGGAAACACGAGTCCACAAGTACCTAAGCCATCGTTTTCACCGGTAATTGTTAGAATTGAAAAAATTCAAAATTTTCTTCTATCCCTTTATTGTTGTTTTATTATAACGTTGCAGCCGCCCATTCAGAATCTACGCATTGACGATAGGGTACAAACACATCAACCATCCACTGGAGCACCTGTACCTAGTTCCGGTAGCATACCCATGGGTCAACATCTGCCAAGAATCGGAATTGTTCAACCGCAACAAGCACAACAGCCATATCAGCAAAGAATACCTAGAACTGGTGGTCCAATTCCAAGAGGTAAAACTAGCAGATTTTATTAAAGCAATATTTGTGACTTTTCTTTGCATTTCTTTTATTGTGATGATTAATTATGTACATGACATGATTTCAGACGGAGAACGACGCACTGGTCGCCCTGGTGGTTACCCTGATGCACACCAATTATTTTTGGGAAACCTTCCGCATAACGCTTCTGAAGACGACTTGAGACAAGTTTTTGAACGATACGGTCGCGTAGCTGATCTTCGTGTGCACAGTAAACAAAATGATCGCACGAAAGGAATGCAAGGCGCAACTAATACTAGAGTTCCAAACTATGGTTTTATTACATTTGAAGACACGACAGTCGTTAGTAAAGTTCTTAAGGATTTGGTGAGTTAAACTACTAATTAAATTATTGTCACAATGATAAACATAAATGTAAGGAATTATATAACTTATATCATAACCCTTTATGATTGTGTAGCCCATCTACTTCCCTGACGAGAACGGTCAGAAATTGAATGTCGAAGAGAAGAAATTCCGACCAAGGGAAGGAACTGGTAATCCTGGCCGACCAAACCCAGGAGAAGGCAATATGGGTCGTCCAATGGGTACACAACAGCAGCAACAACGCGGACCAGGTAATATTTTGTTGAAGCATATTTACATCAGCAAATCTTACATAAAGAGCTAAACAACATTATTTTGATCAAAAGGTGGTCCAGGTGGAATGATGCGAGGTGGACAACATGGAAGCCGCGGACGTGGCGGTTTCAATCGTGGAGGAGGTGAAGGTGGTCGAGGAGGACTAAGACAGCCGGGAGGAAATCCAAACAATCAGAACTATCAAAATCGTCGCTAATTTTTGGAAAAATCATCCCATCGAATTAAACGTCAAGATTTAATAATAAAGAGACGAGAATAAGCGCGAAAATTGAGCATTGCTCAAAACTTAACCTTACGTAAAAAAACAAAAGAAAAAAACGCAAACTCGAGAAAACGACATTCCGACCGAAAAGGAATAGAACTTTCGCGAGACTCTTCCTTAAGAAAGAAGATCAGTGCAACATAAACTTTTTTAAGCGCGGAAATTACCAGAGAAACAAGACAGATTTGGGACATAAAACGAGAGTAAGTTAATGTGCGAGCACAGACTTTTGTCAATTTTCTAAGTTGACATCGACCTAAAAGTAGTTTTGCATAACTTAATTAAGATTTGCTTTAAGGACCTTCAGTGATTGCCATGGGAGCTCAGTTGTGCTTAATTGATTAGGTCACATGTTTATATATTTACCGCTTCGTTATTCGAATAATTCCTGCTTCGCTTAACTAAGTTGTGCTTAAGTTATACTAGGGCAGGTGTTGAAGCGTGTGAAAAACGGGCCTTAGTTCATTTAAGTCATGCATTAAGAAATCAGGTTGTGCTTAAGTTCATTAAGTTGTGCCTTAGAATAATGACAGTCTGCTTAAGTTAATTAGGTTATGCTTAACTTTATTAGGTTGTGCACAAATGAAAAAGTTATGCGAGGGGACGTGATTTTTAGCGTGAAGTTTTTTTACGCTTAATTTACCGCAATAATTGATCCTCACATAAGTTAAACATGTATAAAGTTTTACATGACCTAATTAGCCTTTGCATAGCATTTTCATGTTCGTATAACTTTATTACATTTTAGTTAAGTTTATTCATAAGGACTTCGTATTTTTTTAAGTCTTGCATAACTTGACTAATCTTTGCATAACTTTTTTCGGTTCTGCATAACCTAATAGATTTATGCATAACTCCTTCGAATCTTGCATAACTTAATTAACTTTTTCATAACATTCTGAAGACGTGTATAAACTACTTAACATTTGCATAAAATTTGGAGTTATGCACGAGTTTATACTTTCTGCATAACATTGTAATACCTTAATGATTTAATTAAGTTTTGCATAATCTCTGTCAATACAATACAGAACTTAATTAAGTACCTTGAAAAAATGTACCCCTCTTGATTTTTCAAAGTTAAGGAAACTGGTTTTCCTCCTACTCCTTCCCATATCCCTCAAAATATTGATTGGGAATCATACTTTATCAAATTAGTCATCCAAATTTTTCTCAGAACGGCCAAAAATCATTGTAAGAAGTAATCGGTTTTCGTCAGTTCACTTAAAGTAACTAGCTGAATAAATGCAACACTTTTTGCAAGTCACTACCGTTTAACGTTTATAAAGAATGTGATTAAATTAGAGTTTTGTATAAAATCATAATCCGAATAAACCAAAGTTCAACTGCTCGTAATTTCGGTGCCAGACAGTTCAAATTTTTAATATTATTATTCATTTATACATTTATTTTTTACTGTATATCGATTAATTGACCGTTTTAGCCTCGTGATTATTATATTCTAAATTGATCATGTCTTTTAATAAATTATTGACATAAGATTCTAGAAAGTCTTCTTTAAATGCTGATCTATATATATATATATAAAGTAAATATTGTTTTTGACGAAATTACGTAACAGATGAACATAGAGAATACAAGACGACAAAAGTATGAAATGAGTGCGTTGAAGATGAAACCAAAATATGAAAGCCAACATAAGAAGTGAACGAAATAATGAACGAACGTATCGCGAGTGTATTGTAACGTTTTTTGCATTTAGTATAATATACCTATCTTACTACTGAAACTTATGAAGTTGTTGTTTTTTGTAATTACAGCATAATATACAATAGGAATAAAAACCAACTCCTTATTTTTCCTCGCTAGTTATTGGCAAACTAACGATAAATCATTTTACATAGACTTAAAATGATTTATCAATATAGACTTTGACTTTTCATATAAATTTTGCTTCACTTTCTAACGAAATATTATTTAGTACATCAATGCATTGTATACAGTGTACGTGTCAAACCTCTGTAGTTACTTAACTACTTATACGATTAATAGAACGACATCAGCTCGGAGATTTTAATTGTAATTTCGTTTCAATCGTTTCTCCTGATATTTGCATATATGAAAATTACACTATTCAATATTCATACCACTTGTTCAAACATTAAAATCATTCAAGACTGATGCCGATCTCTAAGAATTATTTATACTTTTGTATATCTGAGTATTGTTGTCTTATTACTTTCAACTATCAGGTGACAAAATGTCATTTTTCTCGTACAATTCAAATGAACCTACAAGCAAAAACTAATTGATCGACTGATTTTGTAGCAATATATTACGAAATAACACTCTATTGTCCCTTTCATAACATTGTATAATAAACTTAGTGGAAACTGATAAATGTTCCTCGTGATTCTAATGGAAACCACTGTTTACACTCCTTAACATTGTTTTAAATTACAACCTTTTCCATCAATTCGTAAAATTATTCGTAAAATTATTCGTAAAAAATGTAACTTTCGAGAAACATTATTATTTATTACCCATATCATTTAAAAACTTTGATTTGACAAATCGAAACTATATTATTTTTACGTACAATCATCACGAATTTTCAGCATTGCGAAGCATTTAGTTAATTTGTCAGACGAAATTCATATTAAATCACAGGGAATTCACACTTGTATTGTCGACAAATATCGACAAATCGAAAAAATGCTCGGTTTGCAAGAAAAACGAATACTTATTCGTATTCATTATAATTATACAATCTTTATAACGCTACCCACCCACTGTTAATCCGTGCATCTTTCAATCTAAAAAAAAACGTTAAACTCTATAAACCCGGCAACAAAAGCTTTTAAACTATTCACATAACCGACTCCCACAACGATAATCAAATAAGAGCACACAGATCTCTCTCTCATTTCTTAACTGCAGCGACATTACGCTTCGTTTAACTTGAATTGCATCTTAAAGCCTTCGTCCGCGTTTGCGTTAGCCGGAAAAATAATAATCATCGTCGCAAAAGCGGTTCAACGCTATACATATTACATATGCTTGTGCCTACACACGCATACATTGCACACGCCTATGTGCATAGGACACGATGACGAAGAAGCGGCACACAGCAGTAGCAGCGGTGAAAAAAGATGGTTACAAGGAAGTCAAAGAATGAGGAGAAAAAAGACAGCAACAAGAGTGCAGCCCGTTCAAAAGCCCTGGAGAGAGAAACGGGGGCCACGCGATGGAAGGGCGGCGTGATGAGATCACATCCCGCGCGCTGCGATTCTTCGCCGCGGTTCGCCAGTCTCGGCCGGCCTAGCGAGTTAATCGGCTGTTGTTGGACAGCCTCAAGACTCAACGAGAGCTTTTTTCGATAACATCTTTTTTCGGCTTTTTCTTCATCGATTCGAGGGTACAGCCGAGAGGCTGATCAAGGTTTGTTCAGATTTTATTTTTTGTAAAATAGTTACAGATAGACCTATAGTGATAGATGATATAGACAGGCTTGTAATGGGAATTTTGCTAGTTTTGCTAGTCAAAATTAAAGTATCAGCTTCTTTACCATTTTTTATGTTACTCCAAAAGAAATGCCATTCCGACAATATATTTTCTCTTTGCATTGCATGCATTAAATTATGCGAAAAACAAGGCAGTCGTCTATTAGAATTTCATACTCAAGTGCATCAATTCTGCGATAGCTATGTGACATCCTGCTTGATAATTCAATTGAAGAGGAAGTTTGGACGGACGTCGCACGTGTCTGTATTTTCTATATATGCATATTATTAAAGGATGCTCTAGATTTCCGATAAGGAAATTGTTCATATCCAGAAACTAGAACAGTAGCTGCAATGGAAACAATCTCCGAATTGCGACGATAAAAAATTATGGCAAATTTAATATACGTGTAGCTTTAATCCACTTCACGTATGAAGAAAATGATTTATTCTTTGTTATAAAACTATTAAGTTTGTTTATGAATTTTTCATTTATTTTTATTGTATAATTATACGTAGTCGATAAAAAATAGATCAACGTTGTAGTTGACGTTATATATGGCAATTTTAAATGAAATAAACAACGATAAATAAATATTGAACCGAGTTTAACGAACTATCAGATGCTATTTTCGTTTGGAGAGCAATACACGCTCGCGTCGGGGCGTATTTTTGCGTGGGTTACTATTCGGTCTCAAGACGACGATATGTATCCTACGCGATTCTTAATAAAAATAACTATCGGTCTGTCCAATTTTTTCTCTAGAGCTCATACGATAAATGTATATATTTGTCCTGTAAGCTCTCTCTAACCCCCCCCCCCCCTCCCCTCTGTCTCTCTTTCTATGTATAGCGAAAATTCTAATTTTCATCACGAATTAAAATGATATATTAAATATTCTTAAATATTAATTTAAATAATAAAATAGACTTTAATCGCTCGTCAACATATAATTCGAAGATATTTTCAAATTTGTATTTTCAAATCTTTTTCAACGAGTTGTCAATTATTTAATTATAAACTTCAGTCAAGACCTTGACACGATCATTATTAATCTATCGTACATTTTTCGATTTCTTTTATCGTAATCAAAATACTTTACATAATCAGATACATATGTGTGAGCAGTTTGGAGATATTCATAGTCGTTTCTTAGCACAGACCCACATATATTTTCGGAAGAAAACAAACTGTCATCTTCAAGCCCATGTTATGCGTCTTTATGTCTAAAGCTGTGAAGTCTTGTTTGTTCGTTACTTAAAGTCAATCGTTACTTTACAATTAAACGCATAACAAACTCCCATTATTCGGAATAGACAGGAATGATTTAAAAAGTAAACGCTTTGTAATTAATAAGTAAAAAAATGCTTCTCCATAAGACATATCTTTATGAAATAAAGTAAACGACGTAACGTTTAAAACCGCAGACTGGCTCCAGTAATTTTAAAAAAGTTAAGCGAACTAATCTGCAAATACACCCCCATAACGTACGCCCCATACGCTCTTTCTCTTAAGTAAAATAAAAAAAAAAGCTATAATCAGACAACGAGGTCATGCAAAAAAGCCTCTGATACATCGAGGTCATCGTCGCTCTAAGGCAGTTTCTCCGAAGCAGATAAGTTCCCTCATCGCTACGCGCGCTGCCGCGGCTCCGTCGACCGGCGTTCTTCGGTCGCGTGGGCGGCGGTACATCATAGCTCCTTTTTCCTCTTGAAACTCGCGGCCTCTTTCCCCCCCCCCTCTTCCTTTAGCCACCCCACCCCTGTATAAGTTCGCGTGCGTGATTTTCATTCCGCGACAATTTCGACTTCGCGCGATTTCTTCGCGGAAACAAAGCTTTATTCACTTTACGCAAGATATATGTACACGCATAACGTATATTATTACGCAATTTATGTATGCGTATGATTGGGATTTTGAAATAGCACGGGAGAATGTGAGCTTTTGTTAACTGGTTTCTATAAGACTGATGACATTGACTTCGTGTATATAAACGCCGTTTGTATTGAGGTTAATTTTATGAATATTTTATATGCATTTCGTATACGATGTAATATCCTATATGGGACAGACGAGGACGACGCGTAGAAGACGAATTTGCTTTGGTTTTGAATATGAGATTCGAATCGTGGATTTTTTTCATTATATATGTTAGCATTTTTAATAGACGTTTCAGTTTATTTATATAGATACCGTCATGTGTGCGTTTTCGTTGTTTCGCGTTTGCGCCTTTTTGCGCAATAGATTAATTATGCTCCAAATGTAAATCACTGGTCAACTTGTATAATTAAAGATCTAATTAAAAACTGTATCCAAAGCCAAGCACTTATTATTATCACATCTGAGAAAAGTTACTGCAGTGTGAAATTCTAACGGGTTATAATGCTATATACCATACGGTTTCTTCGATGACATAGAAACATGGGTAGACTGGACTTGCGCTTAAAAATATACTCAAACAGTAAAATCGCTTTACGATTCTGCATGCATGTTTTTATATCCAATTATGGTATAGCGCTTGGTTATTTCGTATACGGCTAATTTCGGATTCAGAAAGTTGTGTGTTAAGGTCTTTATTGATATAACTTTTATGCACCGTGATTTAAAAATAATTATGATTAAGATGTACTTGCTCCTTCGTGTTAGGACACTTGTACATATATGTATATAATAGGAGTGTATAAAGACTCGCAAAGTTAGTCGTTAATGCGATAATTTGATAGCTCAACTACAAAAACATTGTATCCGATTAGTTGGATAATAAATATAATATTAACAATCAATAGTTCCCTCACCTATGTACATCAATTTTGTCATGCTTGCGGTTCTTTTGAAATATTATTTCTAATTATACAAGCAGAGCTTACATTTTGTAGATCGTCGTCATTCGGCTTTTATGCCCGAAAACGCAACAAATACAGAAAAGAAAATGTTTTATAAATTGTGCACCGATGGAACATTATACTTTAAAAGTCATAATAATATAATTACGTCGACAAATTTAACGCTATATTAGGAAAAAAGCGCGAGGAAATTATATATGAGGATGCATCGTTAAAGTGCTTAGTGTAGCATGAAAATAAGGTTTTGAAAGAGTTATTCGAGAGACGGGTGTTTAGTGTCAACCTAGATTTATGAGGCATTTTAAGATAGAAACGAGTCAAAATCAAAAGAAGTACGAGCATACGAAAATAACTTCATTTAACTGTTCCTGAAAAAGAGTCAAGATTTTAAAAATGCCCTTAAATTAATATGTAGCCACATATAACGATAACATTTATCATAATGATTATGACGTATAATTATTGTAATTTCGCCAAATAGATATTTAGATAAAAAAAATGTAATCTGTTCTTTTAACTACATAAACTTCACTTTTCTTTTTCCGATAGTAACCATGAAGACGAAGCTTTTGCTCGTCGGACTATTGGTGACGATTCTATTGGTCAGCGATGCTTCTGCTGAGGTTTGTATACCATAACTACATTTGCTGTGTGGATTTGTTACGCATAGAAATGTTATCTAAACAATAAAGGATAATCGTTATTGATACATTAAAGTAACGTTTTTCACTCTTGAATATCGCGAAGTAGCTATTCCGATGTAGGAGCATACTACATAAAGTATGGAGCACGAATGTTGCAAAAATTTATAACACAAATGTCAAATTCACCATAGAAAAATAAAAAGAGGCATCGCCGTGTGAGGACCACTACAACCGAATCCACCGTCGACGATGACGTGATGAACATGTTAGAGGCTGACGAAGTCGTTGCTGATGCAAACGAACATAATGGTAAAACAGAACAGCATGTTGATCCTTGCATGCTGAAGCATTGTGGAGCTGGTCGCATCTGTCAGGTATTTATTATTAATTTCTATACTCTCAGTTTTATTATGTTTACGAAATAATATGTTTAACTTTACAAGAGGAGATCTGATTGAGGTGGTTATTTTTTCATTTTCAAAAAATTATTTCCCGAAAAATTGACAGTTTTTAAGGGGATACTCAAAACGACGTTGACGGTGACATCGACTTTTCATTTTCACTTAAGTAATACTTTTCTGATTTTGCTTACAGAAATAATTTAATTTTACCTGTAAAATTGACGGTCACGGTCTCGCTTCGGATTACTCATTGTTTGCAAAAGTGACACAGAATTAGAAAAATAGCTAAGCTAGAAAGCCCCTTAAAAAATCTCTGAACGCGAGAGGTTTTCGATTTCTCATAAAAAAATTAAGAAATAACAAAGAACCGAAATTCATAGTTAACCGAGGATCACGAAGCTAAGTGTGTCTGCATCGAGAAATGCGGTGAAGAAATCGATCCTCGACGACGCGTATGCACTAATTACAACGAAACATTCGGAAGCGACTGCGAAGTTTATCAAGCCAGATGCTTCTGCGACACAGAAGATTCACGTTGTCGTGGTCCGGACTACCAGCACGTACATATTGAGTACTATGGCGAGTGCAAGCAGATGCCCGTAAGTGTTTTCCGCCATTTAAAGCTACGGAACTACTTTATGGAGTTATTGATTTTAAGTTCTATCAATACATTTAATACGTTTAACACAATTCCTATATCTTCATCGTTTCATTAAATATTCACGTAGTTTTTGTAATATTTCTTTAAAATGTGTAATCTAATAATTTCTGAACGATAGCACTGATGTACATGTATATACGTATATTTTTCAATAGTAGTATGGATTTGACATAATTAAAAAATAACAATATGGAATTATCGATTTGAATTCGATTGATTGATTTGCGCAAGAATCAAAACTTAAAAATAGATACCCTGCGCATAGAGACGGTCAATTTTATCTTGTGATTAAAGATTCTGACGAATCTATCGTCTAAAAAAATCAGTATATCATTGTATTGAAATGCAAATTAATGAAAATAAAAAAAAAATGAAAATTTACACTAGGCATGCAAAGAAGAGGACCGTATCGACTTCCCTCGTCGTATGCGCGACTGGCTCTTCAACATCATGCGTGACTTGGCCGACCGTCAGGAATTACCTCATTATTATTTGAAGATGCAACGCGAAGCAGAATCGAACCACACGTTGCGTTGGTCAAACGCCGCTATCTGGAAGTGGTGCGACCTCGATGGTCATCCCCACGACCGAGCTGTTTCCAGACACGAACTATTCCCAATCAGAGCGCCACTTATGGCTTTGGAACATTGTATCGCTCCGTTCCTCGACTCCTGTGACACCGATAACGACCACAAGATTACGCTGAAGGAATGGGGCAAGTGCTTGGAGCTTCAAGAGGTATTGTTTTCTTTTCGTAAACCACGCACACGCGCGCGCTTTCTAATAGTTACATTTTTCACTTTCATTTCGTTCGCTCTCTAGTGATGAATTTTCAGGTGTTAGGTATTTTAAACGGAAGATTTTACAAAACCCTCTCTGCATCGAAAAGCTTATAATTGAAAAAAAACAACTTTAACTAAAGACTTGAGTCTCTTCAATTGCGGAGCGCGTTTTTACTATGAAAAGTATTCAAATTGAACATAATAATGATTAATCCATTTAACCCTATTAACACAGCGGTCTTAATTATTGTTTCCGGTTTCTAATTTTTTAACGCGTTTTAAAACAAAGAATATCTTTTAAAACGTAAAATATTTTTTTAATTTTCAGGAGGACTTGGAAGAGCAGTGCGACCACTTGGCAGAGGCTGCTGCCGCAGATAGCAAGGAGTGAACAATCGATTGGGAATGATTACTATCTGAGAAGATGTTCGCGCGGAGGGCAGGCATTTTGCTTCATTTTGTGCTTTTGTATCAAAGAGATCGTTATATACTTACGTCTACAATGCATACCCCAAAAATTCTATTTATATATATATATATATATATATCAATATATAAATATAATTATTTTATATAAATAATTATTTTCTTATTGTTCGTATTATATTTGTATGATCTGCAAACGTGCCATATACTCGCAATAGATCGAAATACTCATCAATTTGATTGACACATATTAATGTAAGACGAAAAAACAAACATAGTAATTATTACTGGATTTGAAAAATGTTGTATTTTCAATACTGTTTATATCAATAAAGTACTCGTACATTAAACGTAATATACTTTGTAGCATTAATAGTTCGTTAATCGTGACAAGCGTAATCAGTACTCTTGTCGCGAGTTCCAATTTCAATAACCTTTCGGAATGATCATAGCTACGTAATAGTTTCCTAGAAAGTAAAAAATCTGCATTCGAATAATAGACTTTCCCGCTTTTTTATTACCGGCTTTCGAAGTTTCGACTCTGCCTACTACGCATACTTACGAGAACCGCCTTTACATTAACGGTTGGCATTCAAAACTTGGCTACTGCATAATATATATAACATGACGACGCCAACAACGACCAACGAAGTTTTCTAAATTGACGAGTTTTTACGGTCTCGTTATTTCTGAAGCTGTTGAAAAACGTTTTCAAATCTATATCGTGCGTTTTATTTGAATAGTTGACGATGTATCTGTCTGTGCATACGCGCGAAAGAAATGTATACGGCAGTCGGTAAAGACCAAAATGTTCAATTACATCATTTATATATAAACGAATCGAGGCAAAAGCTCAAGAAATTTCGTCGAAATTTCATGGGCATTTTAATCGTGAATCGTTAAAGAAGACGAGATAAAGCTAAAAACCCTGTGGATGTCTAGAAATAGTGTAAAACAAAGAAAGAACGTGTCCACGACAAAGACGATTCTCCCCTACTGCGAGAAACGATATAAAAGCACCGATGTCCTGTCCCTTAAAAATACCCTGAGTTCGTACATAATGCAATCTAACAAAGTACATGCACAGCGCGTCTCCGAGACGGAAGTTGGAACACTCACCGCTAGAGGCACTGTTAGCTCAAGCTCCTCGTAGTCGTCCGTTGACCGCAACCAGCCTCAACGCGTCCCTACCTTGGCGCGCGCGTCGTTTTCTCTCTCCCTCTTCACGGCGTCCCTTCTTTTCGAGAGGCATACAGAGCGAACGAGAAAGAGAGAGAAAGAACCGCAGCACACGCGTTCTTGTCGGTTCCTCTCTGATCTTGTGCTTCTACTTATATCGCTTTTTTAGAATACGCTTTTCCAACAATATTTAACGCAAAGAAGTACACAGCGTGTTTATTACGTATATATATATATGCACACATAGGTGAATAAACATATGTGTATGAATACATTATATGAATACGCGTATATATATATATTTGTCTGTCAATGTGACCGTCAAAGACGTTTCTTAGGTATTCTATGTATACAGATGCTCTTCCTCTAAGCATATTATCCTTAATGGAGATCCAATGGTAAAGCCGTCGCGAGAAATTGTCGGCGTCAGCTCGATTCTCACTATTGTAGTGTAAAATATTTTTCATTTGCACATTTTTATTCTGATTCCTGGATTTCGAGTGATTAGGACACGAATTTTCTAGTCTTTAGTTTCAAAGCCTATTTTTGACGAGAAAAACGCGAATTTTATTAAATGCCATTGAATTTCCTTAGGACTATGTGTGAATTTTAAAATTAACTTAAAGCGAGCGAAACACGAACTAAAGGACTGAATATCAAAATATTTCTAGAATACTCGAAATATTGTACAGTATGCCTTTTAATTAAATTTTTTTTAAATCCCGCCTCTAGAAATAAGTACACGCGCGCTATTTGATCATTTTTATGGAATTTCGTTATTTGCAGTTTCTTTAATTCCTTGCGTAGATAAGTGAAATATGTAGTCTTTATTCGTTTAATTTTAAATCTACGCATTCAAGCTTCATTTATTGCTTTATTTTTTAAATAATGTATAAGCAAGAATATTAAATCTAAAACAGTGTATAATTCGGTTTACGAATTTCATACTGCATTTTCTTTTCAAAATTAATTTCAGATTTATTACAATTTTTCCGATTGTTACGGGTAAAGCGATCTTTTTTTATTCGAACAAAGAACATTTTTCGACATGCTAGTTTGCAACGGAAATTTCGTACGATCAAGACGAATGCCCGAATTCACTATTTTCCCTATTTTGTACTTCTTTCGCGTTACATCTATAATGCGCCATCTATGTTTCACTATATATTTCATACTAATGGAATCGCTAGAATAAAATTGACTTAAATAAAACTTGTAAAAGCGTAGGTTACAGAACATAAATTTTCCAATGGATAATAAAAAATTATTCATAAAACTTCCTTGTACGGTAATACAAATACAAAGCTCGGCTGAAAGTGTATGCACTGATTTCAAGTGACAATTCAGTTTTGAATTTTGAAATGCAAAAAATTATCCGAATTCAAAATTGGTATAAAAATTTCTCGTTGAATAAAACGTTAGATGTAACAAGAAGAAAGTTTTTTTGTGGTCTGGTCTGCATAAAAAGCATATCAATACCCGTGCTGTATGTAGGCAAAGTAGGATTGAAGAGAAAAACGACTTTTTTTTTAACTTTTGTGATTTCATTTGTTTATTTTTAATATAACAAATTTTTATATTATTCTTTTAATCAATCTTAAAATCTGATAATAGAATAAAAGGAAATCGAAAATCATTTTGAACCAAACATTTTACTTTGCAGTTGGACAGCTTTGAACTTGAAACGCTACACAATCGAAGCTTACGCTTTCGAGTACTTCGAAAGAAATGTAAGTATTATTACAAGTAAATACCTTTAAAAAAATCGAGAATTGAATAAGGTACCCGTAATATGTACGGGGTACGCCAACGTAAATATTTAATCCTATTATACGAACTTTTAATTCTTCAAGCTCACAACATATAAAATTCGCATAAACTAAAAAAAACAAATAAAAAAAGCCTCTATAAATATTATGTTTAATGTTTCAACGATCGTCGTTTGTCTAACCCTCTGATCAAAAAATCTTACGACAAGTTGCAAAAAAAACAAATGGCGATCCACGAGCAGCAGGTCAGATAATAAGGGTTAAACGTACACGTGAAAAAGCTAAAGGGAGACAAAGAGAGAGAGCGAGAGAGAGAGAGAGAGAGAGAGAGTGAGTGAGAGAGACAGACAGAGAGACAGAGAGAAAGAGCAAAGGCAAGCAAAGAGAGCCAAGCGAAGAGATCAGGAAAATAGCCATGACAGTTCTCTGACGGTAACGATACTCTATACTCTCTCTCTCTTCTATATATATACACTGCACGTACATATTCGTGCTCTTTCTCTCTTCTATTCAACAAAACGTTCGAAGCCAGACAAAGAGAGAAAACTGCGAGTTGCGCTGCAGTGTCGTGCCAAGCCGCGGCGCTTCTATCGGCGGCGGAAGGAGCCTGCAGCCACGAGAGAAGAGAGAGAAAGAGAGAGCGACTCGGCGTTGGTTAGCTATAGACTCGCGAGTGAGAGAGAGAGAGAGATAGAGAAAGAGAGTGGGAGAGGGAGCGAGACGGCGCTCTCGCTAGTTTCAGCACAGCTTACAGTGTCGCGAGCAGCCAGTACCTACGTACACCTCTATCAGAGAGCAACGGCGCGATTATAATACTCCATATATATACGGATTATCTGCGTGTGTGTCTCTCTCTTTCTCTCTCTCTTTCTCTCGTGTATTATTTTTTCCACGCACTCGAGGACTTGCAACGTAATCTGGAATAACAATGGTGAGTACGCGAATGGATCGAGATTTTTTGTAGTGAGAGCGGTGAACGAAAAGGCGTATATACCGCGCATATTAAGCTTGATAACCTAAAAAATCGCCGCTTCAATTTTCCAGGCTGGCGGTAAGGCGGGTAAAGATTCCGGCAAGGCAAAGGCGAAAGCAGTATCCCGTTCGGCAAGAGCCGGCCTCCAGGTAAGTCGAATTTTTGCATTCTGATTTATGTAGAAGATAAAACTATTCGCAGGAGGGAGAACGAGAGAGACAGCGGCGCGCGTCGGATCAAGGCGCCTTTTTATCGAGACACGGCTCTGCGTTTTTAGGCTCTCTGGTGTATAAGCTGCGCTGCTACCGCCGCCGCCACCGCCACCGCCACCACCGTCGTATCGCGATCGTTGCCGCGCTTCTCTCCCTCTCTCTTTCTCTCTTGTTGCCGCCGCATAGGTTCGTGAAAGCGAGATGGAGCGAGAAATGGCGCGAAAGAGCCGTGTGGCAAGGGCGTTTTTGGCGGGTTTTTCCATGACTTTTCGTAGATGTAGCGACACGCGACCCGAGGGAAAATTCAAAGGATACTCTCTTTCTAAGCCCACCTATGTTTGTTTTCGTCACAAATACACTCTTAACTGACCGCGCGACCGTTTGTTTTTGTTTGTATCGAATGTACGGTTGCTTTTCGGTTTTGTCGTTGCTAGACGAATTTCTCATGAATTTAAGAAGAGTTTCATTGCGTTGTCGCAGGGCTTTGATGCTTTTATCCATTTTGTTGACTTTTCGCCAATTTTTTGCCAACTTTTCAGTTATGATCGAAGGTTAATTAACCTTTCGTACTGACGTCGCGTAATAACGACATTTTTGCGGTTTCCAAGTTATTTCGTAGCGGTGACGCTGTTTTTCAAAGGAATTTAAGCTTTGCTGCTTCATTTTGGGGAGAAGGTATTTTTCAATAATTTGTCGACGCCAAGAAATTCGCGAAATTTTCTGAATTTCGGGCTAAAAAGTCGATTTGTCGGATACACCTCTATAGCCGCGTCATCGTACTACTCGTTCGATATTTCCTTGCTAAGGAAAGCTGCTGACGCGTTTGCTAGATTGGTAGCCTGATGTTTTTGAGTCGGTCAGTAGTTGCGCGATCATTTCTGAAAACATTGATCCGACTATGCACTTTGAATTTCCGTTATATTTGTTTATCTTATTCAATATTTCTCATTGTTTATTTTGTTGTTTATTTATTCATCTATTTTTTACTCGCTTTACGAGATTTTTTTATACGATCCGTTATTCAACGATTACTATTTTTTTTTTTTTTTTTTACAAATACAACTTATAGCTGGTTTATCTGGATACAAAATTTAATTCGACTTCTACTGGAAAATATCGGATTTTTTAAAAATAAAGTAATTTTTAAATATCGGATACTGACTGAGAACTATTGCATCATTCAATTTTTTTTTTATCAAAAAATACTAAAAAATTTGAATTGAAAAATTGATCTTTGGAATGATTAAATAACTTGATTAATTATTTTGTACAGTTTCCTGTGGGAAGAATTCACAGGCATCTAAAGAACAGAACAACAAGCCATGGACGTGTTGGAGCTACTGCTGCTGTTTACAGTGCTGCAATCTTAGAATATTTGACCGCTGAAGTGAGTTTAAAAATTATAAATAAATTTACCACCCTATTTTTAACAAATTTAACAATCAAATGAAGTGTTTTGCCATGTTTAAATAAATTAAACAATGTATAACTTTGATTTACAGGTACTTGAGTTGGCGGGTAATGCATCTAAAGATTTGAAAGTAAAACGTATCACACCCAGACATTTACAGCTTGCCATTCGTGGAGATGAAGAGCTTGACAGTCTGATCAAAGCAACCATTGCGGGTGGTGGTAAGTTATTGATCTCTTTTTGCCTCACCTTACCGATATTTTTATGTACATTTAATCTACTTATTAATAAAAAATATATACAGATACTAACTAATTTAATTGAATTTCAGGTGTCATTCCTCACATTCACAAATCGCTGATTGGAAAGAAAGGTTCCCAGAAACCAGCATAAAACTAATTTTGTATAACAAATTGCTAAATTTGAAACAACTAAGATTTTTCGGGAAATGAGTAAGCGTAAAATTAAAGCGTTGAAAAACGAAGAAAATGTAGCGAGAGGAGCACGAAAAATCAGGAAGGCAAGAAAGAGAGCAAAGATGAAGCAGTGGTTGTTGAAAAATGTACCTAAGTTGCATAGCAGAGAAGAGACAGGCGTGATATAAATATATATATACATAGATTTATGTATAGAGATATAAAATAATGCAAGCGATTGACATGATGTGATGTCGTTTGACTAATTTAACTAGCTAAATAAGCTCTTCGACGAATTTCAAGGTTTACTCTTAATCAGACAATCCTCAAGTCGATACGTTCTAGCATCGTCAAAAGAATGCCTCGATGTTGATGAAAACCTTGATTCACTCTTGAAACTCGGCCTCTGCATTTTCCAGTTCAATATTTCGACTTTTCGAAGACAGCTCATCGGCTTTTTTCTTAGAATATTTCATCTTTTTCGACCAACAGACAGTTTACTTTATTTTATTCTTTAAATCATCATTGCTATCTCTTATAATGCCAAATATTAATAAAATAAGTAGCCTATTAGTTTCTGGAATTGTAAATCGTTTTGATATATATAACACTTTATTTTTCTATGTAAACTTGAAAAAAAATCTCCAATAATTCTGATGCAATATTATAATAAGAGAACACTGAATACTTTGGAAAGTCGATTTTGAGAACTAAATTTATTTTTCAAACATTAAAGATTATAGAATAAATATTTTAACGCTTTTTTTAGCTTGTTTTCCCCTTTTATAAATTGGAGGTTTTTTATAAATTAAATCTAACTTGAAAACGTAAATTCAGACTCGTTTTAGAGTTTTAGCTATTAAAAAATATTCTTTTTTTTTTTAATATGCATGTAATATGGCATAAGAGTGATCATTTTAGTGTGTGTAAAGTATAACATTTTTTTAATGAAATTCCAATCAAAAATATCTTTTATGTTATTAACTATTTTTAAATTTGTTTACACATTCAAGTTAGGTTTAATTTCTCCTGTGTAATGTTTCAAATTTGTTTATAAATTAACTGAATATCATTTGACATGAATGAAGCTTATGTGTGAAAGTTTTGTCATAAAAACGTAAGACTCTTTAATCACAAGGCGTGCGTATAGAACTTGTTTACTTGTAGATTTGTGAGTTCGCAATGTTTTTTCTTTGTTTCGATATGACATGTAAAAATTTTGGGAAAGCTACAGTTCTTCATTCATTTTATTGTGAATAGGATCCATTTGTTAATTCTAAAATTAATTTAGGTTAAGGAATGTAATTGTCAAACACACCTACACATATTCCACTGCATATGCGCAATGATGCTGGAAGCAAACACCAGCAATATGTAAAACGTTCATTTTCATAATAAAGGTCGATTTTATTAATTTTTAGTGTTATTTGTAATAAATATAAGATTAATTATTAGAGTATGTTTTTTTACTATCATATCAAGGAAACAAGAACTATAATTAGATTTTCATTTTTTAATAAAAATATATAGTCCATATGATAAGCTACTTACAAATTCGTTAGTTTCAGTCTTTTTCAATATTGCAAGCTGTCGTAAAATTAGTGTTAATATTAAAAAATAAAATTTTTAAATTGCATATTTTAATAAGGTGCTTGAATCTACATTTATTTAAAGCAATATATTAAATTCAATCACATATAGCATATACCAGATTTTCAGACATTCAGATCCTAGATATCTGATTCATGTTTTTGTATATTTGTATCTATAATATGTACTTATATGTGTATAAGATAATGAAATAAAGTGAGTTTGAAATAAATATTATAAATTATTAAATTTATGGTCCGTAAAATTGATTCCAGATCGATTAATAAGTTTCTTGTGCAGTATTTTGTACGGATATTATTGCAGAGAATGAAAACTAATGTCAAAACCTTTTATTTTTAAAAAGTTGATTCACACTATTAATTCTTCTGTATTACCTGTTTTCTCAAAATACACAATTTTAAATTGCAAATGTATTCGATACTTTACTTGATTGTCTGCGAATCCCATACATGATAATTTATTTCGTATAGCACGATTGTTGTGGAACGAATTGGCGTCTATAAGCTGCATTAAATTAAAATTCATTTGAATTAAAAATAACATACTGAGGTTTTCAAAATTTATATATGTACTCTGCATTACGTATTATAGTTTAAATACAGTACAGTGTATACAAACGCGTGTAAAAAGCGTTTAATAAAGACTGAATCTTCATTTAGCATGTCTTACAAAAGTATGTAATTATGTAATTGTATGCTTCATAAAACAAAAAAATTTTAACAATTCGTTATTTATAATCGTAGATCCATTTTTGCACGTGTATATAATATATGCATCTTACGAATTTAAAATTACGCAACTCGGATACACATTGTTTTTTACTTTAGTGAATGCAATTTAACATTGGAACTATTGTAACATTATTGTCCATTTATTTATACTTATCCTGCATACATAAATTTTCATTGAATAAAATACACGAATAATCAAATTAGTTACGCAAAACTATACATTATTCGTCAAAAATTACACTTATATTATAGCATATTTCTAAAGCATCCTTGAATACACGAGCGTAAGACTAATTTTGCAATTCAACATCAACTCTACCAATAACGAATATAAAAGAAATTTTTCGTTCCACGCCAACTCGAGCGTAATAAAAGTCCCCAAGTTCTCCCGCGAGAGACTTTCCTCTTTAGTCGGAAGCGCGGGAAAACATAATTTAAAAAAAAGCTCTGCAGCAAGTAGTCCAGGGTGTAAATATTCAAAGCGATTTTTCAACGTACATCGTACTTTACACCGCAAGAACTTTAACAGCACGAAATTTCCCGCTCAATGTCAAAGCACATATCATATTCTATACGACATACCGTTTTATATAGTTATACATTATATAGTCTTCCAAGCAAACTCAGGTGTAATAAAGACCTTAACTTTTCCCTTGAGAGATTTTCCTATTTTTCTTTGGTCCATCTCGAGTAAAACAGGTTAACAAATTTTCCACCTTTCAAAACTTTACTCCCGAATCTCCGCGCGCGAAAAGAGAATAAGAATGTAGAGAGAGAGAGAGAGAGAGAGAGAGAGAGCGAGAGAGGGGGGTGGAGGAAGGAGGGAGGGAGAGAATAAACACTGTGGACCGTAAAAAATAAAGACTATACTTATATACATGGAAGTATAATCCAAGTTGTACAGGTTCCATAGATACCGAATGAATCCGAAGACAACCGAAGAGCCCCGAGCGAACGGAATTACTCGACGAGTGGCGGGAGTAGCCGAGGTCGCCGGGAAAGGCGACAGGTATATACATGTATATATTTATACGGAGAGAGAGAGATATATAAGTATATATAGTTATATAGCTATATCCCGTGCGAGAAATTTCAGAATTTCCAGCAGCCTCCGGGACCAAGCGAGCGCTGCTAGCGGCCACTGCACTCACCAGTCCACGTACGACCTGCGCCACCGGCGGACCTCGCGTTACACCTTCCTCCCGTCTCTTCGTTATACTCGTTGTATATACACACACGCGTACGCAAAACGTAAAGACACAGAGAGAAGTCGAGAAGTTTGAAAGAGCGAAGCATCCGACTGTCGTCGTCGGAGGCTTTTCGAATTATATCCATAGAGAAAATACGTCTTTTTCATAATCGCCCTCTTTGCTCGTGTACATGTATACTGTATAACGCACTCTCTCTCTCTCTCTCCCTCTTCGTCCTTCGACGCTCGCCACTCTTTTTCTCTCGTTCTCTCTTTCTCTCGCGGTGCAGGATACATTATACATTTTTTCTTCATTTCTTTATCCTCGCTGATTTTTCATACTTTCCTAGTGTATTGCGCGTGTGTTGTAATCGAAGTATCAATTCGAGCGCGATTGGCCCTTCTTTTTTCTGGTGCGCGAACAATAACAATAAAGAACGACTCTATACTGGCGTTTATGTTACGGAGGGAAAGAGAAGATAAGCGGTGAGAAGCTGTGATACAAAGAATTATGTGCTGAGATTTTTCATTCGCCGGAAGGAAAGTCTCGACGAAGTGTTCTGAGTAAAAGTCAGCCCGAAGAGTCCAGTGCGAAGAAAAGTAGCAGGCGAATGTAACGGGATGAGGAAAATCCAGTGAAGATCAAGGAGGGGCAGAGAGAGAGAGAGAGAGAGAGAGAGAGATAGAGAGAGACAGCGAGAAGTTACGGAATTTTTGCTGGTCGAAATGGATAAGAAAAACAGGTACGTACTTTTGTTTGTATATTTAAGATCGTTTGTATAAAAATTATATAATATCGGAGCTCGATTCCCATGTCGCATTCCTGGGAATCTTCTCAGGGTCTCCTTCCTGAATTACTAGATTCCCTCGTGTATTCTTTTAGTGGTAACGCTTTGTTACATATCCGCTGCGTAACACCGTTAATTCTAGAGCAAAGACGTTGTCCAATCGATTAACATGCGTATATATAGGTATATATATATATATATATCTCTCTCTCTGTCGCAAGAGAGATTAACGATTTTTTGCAAATCATTTATGGCAAGTGTATACAAGGAATCTGCACATCTAAAGTACCGGTTAGCAGATGACATTTTTCGCATCACGTGTATTGTGTGTTAGGTAGAGCAACTGGTTCTGAAATTTATTTTTTCGCGCTTCTAGAAAGATAACAGTTGTGCTAATTCTTTGACGCACTATGTATTATGAGAGGTACGCGTGGTAAATGAAAATGTTTAACTGTAAAAAACGTCGAAGAAGCATAAGCGAGAGATAGAACCGTTATATAGTAGTACCGTCGCTCCTCCCGCGTGTGTATGTGTGTGTGTGTGTGTGTGTGTATGAACCTGTGTCCTGTGTCTGCATTCTTCCATATGTACGCGTACGACACCGGTTTCTTTCAAAGCTCTGTACGCGTTTTACGTGCAATCCGACCTCGACAGACTCGACGCAGTGGGTCTCCGGAACGTCTCGTCTCCGATAGAGATGCCGTCGTGCGTCCTCGATAGCTGACCGCACAGTTGTTTATATATATATACACACACCTGTAAACGTAAATGTGTGTGCGTATGTGGAAATGTATGGGTCAAGTCAAAGAACACTAACCGTTGCGGACTGTGGAGTGTGGAGTGTCTCACTTGAAAACGATATAGGCTACTTTTGCACTCGGGCATGTTCGTGGAAAGAGAGAAGTGTTCCACTCTTCAACGGATATGTTGTAATGCGGGCTCGTTGTCTATTGCATTTTAGTCCGATAAGGTGTGCCTTCATAACATTATTACACGCGCTATTGTTGTTTTTTTTTATGAAGGGGTTATATGGTTATATACGCGTATAATATAGCCAGAGATGAGGCGTGTATTTATGCTGAAAGAGGGATTTTTATTTTATGTAGGGTCGCGTTACGAAAGGAAGGACGACGGAAGTTATTTTCTAGGAGCTTCGTTTTTTTTCTCTCTTGTTCCGTGTGTCTATGCGAAAGTCGTTTCTACGCTTTGTTTTTGCGGATATTCGGATCTTTTTTTTCGGCGAGGTGCAAATAAAAAGTTGTCTATGAAATTGTAGTGTAGAATCGAGGTAAGAACTATAATTTTAGAGAAATGCTCGTTAGAGGTGTACGCTTGGCTAAACAGACCTGGCCTTTTTTCACGTTTTTTGAATATCTGTAATTGTATACGAAAGCAATCATTTTTAACGAACTTACGGCTTGTATTTAAATTCTTTTCTGTCTCTGCTAGTAAATTGACTATTTTTGTTGTTGGTTAACGTTAATTGAATGGAATCATTTTCGGATAAAATCAAATTAAAACGCTCGTTAAAACTCTGGTTAATATTATACTCAATTATTGTGTCATAGTACATGTTCTTAAGTGATCAAATTGAGTATTATCTTCAATAACGTAATAAACTTTAGGGACAGTACTAACTTGCAAATAAGCCAGTCGGTCAGAAAAAACCTAATGCCTCTGGCTACTAGAGTTTTCTTTTGTGTATTGTAGTTGGTAATTTATTTCCTAAGGCATATACATATATTTGTTTTTAAATTAATTCAGACATATACAAGATTGCCACTTCGTTAATGGATGTGCACTATATAGCACAATCGGAAATTACGAAATCAATGATATTTCCTGTCTCGCGTACTTTCATATCGACGCATGTAATAACGAGTATTTGCTAAGCCACTTTCACCGTAACAAACATATTTGTTTATCCGATTCGAAGATCAAATTTGTTAAAAAGCCGTGATTATAAATTAAAGTTGTCCTGATCAATTTGAACAATTGATTTCTCCGAGAGTCTAGAAAACAAAATTTTTTTTGAGATCGTCTTCTTTGTTGAAAGAAAAAGACCTTCGTCTCGTCAACAATGGCTGCTAATCAGCGCTCTAGAAATTATCGATTAATTTGAAATAGTGCGCTGGCTGCCGAACTAAATTTTAATTAATGTCTAGTCGAGCGTCACTTTTCAATACGATCAATCAAGCGTTCTCTTTTTTTATTTCTAAGCTAAAGCATATGTGCAATTTTGTTATACGGTGAAATTGTGCATCTAAAATTATTAATTAGCCTCGTTTTAAAAGATACCATCTATTTTAGTTTGTATCTAGGAAATATATATTACAAACTGTCACGATTCATTGCTCAGCAGCGCGTATATGTAATATATAATCAGGATATTATAGTATAATTACGCGATCTCTGTTATTTACCAATGTACATTGTATGTGACTATTCAATGCACTAACACCGATATATAGATATATAGATAGCTTCAACTATATTATTAAATACAATCCAAATCTTAAGATCGAAATCTTAAATCTTTAATCTTAAATCTCACTTTAAAATAAATTCAATATCCTTATAATTTTATCCACGAAAATAGTAATTAAACTTTGCGCGGTGGAAACGCTGTTACAAAATCCATTACTTCCAGAGACTCTTTACCTTAAAGGAAATCCTTCGGAAGAAATACACGGCTCATGTAAATGAGAATTAAAACCGTAACGAATTCCCACGAGGTTTTTTTCTTCCATTCTGTCTTGGTGGACACAAATGAGACGCTACTCTTTCTACTGTGTATAAATACACTTAGAAAAAGGGATCAACCCGATAACAGAGTTGTACGCGCAGACGTAAATTTCGAAGAAGTAATTGCGTTGACGATTGTTTAGCGCGAAGCCTCGGAAACGAAACAATGTTCGTTAATTAAGTCTGGGGGTTTGAAATACGCGGACGTATATATATATATGCACGAACTAAGATGACGATGGCGAGTACAGAGCGCGTACACCCGCTTGAATGACAAGAAGTGAGTGGAAAAGAGAAAGGAGAGAGAAGCCTTCCGCGGAGTAGCTACATAATGCGAGTTGGCTCTGTTCTAGTCTCAAGCGCGCGCGCGACAAGCCTCTTAAAAAGATTCAGCTTCGTTGAACATTTCTCATAGCGATTCCGAGTCTCTAGGTATATTGGGCGAGCTGGGCAATCTCAGATTATTGCTCAGCGTTTATTCATGCTAGCTTGACTTTGGAAAACGGCTGAGCGATTGCGACTTCAGATACTAACTGATGAGAGGAAATGTATATCTGTTTTTTTTTTTTCATTTTCATGCTAAATGTCGGGTCGTTTCTATGCTCGAGCAGTTTCTAATTTATATATATTTACATGAAACCGATAGGGAAATTCGAACGGAAGTACACTGGCTTCTTTTGCATAAGTAAGAGCTTTTTAATGCATTCATTAGATTCCAAAATTACAAGAGTACATTCTATAGTTCCGTTAGCGTGGACGTTTGACGATGACATGAATTCGAAAATAATGCTGTATACCATAAAGAAAAAGAATTTGTGGCGCATACGCATACATTTATTCTGTGTGTCTACTCTGTATATATGTATACACGATTATCTTTTTTAAGTGGAAATTGCCCACGCATATTTTTGGCTATTTTACTCCATAGCAAAACTCACATATAATCTGTTGTTGCAAAAAACGTATATAACAATCGGGTTATATGACTGAACTGAGTTGTGCGGTGAAGTAAAATAACCATAAAAAATTTTTAGAGCTAAAAAACACGAATGTGTAATTTTTTAGTTTTCGGTACGGTAAAATTTACCGATTATAATCTGTCAGAATAAGAATACGCATAATTGATGTAATATACTGGTATCGATTAATCATTACCGAAAATTTATTGTTGAATTCATTACGTTGAAGGAGTCCATCTGGTAATTTCAGAGTAGGATTTGAGTCAATGAGATGATCTGTTTGGCTAAAGGACATTAATATTCGGTATTTGGCTTAGCAAGCGTATATGTTCCAGCGAAATCCCACTGAATTCCTGTATATACGACGAGGAGTAATTATCCAAAAGCACTAATAAAGTTGAAACCTCGTTTGTTTATTAAGTAGATCTTATCTGTCTGTAACGCGACATAATTTCGTCAAAACCAAAACGTCTCGTAAACAAATAAAACTTATTGTTTTATTTAGAAAATCTAAAAAATCACCTGAAATAACATTCAATATATTATTAAGAAAAAGTCAATCAATATTTTTCATTATCCCGACTTTCCGGAATTGGATTTAAAATGATTTTCGTAAATTGACTTAAAAAATTATGTTTATACTCTCATAAAAATAAATAAATAATAAACTCATACAGTAAAAATAATAAATAGATTTCAGCGCTCTCTTCATTATTTCTCTATTTCCGTTAAAAATAAAAAAAAAATTAATCAACTCGCCCAGAATTTTTATAATAAGTGCTATATTGCACACAAAGCTGGTAGAAAATATTTCGTAGGCACATATCAAGTAGTTTTTTGCAGCTTCATTCTCTGTGTACTTGTACACGCAATTTATTGAGTCTCGCGAGCTTTGGGATGTACTAACAGGAATTCCAATAATCAAGGGACTGCCAGTAGAATTGATAGGTATGTGAATATTGCGAGTACGTTTTCGTTATAAAGGTGTACTATGTTCGTACATCTCTTCCAACCGGATTCTACCTTACAAACACATTAACATTCATCTGCACAACGGGATTAGCTAAACACGGTTAGTTATATAGCGTTGACTTCAACGACTGTACCTACAGCGTGGTCACTGTAAATACAAAGCTACATATTTTTAAATACAGTCATACATTAAAAAATATCTATAAACTCGCGCAATACGCTCATCTATAAAGACTTATTACATATTTCGGTTCAATGTACCAAAGCAAGATCGTGCATAAAATACTTAAATCTTCGTTTATACTTCACTATATATGTGCATATATAATATAAGCGAAGTTTGAATTTTAACAAAAAGTTTTGAGAGCATAAATGTAATACCACTCTCTCTATACCTTTATAATGTATACAGCTATACACATATATACAAACCCATTTACGGAGAGACTTTGCTTATATATATATGTAAAAATTCGCTTTTGAAGAAGCTTATGTGTGTGTGTGTAAATCCACTAAATACAAGCAACAACTCGGTACCTGAAAATCGAAAAATTATTCGCGGGGGTATGTCAACCAGACGCTATTTTCCTTATTTCTGTGTGTCTTCCGACTAATACCAGTGGTTTACTCATTCGTTTAAACTTGCCACTTGGTTTTTATGGCTAGAAATGCAAAAAAAATTGAAAACTACTTTTTAGTCCGCGGATTGTGCATGGTTAACTCGCAAATTGAAAAAATTGCCCAAACCGAATAGGTAGAAAATAAGTTATTGTTTAAAAATTAAAAAATACAAACAGGATCTCGTTTTTGAAATCGAAGCTTTTGAAGTTTATGGTATATAGTATATGCTTATAGATATTAAAAAAAAATCAATTTTAATTGGAAGCATACCTAAAGTTAATAAAAACAGCGTTGTTAAACGTTAACGAAAATGATTTAACCGGTGAGATTCAAGACTTCAAAAGCATTACTTTTCCATAAAGAATCATCTAAAAAGATCTACAAGTCGAAAATTTTATGAGCATGTCAATGCTTTTAAAAATCACGCGATTTACTAAGAAATCTTTTTGACTTTTAAAAAGACTTTTATTCAAATACTCATCACTTTTCACACGAAATACCATTTTGAATGATTATTTTAAATATCGAAAAACATTTTTTGCATTTTCTGCCATGATAATCGAGTGGCTAGTTGAAACACTAGACACCCAGGAAATAATGGTCTGGTCGGTATGCCCTTGCAAATGATTTGTCGATTGTCAGGTGCCGAGTTGTTTCCTGTATTTTGTGGATGTGCTCCTGTATACACATACAGTGTAGTTCCGGCGAATTTTGAAAGACGACCAGCAAGTTTCAATCGGAAGCTGTATCCGCAAGGATACGGAAATTTGCGGAAGATTGCACGCCGAGACTATTCTGGCATAGGGGAAAAGCTGGGTGTAATGAGTGCTGTTTTCTCATATAGACATAGTACATACCGTGACGCGACGATTGCGCAATTCGCTTCACCACACTCAGTTCACGCGGAGAGAGAGAGAGAGAGAGAGAGAGAGAGAGAGAGAGAGAACTTAATGGAACAAAGTTATCTTTTTTCTAGCATCGCTCACTGCTCGTCTAGTTTAAATTGTTTTCGAAATGCGCACGCATGTATGTATATATATATATATATATATATATATAAACACATCTGCGATGGCGAAAGAAACAGGGATAGAGTGAAAGTTTCATTTTCTGTGTGGGATATATCGCGTTATTACCCATAACAATGCTAATGAGCGTCGAGGAGAATTTCATTCATTCTTTGGCGCTGAGAGAAAGAGAGAGAGAGAGAGAGAGAGAGAGAGAGAGAGAGAGAGATTCTTACGTTATCGTACGTAAGCGTATTCGATGAAACGATTATAAAAACTAATCTGGTATTACATGCAGTGTTATGCGTGTCTGATAATCGTTGCGAATTTCATTATTTTGATCTTGTATTATATATGATCTGAGCTTTGAAGAAATATCAATTGCGCAATATGTAAGTAGAAGAGAAAAAGGGAGAGAAAGAAACTCTTAAAAAAATAATAAATGCAAACTGGACCTACAATCCTATAGAATCCGACAGCAGTGAAAGTAGCCTAAGGCTTTATACTTATTAAAGTGAGTCTAGGTTCAATCCGTGTATATATCATGAAATAACTATCTCAGTTCTGTCTATAAATAACACCTTTAGACTAAACTTTCTTTCAACATTTAGTTACGTTTCAATGGGATATACGCGAGCGCGAAAAATAGAATCACCTCGAGCTTATGAATATCATTAGTTTTGTACATAGTACGCATATATAAACATACTCATTATCATTACGTATATCATTGAAAAGACTCAACAGGTTTATAATCTAGCTTAAACATGAGTGTGTATGTATATATCAAATATTTCACTCTGTTGTTGCGTATTTCAAGCTCATCAATATTCCAAACAAACGAGTCGCAACAACAAACACTATCAAAAAGTATATTATAGAATAAAGAACGTTATAGTATTTTTTCTCTCCCCATCGTTCATCGTCGACGAAGCTAACTTTGCACTTACGTTATTACTTCGTAAACGGAACTTTCTCCATTGTATACATATATATACACACACACACCTATAACAGGAAATATTTGATGGAAGAAATTTATGGATTATTGATTGTTATACGGTGTGCTGTATGTGACTTTTCCGGAGCACATTTTCCGGTACTTTTTGTATTAAATTCGCAGCTGTTTGTTTTACTTTATATATGTATGTAACTACTGCGAAATTACTCCATAGTCTCGGAGGATTATTTAGTTTCATAGTCCATGTATAGTAGTATAGTAGCGTTCAAAGCAAGCTATCCTTGTAATTAGTAAAACTAGACCTGCTGCAGTGGGATAGGATGTTCTTCGCTCTCCTTGTCTCTCGTGTCTCTACTTCGCTCTTTGCCACAGTACATGTACCTGTATAGCTGAACATATAGTGTCTGGTCCGAACTGGAAGGGCAGTGCGCACGCATGCTCCGAACGATTTCGTACTTATTATATATATATATACATAGTTGCATAGTTGAATGCATGCTCTTCTTTATTTTGAATACTCTATCCTTTCTCTTTTACGACTTAGACAACCGAAACCGCAATAGAGAGAAATTTTGCGAGGCTTCTTAGGAACTCGTATACGTTTTCAAGGGAGTATTAGAGCTATAATTACTGTTTTTGATATTACATGGGCAGAGCAAAGAATTCGTTAAAGAAAAATCCAACGAAAAGTTTTAATTAATTATTCATGTTATTTAAATATATCGTTATGTTAAAGAATGACGCCTGTCGATAAACTTGTTAGTTGCGCTCATTTTGTTATTAAGTAAAAATTAAAGAATACTAGCTACACAATTCTTGAATGCAGGTTCTTTAGAACACATCTTTTAAAAATTATAAATATATGATACTTAAAGATAGCATTTAATGTATGATTACACACAATTATCTCAAATAAATCTAAATCGAACTTTATATGTTTCTTCATCTACTTCAGAACTTAGAGCTTTGAGAAATTCGCTGACAGGTGAAATTTTCTTCCTGCGCACATAGAAAATATTGAAAAATTTCTGGTTATCCACAGTTGATTAATCGTTTATAGTTGGCGAAAACCCTCGGTATTTCAACGAAGCAAAAGATTGGAAGCTCTCAAAGGGAAAAACAATCTTGCGGTTGAATGCACGAGTACGTATACTACTGAGTGTGAAACGAATACTACCCGTTAATCGATATTGACGAAGCCGTTACTTTATGAACTTTATACGCCTTTGCATTCAAATGATTCCTCTGTAATATGCGTAAAGTTGCCTGGAACTGTTTTGGGAGTACTGGATACTGTTTAACCGTAAATCGCCTGTACGCATATCGATACTCGTGTTTTTTTATGCAAAAAAGAGTTTAAAAAGTATTTTTTATCAGCTTGTAATATTTATATCCGTCATCTATCAATTACTGGTTTACGATTGGTATTCAATGCCATGCGCTTGTATTTCCGCTTGCTCATGAATACCAATATCAAATATATCTATCCTACACAAATAATAATCGCCCTTCACAACGGGTTTCGTGACTTGCTTTAATCCAAACGGATATACACTTCGACGTCGGTTGCGCGACAGGTAGCCTATCAGGATTAGATTATGCAAATGTATAAAAGCTGAGAGACTCTATTAAAGATAATAATTGACTAGCTATTATAAGGGAGTATTTTTTTATCTTACGGTTTTATTTTTTATTTGCGCAAATTTTTGCCAACTAACAAGGTCTAGGATTATTTTTCCTTTCTAACTTTAATACGCACACAGACGGGTTTTCGAACCTGTATAAATTGAGTCACTGCAAATTTACGAGGCTTGGTTAACTTTATCGTTATCAAGGCTTATACATTATATATTTTAGCTATGTACAATCGAAATTTAATTAATTGACTTGTACATAAAAATGACAATTATTTTACAGTATATTTACAATAATTTAGTATACAAAACGTACAAACTTATAATGCTTATGCAATAAAAAGTAGAGATTTGTACCAAGATAATTGTTTATGGATTCAATTTTAAATCTTTAGTTGTCACAAACAAAATTATCTAATTGAAATACCAAAAAATACAGCGCTAACATTAAATTAAAAATGAAGTATATTTATTGAATGGATAACAGATTTTTTACAGTACTTTGTCATTAATGTAATGAAAACATTTATAACTATGTATTCTTATCTTTAGAATGCACGTAATATTACGATAAAAATTCTGATTCTTGTTATGTAATATAATTACAGTGAATTTCATATATCGTATTTCGGATGTTATTAATTTAGGATATATTTGATGAAAGTCCCAAAAGCTGTTAGAATAATTTTCTCATTATTCAAGTCTAATGTAAATGTCGTTATTTTATACATGAAAGTTTCATTAAGCGTACTTCTGATATATTTCGTAATTATTTGATATTTTATTATGAATCAGAGGTTAAACTGCAAGTGACAAATGTTACATTAAGTTTACAACTGTCGTAATAAGTACCGAACGTCAATTTTCAGTTGTACTACGGCACTTGAAACGGTTCAACTTTATGGTAACCGCAAGTTTCAAACTTTACTATTTCAAAGACTGACTGGTCCAATATAAATATATATATAATTTATATATAGAATTTATATATAGAATATTATAATTCTCTGCGATGATATGTCTACTATATGAAAATGTTTTATTCTGCTTGACTGTATATTATACTACCGTAAGTTACATATAGAAATGAATAGAGAGTTTCCTACTAGAGTATGCTAATCTGTTGTAAACCAGTCAAATTACATACGATGCAATACGCCTTGGGCAGAATTTCTAATCGACCTATGTTCAAATATCTCCTATTTTCTCAATAAAATTTTCAATAATAATTTTAAAATTACGCTGTATATACCTCTTATATGGAAATTGTTATAAATGTATATTCAATGTAAATACAAAAAATATCCGAAACAAAAAATCTGCTAGCCATCAAAATCAGAATTATCAAATTAAAACCGCAATCCCAACAATGCATTCATTGCAATCGTGGTTCTCACTGGAAATGTGACTTTACTCACCATACTGTATACTCATACCCACGTACCATATATAGTATAGGTATACAAGGTCGACGATCGTCACGTAAACGTATACATACATTGCTGTCAAACAGCAAAATTGCAAGAGTAGAGTGGGTAGTTGATGTGCATATACATGTATCAAGGATCGTATGTACCCAAGCAGCCAGCTGCATTAATGCACTTGGTCGAGTTACGGATTGTCTTTGACTCCAAAACGCTGCATTGCTGTTGCTGCTAGATTACATTCCAGCTTTAATCAAGATTGATTTCTCGCATTCGCCCTCTTCCGTTCAAACCTACATCGAGACATATACCTATACGTATACAAAAACATCAATATCAAATCTTTTTTCGATCCAACGCGCCGCGAGGTTTGCATATCATATATTTACTTAATATGTAAAGCTTGGTATTGAAAGATCGTAGGATATATATATATATATATATATATATATATGTTATATAGACAAGTCCTATTTCAGAAATGAATTTTCCAGAACGCGAAGCGCAAATCCGCGAATCCTCAGCGGTGGGGCTATAGGCATACAAGTATATATATATATATAAATATGAATAGCTGTATGCCTTTAGCCAGAGCTGGGGAAAGTGGGTATATATCGGTATGTACAGTGTATATACATATATACCGAGACGAAAGCTTGCGAGCAACGGAAAAGCGCCGAACGGCTCCTCGCGTAAATGCGGTACTCGCTACCCTTTCGCACTCGCATTAAGGGATATATATACACCAAGAGAGTTCAATGTAAAATCTCTACTTTTGTGCTATATATAGCTTAGCGCCATTGGCAGTTTATTTTCGGTCCGATATTTTTCCATATATATAATCGCGTTGCGGATCAACCGATTTTTATTTGACGACAAAAACGTGCGATGAATAAATCACAGCTACTTTAGTTATATGTATATAGATATATATAATCTACGAGATCAGTATTACTGGTATAGTCCAAGTTAACGCTTCTATTGACGGAAGAGAGCAAGAGGGTAGGTCGCATTAAAAGTTTTTATTACACTAGTAATTTTAACGATTTCTTTGAGAATATTGCTTCTCTCTTTCACTCTATTTCTACTATAACAGTTCTCGCAGAAAGATTTTTTTGTACTTAATTATCCGTGCAATTGCCCAGAACTTTTGCTCAAGATAAATATTAGATTAAGCTCGCGAACTTCTGACCCTTCGTTTGCACTAAAAAAAAGTACTAATGAACGAGATGGATTTATTTTAATCCAAGTACACTGTGACGCAAAAGAAAAAGAAGAAATTGGTTTGACAGAAATAAATGGTTCAACTCGAAAAAAACAGAATATTAAAATGGGAACGATTCTAAAAGAATATCGTGTGTTATTAATTAATCAGTTACGTGAATTATGATAACGTGATTTGATTTTTCGTGATTTTTTTCTACGGAACAATATGCATCTAAAACGAATGGTGTAATAGAGTTAATTATTTTTTTTTAATGATACGCTCAAATTCTTTTTAAATCACGAAAGTAATGTAAGATTTATACCATTAAGTATATAAAGTTGAGGTTTATTGATATTAGAATTTTACTTTTTAACGTTAAAATTAAACAAACAACACTTAAATGAAAATACAATCGGTAATTGTTAACAGCTTAGTGTTTTCCTCACAATTCGGTAGTATAAAAATACTTCATTTTTCCTTTTAGAATTCTCATAACTTTATCGGCATTTCATCGATTTATGCAGCAAGTACAGCTAAATGAATTCTCATTAAACAAATGTTTTCTTTAAACGAGGTAGTTATTGGAATTACATCACATTTCTTAACGCGTAAATCCTTCTATTAAAAAAAATCTTTAATTCGATCGGTAGAAAGTATATCAGCGCACACTATTTGACTCTTATCGTCGAGCATTAAACGCGCTTCAAATGCCTACGCGCCAATGCGCCGAAACAATATATAAATCCCCAAAGTCTGGGGGATGAAAATGAGAGAAAAAAAAATTTCGACGAAATATGACGCACGCTCTCTGGAAAAGCCCATCAAACAAATCTCGCAGAAAGAGAATCAACTCGCTTTGTACACACGTCTATAGATTTATATGTACATATCCAAGCTGAAAATGAGCTATATAGAGTTTATATTCTACTTTCTCACATATACAGTATCTCATCCCCTCGACGGAGCTTAAATCCGTGGCGTGTACACGTCAACGTGTCATCGGCCGGGACGATGGCTTCTTACAGCCGTATTTCACTATACGCCTGTCTTTCTCTAATGGAAGCAATTAAAAGGCATAATGGACGCGCAGAGGACTAAGACTCCTTCGTCGTTTCTCTCGCCCTTCCATGACGAAGTTAGCACTTTGGGAATTTCGTGCGAAGATAGAGAAAGCTCTTCTCCTCTCCAGAGAGAAAAGCTCCGCGGACCGGGCAGAGGCGCTGCTGCTGCTGCATAGCTCCTTCTCTATGTATATATAACGCGCGCTGCAACCCCATCGATTTTACGCGGACGCGCGCGCAACAGCCACATGTATATGTACATATATATACACAGCTATACATACAAAGAGAGTGAGAGAGAAAGAGAGAGAAATGCCAGATGTTCGTTGGAAAATGGAATTGAAATAGATGTGTGCATGTGTGTATGTGTGCATTGTTATTGTGCGAAGGAAAAAAAGCAAGGTATGAAGGATGCGTCATCTCGGGACTTTGAAGCTCATTAAATTGTATTTAGCGAGAGAGTGCATATATAGGTAGAACGGATTTATAGGAACACGTGGAAAACTTTGGATTATGGAGAATTTACGAGAGTGAGAGATGAGCATTAACGGGTATTCTGCATTGTTAGCATTACGAATTGCTCGGCGTGTTAATGATCCTCATGAGTATTTATGAGATGTGCGCTTTAACGCGCAGGTTTCATTCGTTTATTTTTCTTATTTGATTCGAAGAGGAAAAAGAAAAAGCGATCGCTAAAGTTGTTGCCTACGTTATGTTACAGGTACATGGGGAAAGTTGGAAGAAGCCCGTTGCTGGTCGTGCTGTTGCTTACTACATGTGTCGGTGAGTATATACAATATAATTATATACATATACCTATAGGGATGAAGAGAGAACTTTTAGTGTCTCGATTATGCGCGAGTTGCCGCACATTCGGGCTCTTCTATTCTGACAGACACACATACTCACACACACACATGTATATAGTATATAAGTTCGTACTCATTTTATCATTATTATTATACGCTGCGACTATTCGAAAGCTTTCTTCGCGCGTGAATATTTGATAAAGTCGAACAAGGACTCTGTTGTGCTTTACGATGGAGACAAAATTAAATTTGCTTTCGGGCATAATTATGGTTTAGTTAGGTATGCACGTATACATGTAATTCCATCGTACACAATAAAACTCTATATAAAATGAAATTTAATACACAATTTCGATAAACCGATACATGCTATAGATATACGTATATAATTTCGCAAAGTCAATAGCCATTTCTGTAAGCCGAAAGATAGCCGTGAGAGACCGCAGATCCTATACCTCGAATTGAGTCAATCCGAAGGAAGTCGATCCGGAGAGAGAAGTACGGAATATGTATTATCCGTTCACTCGAGAGCATTCGGTATTATCGGAAATCTTTTCGGATTTTCCCTTCTACATATATATACGTACAAACGTGTATCACTTGAAATCCAATAAATTTGATTAAGACAAGATTTGTTCGAGTTTTGAAAAATCTACAATTCAATGAGTTTCAGCTGGCAACAATGTGAACGAACCACCGATATTCGATGGTGCAGGCTATCCCATGGGTTGGACATTGAACGAGGCCACGCCAGTCGGTACGAAGGTTTTCACGTTGAAAGGTCACGATCCCGAAGGTTCGCCAGTTAAGTACGGTGTACAACTCACAGATAAATTTGTGGTCGATCAACGTACTGGTGTCATGACTCTTGCTAAATCATTAGATCGCGAGGTAAGTGAATAGTACGAGTCTGAAAGAGGGTTGGCTACTTTTGTGAAAACACGTTTCTTCGTTCTACACTAGCAATTAATTATATGGACGTTGGTGTGTATTGAGGGTATTTTTCTTTTTTTTAACCTTTCGAGTAATGGAGTATCTGTGTGTTATTATTGGTCTTTGTATTTATTATTTTATTTCCTATTTTATTTAACAATTTTATATTTTTCTTCTTTTGTAAGTTTGATTTTCGCATTTTTTTTATATTCTTTTTATATTTCATATTCTCTATATGCTCTTGTATATTAAGTATGCCAAAAATACGTGTCAAACATCTAATAAATTTTAACCAGTGGATTACTTTAAGAACAAGATCATTTATTACATTAATAATATTACGAAGTACAAAAAGTTACAGTTAGCTAGATTAAATTTGATTTTTCCGTGGTTAATTCATCATTCTGATCCATGCATAACGCGCTACAATTTGATATTATAAAATTTAATGTTTTTTAATAATTAGACATTTTTTAATTTTAATATATAATATTAAATTATTTTTCTACGTGTAATTATTTGTGGAAATAACGAGAAGATCGAAATACTTTATGCTAAGATTTTGTTGAACGCGCAAAAACCAGCAATTAAATTTAAGCCTAAGAAAGTATTGTTCAATATATGACACTCCATATATAAGTTCTTATTTATTATTTTTTCGGCAATGGCAATTATAAACAAACGCACAGACTTTCTCATTTTAACTTTCACGGTCGAACATCAATGCTTTTTTCTTTTCGCTTATAATTATATAATATATGAACAAAAATTCATCAAATTCTCTTTGTTATAAATATTACTTTGGAATATTTAGCTTAAAAGGGGTATTTTATTACGCTCTAAAAGTTGCACGTGGTAAAGTTAAATCGTAAATATGCTTCTGTTAAAACTTTGAGCGGTGGTGCTGGTTACCAACGTTCTGTGTGTGCTTTTGTGTTCCTGTGAGTTCGTCCACTTCCGTTTTTTATCCTCTCTCTCTCTCTAGTAAGTAAAATAAAAGACTTCGAGGAAAACTCACAGTATTACCCCTGCAAAGTTATTATTTCAAAGTCTACTTGGTCTGTATTTATATTGTATACACTGATGAATTGAACAAAAGATATTGCAAAAGTTGCCTTAATTTTTAAAAATTTTATTCGGATCCGAATTCTTCTACTTTTTAACGGTATGTCTATATAGTTTATGAGATCGTAAATACGATTAAAAAATCAGTGCTGTGGGGTTCGCATTGTAACTACGATATTTTTATAGAATGCTTTTAAAATCACAGAAATACATTAGCCATTATTTATTTATTTTATATTTTTTAAATGTAACAGTATTCAACTTGATAAATAAAGATATTCTTTAAGCAGTTCATTCTGCGAAAGGTGATAAATAATTCGCGTATCCACATAAGGAATAGTAGGTATATTTTTGTATAGAATCTTCTTAATCTAAATTTTTAGTCTCGATTTCATAGATATATAGCTTTTAAGATTCAAATGATTATATTGTGGAATAGTTTACGAAATAACTTAATAACTATAAATAGTATCTATTTAGATAATTAACAATTTTCAAGTATACACCGTGGTAAATGTAAAATGCATACGAGTATACAGCAAAGCTGTCAGGAAAGATATAAAATAAAAAATATTCAAAGAAATATAAAATATAAGTCTCTCGCATAAAAGTGTAGCATCGCGAAAACTCCATTTACATCGATAATTTAAAAAAATAAAATTCCTCGAAACGTGCATGAGCAGAGTAACGTTCACTGAAAAATATATTTCGATGGAAGAAGTAGCATCAACTCGTTTTTCTGTTTCCGCTCTTTTGGTTCGGGGATAATTCGACACAAATACACATACACACGCACATACGGAGCGGTTTCTTTTATTTCCTAGAGACTAGCAGACGTTCTGCGGTTGACGTACTTCCGATTTCAGCCCGCTGACTTCTGCGCTGCAGAAAGCCTCTCGCGGCGTAACTGGATTTTCTCCTTTTCTTCCTACCATTATCAAGCCTTTATATTTTTTGCCCTCCTTTTCTATTCTATATATATATATACACAAAATGTATAAATGCATGCTCAGGCATTGCGGGAGTGACAAAGGCACCAAATTTCTTCTCCAGCGTATTTTCGATAACACATAATACGAGCACGTTGCTTTAAAATAGAACAAATATTTTCACTTGCGATTATTCGGGCATAAATTCGCAGATAGCGATTGCCGCAGAATCGATGTTTGTACCGATGAGTCGCAATGCGGCTGCGGCATGATCATGTCTATATTGTACGAAACGTGTGTTCACGCCGTGTTCACAGGAGGCTGACACGATAAGATTCCGAGTGACGTTGGAGGACTCGGTGCCCGCGGGTCAACAGCCGAACATCGTCGGGGTTGAAGCACATGTCATAGTGCTCGACGAGAACGACAACCCACCGCAATTCGTTGGCATTCCGTACGAGGCGGTGGCCGCTGAAGATTCGCCTCCGGGTACGACTATACTCCCGGCCATCCGGGTTACGGATCCTGATCTTCTGGGAGAGAATATTCAAGTGACTTGCATACCGCAACCGCAGGTAAGTTCCCGAATCTATGTGTAGCTTAGAAGGATATGTATTATATACATATCTATAATATGTTTTTTAAGTATACTATATGCTTATGGACTTTGCTACCGTTGGAAGGGATCTCTCATCTGAAATATAATTTTGCATCAGCATATGAGTGATTGAGAGATATTTATATTAAACAGGTTTAGCAGTATTATATATATATATATCGTGAGTTCTGATATACCTAATACAGAAAGCTTCTAATTCGGAAATTATTAAAATATTTTTCAATATACATACCAAACTAATTAAGAAAATTAAAAGCATTAAAAATGCAATCTTTTAAAAGATTCCTTAAGGCCGTTATGTAGAATAGAATAAAGTTAAATAAAGAAAATATATTTTCAGAAATGTAGAGTTATATGAAATGTACGATTACTCGATTTTTACTATTGTTTCCAATTTCAGTTCAGATAATTTCATTTTCTCTTTTATTCATTTTCTCTTTTATTCATTTTCAGTTGATCCCCTTATAAGTTTAATCGATAAAAAGTTGGATCAGTTTTGTCTCAAATACCATTTTTCGAATACTTTCCAATAATTTTTTCGTACATTTTGTTACAGTTCCCCGATGCTTGCACCAAATTCAGTATTGTCAACATCGAAAAGAGCCAAGATACTTATATTGGAGCACTTGTTCTTCAACAGCCATTGGACTACAAAGAGCGACCTTTCTACCAACTTCTACTTCGGGCTAGCGTAAGTAGCTAGTCTATTCATCTATGAAATATTTTATTTTTTTAGACTGTCGTAGTTTCAAAGATAAATTTCGAAACGTTTATTTTATACATTTATTTATTCGAGGATGTCAACAGTGATATGAACAGAATTGTCTGTAGATAGGAAATGGTGTAAAGAAAGATGGACGAACTAAATATGCTTTTTAAGAAGATTTGATTTGATGATTAAAAAATGTCACTTCTAATTTGACAATTAAAGGAATGAAAAATCATACTTCCATGCTTTGCCTTCTGACAGGACGGCACGAACAGCAATACTACTGGAGTCGAGATTAAAGTTACCGACATTCAGAATAGCCCGCCAGAGTTTTTGGACTCGTTGACCGGAGTCGTGAAGGAAGACGATCCAATCGGAACTTTGGTCATGACAGTCAAGGCGAGAGATGGAGACCGTGGATTGCCGAGGAAAATCGTCTACGAACTCGTCACCAGTCAGTATCTCTAAGTGCAGAGACAAAAAACTGCATTGATTTTCCATTTGAATTCGAAAACAAAGCCCGTGGGGGGGAAAGCCGCAGTCTGCACTGCAGTGGTTGAATGAAATGAAATTAAGAGCTGCACACATAACTAATGCGATTATATACGCACAGGTTGTAACAATAAAAGTCGCGAGTAAGGCTTAAGGGATGATTTGCATCGTTCCGGCTCTAAGCTTCGTATTCGTGGTTTTCATTCGAGTCTTTTTTTGTATTCTTTATCCGCGTATAGTACACAGTATTAAAGAAGCTCGACACGAGCTTGGAAAATTCGACTATTAAATTGTAGCCCGAGCTAATTGTTCGCTGCATAATTTTCGAGGATCTCGTAGAACTTTTGTTATTCGACGACACGACGGTATAGTCTGCAGCTGCGCTGCTAATTAATTTCATCGAGCGCGCGCATAGTTTCCTGTATAGCGTCCGAAAGCAAGTAACGGTGAAACTTTTGCCCATAAAGATCCCTTCGACTACTTCCTGCTGGATGCGGAGACGGGCGAGCTACGAACGGCGAAACCCTTGGACCGAGAGGCTCTGGAAAATTCAACCGGAGTACTGAGCTTTCGAGTGAAGGCTCGGGAGGTCGTCGATGGTACACCAGGTAACGAGCCCTCGACCGTCTCTATAGCCGAAGCCACGGTTACTATCAAGGATGTCAACGACGAACCGCCAAGTTTCAATCGCAAGGAGTACAGTATCTCTATACCCGAGAACATCGCCGACGGTACTCCTCTACCTCATCTGAATATGATGGTTCGCGATCCAGACGTTGTGAGTATAAAACTTTTTTCTCGTACAGAGAATACATTGCGTCGGCTTTTATCTCTCTATGCACAACAAGTAAAATTGTTGAACTCACGCTGGAATTGAGGAAAATATTGAAAAAGTTCTTCTTCTGTCTACCTTGTGCGTGGAGGGAGAAACGGTTGAATGAACGCGCAATTCGTTGTTATATAAAGCAGAACGAATGAAAGAAAGGAAGAAAACATAATTCTATTGTCTATCTCTGTGCAGGGCTTGAATTCAGTATTCTCTTTGCGACTGGAGGATATTACCGGCGCTTTTACCGTCGAGCCGAGTCAAGCAACAGGCAGCACGTCTGTGAATATTCGGGTGACTAATGGATCGTTGGATTACGAGAATCCTAATCAAAGAAAATTCATTATTCTGGTGAGTCCTGCAGACTTGGCACGGTATAATTCTATACTGTCCTAGAGCTGTGTTATCGGCAATTCTGCTGGTCGTTTTGCAGGTGGTCGCTGAGGAAGTTCACACGAATCCAAAGCTTTCGTCGACTGCAACGGTTACGGTTGGCATAACGGATGTAAATGACAACGCGCCGTCTTTCTCCAATCCCTCGTACACAGCTTTAGTTTCCGAGACTGCTGGTCCGGGCACTCCGATAACTACCATCACAGCTAAAGATCGCGACAGCGGTCGGTAAGTTTCTATTCCCTGTCCTAAAATCTTCACCACATCTCACTATATCCACGATGTATAAGGTTACTCGCTTGTTTCGCTAATCAGATTAGAGGAACAAGCGAGTAATCTTATACGGTACTTAGCGTGATTAAAAACTTTCCCTTTCAGGTTTGGTGCCGCTGGAATAATTTACCAACTAATTGGCAAAGGATCCGAGCATTTCAATGTAGACAAGAAGACTGGCAGCATCAGCGTTGCCGCTTGTCCCACTCCAGGTACATCGCCCTGTCTCGACTTCGAAGAACAGAGCGAATATTTCCTCAACTACAAGGTATTGTACAAGATTGAAGTTAGCCTTACGAATCAGCGTAATAATAAGTTTTGCCGAAGCTCTAATAAAATGTCTTCGCGCAGGCCACGGATGACAATGGCAAAGGACAAACTACCAGCGTGTCTTTGCGACTTAGTCTCGCGGATGCGAACGACAGTCCGCCGAAGTTTCAACACAAGAAGTACCGAGCGGTAATCGACGAAGGAGCTGAGAAGTTCGAACCACCGCTTCGCGTTCAGGCGCGGGATCGCGACAAGACCTCGAAAATCACGTACTCGATTGTCGAGGGTAACAAAATGGCTATCTACAGAATTGACTCGGACTCCGGCGAGATCACGATAGCTAAACGGGCACCCGTTGACATGAGTAATTCTACAAATGGGGGTGACTCTATATCCCTTACTGTACAGGCGAGCGACGGCACTTTCAGTGACAAAGCTCTTATAAGCATCACCATTAGAGACGTTAACAATAACGCACCTGCCTTCGCCCACGATTTATACACAGCTAGTATACCTGAACTTTCTCCTATTGGTAAGTTGTACTGTTGGCATTTTCACGCTTCGAACTGGCTCTTTCGCGAACCTATTCTTATTCTATAGACGATTATCTAATCCGCTAACTTCCGTCATTGATAACTCTCTAAACTGTTATTTTCTATAAATATGTAGGTACTATCGTCGAGGAGTTAACTGCTACTGACGCCGACAGTGGTATCAATGCCGAACTCGTCTATAGAATTCAAAAGGGAGCTTTCAACGATTTCGCCGTCAACGAAACGACTGGTGCCGTTTTCGTATCCCGAAAATTGGATTACGACCAGCGAAATACCTATCACGTCGAAGTCATAGCTTTCGATAAGGGTAAGCTTTACTAATTTAATATTTAAGCTCTAGTTTTTAATCTGAAATTTCTTATAAGACTACTATATTTCATTGAACATTGTAATTTAATGAAAATGGCTTTAAAGGCTCTCCTAGTCTTACCGGCACAACGACGTTGATGATTAACGTTGAAAACAGTAATGACAAGCCACCGTACTTCAGTCCGGAAACTCAACGAGCGGAAGTGACAGAGGACACAGCTATAGGTACAGTCTTCGCGATGCTGAAAGCAATCGATCCTGACAGCACTGATCCAGAAGCATTGAATTTCGCCATTTCCGAACCGATCACAGCTATAGATAGGAATGGACAACGTGTCAACGCCAGCACGACCGCTTTCAAGGACTTCTTTGCTGTTGACCGGAGGACGGGACAGGTGTCGGTGGTCAAAAGCTTGGATCGAGATATTGCTGCTACTGTCAGCCTCACACTTCTTGTCACCGACACTTCTGCACCGACATTTCAGCAGGGAAAAGGTTCGTTTACTATCAAATCCATAGACGATAATTTCTATCAACAATATCGTTTCCCCTTGCGCTCTGTAACCACAATGGCTTTTTATATTTGATTATGTCAGTGTTTACTCTTCGTACTATACTTGAATTACCTTTTTTGTCTCGTTGAATGATTTTTTATCGAACTCTATAAGAAGAGAATAACAATATTAATTGTATTTTCATTAAATCGTATTTCCATTAAATTACTACAGGTAATTTAATCGTGACAATCATCGATGTGAATCATTTTGCTCCGGAATTCGCTCGACCATGGACACGCGAGGATCCAAAGTATTCAATAGAAATGCAAGAAGAGCAGCCAACTGGAGCAATCGTTGGGGCATTCACGGCAACGGATGCAGATAATAACATCGCAGGATATGCAATTGAACCGCCCAGTCCTTACTTTCACATAAACAACGTCACTGGTAAATTCTTTTTATCAATATTTTTTTGCTTATCCGAAGGGGTCATTCAAATTAACGAGTTTTTCTACACCTACTAGGTATTGTTCGAACAAGCCAAATAATCGATTACGAAGAAACGAAACAGCTAGAGTTTACCGTGGTCGCTTACGATACGGGAGTTCCGCAACTTTCAACTTCTGCGAAAGTCACAGTAACTATTATCAATGTCAACGATGAGGATCCTAAATTCGAGAAAGCATCGTATAATGCGACTGTTAAGGAAAACTCGCAACCAGGAACACGTGTTACCGTCGTAAAGGCTATTGATACCGACGAAGGTACTTTTGGCGAAGTAACGTACAGTTTGATTGGCGAACATGCGTCTGATTTCAACATTGGTGAGTAATGTGTACTTATGATTATATCTATTTTGTATTACAACAAAATAACTGTTCTGAGGCGTATATTTGTATGTTTGTTTTTCTGCTTATTAGGCCATGAAACTGGAGAAATCACGGTAGGAGGTGCAACAGTTCTGGATCGTGAAATCATACCGGAAATAACAATTTCAGTTATGGCGAGCGATAATGCTCCAATAAATTCCAGAAGATCAACATCAGTTCCAGTTGTCATTAAACTCGAAGATGTCAATGATAATCGTCCGATTTTCACTCAGCACAGTTATCGAGCATCCGTAGCTGAAAATTTATCTGTCAATCCTCCCGCTCCCATCTTACAGGTAACTTCGATATTTTTCTTTATCACAAGCATTAATAAATGGCTGGTGTTGCAACGTAAACAAATTTTAGCACGTTGCTCTTACTAGAAGCACAAACAATATTGGTCAATTTATAATGCATAATATTTATTTATTAGGTTCGAGCTGTTGATAATGACGAAAGTATCAATGGAGAGGTGTGGTACAAAATAGTCAATGGGAATGAAAATGGTTCATTTTCACTAAACCCAGAAACAGGAATTTTGTACCCAGCTGTATCGCTTTTGGGACGAGCGCAATCTTACAAAATCAAAGTCGAAGCTAGAGACATGGCTGGCAAAGGACCTCATTTTGATACGTGTAACATTTACGTGCGCGTTATTCCCGTAAATCAACATAAACCAGAATTCATCATGCCTGAGTTGCCAAACGCTACAGTTGAAGTTCCTGAAGTAAGATCATGATAAATAATTATTGCTATTAACATGCAACTACTAGTGGTTTTTCTATAAATAAAAAAATCTTATTCAATGGTTTCTAATTCTACGTTTATTTTAGAATGGTGGTGAGCCAAATTACTTAGTAATGACTGTAAAGGCTATTGATAGAGACTCCGGAGATAACGGTAAAGTCAGTTATCATATGAAAGTTGGCAATAGAAATGTTCAAGAAACCGAGGAATTTTCAATCAATCAAGAGACTGGAGAACTTCGAGCTAAAATCATCCTTGATCGTGAAACTAAAAATAAATTCGAGGTAATTTTTTCAATTTAGCAAAACTGTAGATTTTTTATTACACGTTAATATTAATGAAATTTCTGTTTATAGCTTGTTCTCGTGGCAGCGGATCATGGAAGCCCTACTGCTTATGAAACTTTGCGTCTGTTGACCGTCCTCCTCATTGATACAAACGACAACATTCCAGAATTCTTCGAGGAATACAATTTTAACGTTCCAGAAAACCGTCCTAAAGACTATTACGTAGGAAAAGTCACGGCTGAAGATAAAGATGAAGGAAGACATGCCAAAATTTATTATTACATAAAAGCTGGTAAAATATTCAATCTATTGAATTAATGTGCAGCTACTGTAACAAATACTTTAACAAATTAGAACTTAACCGAATTTTATAATTAAATTTTTCAATCTTCTAGGAAATGCTGAACGAGCTTTCTACATTGACAAGTCAGATGGTAGCATCTACACGAATCGTTCATTCGATCGTGAAAAGCGCGACAGTTATCTTCTGACAGTTATCGCAGCCAATGATCCCGATCTTTACGTCGATCAGAAGGACAGCGACCATTCGCGAAAGAATCCCGAGCACGGCTATGTGAATGTCACGATAAAGATCTTGGATGAAAACGACAATCCACCAGCATTCGAACGGAGCGCTTACTTCGCTGGCGTGAACTCAATGGCTAACGTAAATGAGCTTGTGACGAAAGTCACCGCCTCTGATGCAGATCTCGGTGACAACGGCACCCTTCAGTATTACGTGGCTAGCGCGAATCTTTATAAATATGGTTCCGACAAACCGAGTGGTTCAATAGTCCCTAGTCCGTTCAATGTCACTCAGGATGGAAAACTTGTGACTAGTGGTTACATGGCGGAATACAATCAAGATCGTTTTATCGTTGAGATCGTTGCTAAAGAGATCGCTTCGCCTGAACGATTTGCCGTGACTAAAGTTCACGTAAGTTCAATATTATTTGTTTGTTCATTATTCATATACTATATATACTAGATACTAGAAATATGTTACGTAACTTTAATGAGTTCATTTTATAGGTGTGGGTGTTCGAGCCAGGTCAACTTATCAGAGTTATCTTGTCGAGGCCACCGGAAGAAGTAAATCGAGAAAAAGATGAAATTATATCAGAATTATCGAATGCTACTCAAAGTCGCGTGGTAGTAGACGATATTCGATATCACGTCGACTCATCTGGTCATATACGTCGAGAGTGGTTAGTGATCAATTTTGAATATCAGTTCTAATATTCCATTTGAACAGCCTTCGTAATATGCATTCTTATTTTAGGTGTGACATGTATTTACACGTAGTCGACCCAAAAACACAAACAATCTCACCAATACCGCAGGTGCTAAAACTCATAGATTCAAAATACGATTTTCTGAAGGATTATTACGCGGGTTTTGCCATTGAGAATGTCGGTACCTGCCTACGTAGGTGTTCAAGAGGAATCATTCGACATTGCTCTTGCTGCTCTTATTGCCCTCCTTGTAGTTCTCCTCGTAGGTGCTGTAACAGTAACTGTAGTATGTTGCTGTTTGAAACATTGGGTTATAAGTGTGCCAAATGACATTCGTAAAAAAGATGGACTTATCAAAAAACAAATTATAGACGAGTTAAATACTACAGAGAATCCATTATGGATCGAACAGTGAGTAATTTGGTTAAATGGATTTTTATGACGAACTATTCCTTTACTCTAAACATGTTTTATGCGCATTGAATTTGAATGTTTTGATTAATGCCTTTTTGCCAATTTAGGAAACTTAAACTATACGAAGAGCAAGAATTGACGATGCAAGTCTTTAGTGAGCCGGAAGCCGGTTTAAGCGCAGAAAGACGGGGAAGTAATATGAGCCTCGCATTGGGCGATACGTCGCAGGACAATACTTACGCAACGATACAACATCCATTGCCATCTAACAGGCACCGTTCATCAACGCCCGATTACACGACCCTTCCTGGAAATCGTAATGTAAGTTAAAGTATCGATTTCTTTGGTAAATCCCTCTGATTCTCTTAACATGGTATTTTTATACAAAAAATCTTATGTCAATACAAAATGTTAAATATCATTTATAGATGTATGAGTCTGCGATGGGTTTTCAAGGTTCAACATTCCAACCAGTGACGATGTCTCAGTTGACTTTAGATCATGATGGACAACCTCAGTTTGTTTCAGGTCTCGTCTAGATAACGTGTGTTTCATCGTGCGAAGATATAGGCCAAATTTAGTGGTAGATGAGACTGACGTTTGGAAAATGAATGAACGAATGATAAAAGTAAAGGTAAATGAAAAAGAAAAAGTTAACGGGAAAAGACAAGGAGTCGAGAAATAATGTTCGTAAGAATACTATAGGTTAGAGGGATAATTAGTCTCTGTGTTGCAACACGAATTCGCCATATAAAATAAGTCGCCCACCAAAACTCTTCATCCTCTAAATCTCCTGTCGCTCGTGTAACTTCTCAAGACTTTGACAATAACCAGTTAAAATATGGTCGGTCTTCCGAGTTGTCTTTCTAAATTTCTTCGCGATTCGTTGCTATCTATATAAAATATATTGTAGTATTTACTCTCCTTTGATAGGCTCAAAGCATTAGTGATCAACGATCGCTTCGTTTGAGGCATTCACGCTGGGATAGCTGGTTTCTTGTGTGTTGCTATCACCTATTGACGATGAAATATTTTCACGTACTTCGACGACATCTGAAAGAAACGCAAAGGGAGAATTAAAAAAGTGATTTTGCTTCTAAGATTTAGAATTAATTTACGTTAAAAAAAAAGAAGAAATGCAAATTAATGTTCGATTAATACTAGGATTATTATACAGATATCTATTTAGTGAAACGTCCGAGAATGTAAAAGTCTCGAGCAACTTTACTCGTAAAACGTATCCACGAATGATAGTTAATTTATAATTTCTTATATTTCCTGATTAAAATTTTTGTCCATTACAACTGCATCAGAGATCTTACGTGGGTGGGACTCGCCGAGGAGAGCTCAGCTCGCAAGAGTCCGACTCCATTGATGACTTTCACTTTGTTGTTATAAGGAAACGCGTACGGTTTAAAATTGACTCTAATCAAGTGATTCATGATTATTCCATGTATTCCGTGTATTCCGTATGTGCGATCATGTGTTTTCTTGTGTGAGGTGCCACTGCGTCGAGCTCAAGGAATTCATTGGTTGGAAAGTTGAAGCATATAGGAGGAAGATTCATATTTAAGACAAGCCCTTTTTTACTTTTCATGTACTTAATAACTTGTATAAGTTAAATCATTGTGGGTGCTCTATAATGTATTGAACATTGTTATTCTCATGTTTTTGAATTGAAAGTGAAAATAGTTTCAATGTGATTGTTAATGAAAGTTATATGTAATGAGTATAAGAGTTCGTTAAATAACACGGATAATTCGTCTTCCATTGCGTAATATCAAAAGAAGTGCACAATACTGATTTGGAATAATTATTATTTCTGAATGTGCCGGAACAATGAAAATTGTTTTGAACGTCGTTAATCATTTACATAGTTTTTATAAAGCGATTGTTATTTTGAGGTTTAAAAATGTTAAACTTTTCGTCTCTTGTTAAAATTAAGTATAGTTAGAAGATAATTAAGTTTTAACGCGTTGACAATATATGTGATTGTTGTTCGAAATCTTGTATTCATACTTTATAGAGCTCCACGTAAAATGTTCCATTGCTGTATGACTATTTTGTTAAAACGATTGTATTGCCAATGTGAAAGCTGATATTTTATTAATTAGTAATGCCAGTTTTCCAAAGAATGAAAGCCATTCTCAACGAAAATAAAATCAAACTGAGTTGCGAGTCTAGATAAAGATGAAATTTAATGTGAGATGTAATGAAACTAAATAATTTCGTAAAAACGGACGCGAAATGTAATTGCCAATTGCGGTCGATATGTAGCTCGGCAAAGTTTTGTATATAATTTTTATTAATAAGCGTATAATAAATGTGTAGAATCCGTCCAGCCCAATTTGCCATTCTCAAAGCTCAAGTTTTACAATGATTCCCATTTTTTCAACGAAATTCTATTTGCTGTATTTAAAGCGGCAATAAATCAATTTTTAGCATCACCAACAAGTCGACATATAAGAGGAAATTCTATCACGTTTGCACTTCAACTTTTCAACGCAATTTGTTGTAAATTGATTAGTGAAAAAATAAAAAAAATTTTAAACCGACTTACTGCCAAAAACGATGGTGCGATCGAAGAAAACGATAGTTAACTGTTACATTATTTATACATTGATATATATTTAAATATTTAATCGTTTATTGGTTAAAATTCTAACGTTTACACTGTGATCGACTCGCGTCGAGGTGCAAGTTCTTGATAAAACCAATTGATTTTAGTCTCTGGAAAAGCCCTCGAGTTTTCGAGACTCAGATATATATTATTACGAATTAGAAAAAAACAATGAACGCTAATTTATTTGTTCAATCCGATTTTTAAGTAACATTATAGACTTTTATCCGAAATCGTATTTCGTAATGCTTTTGTGAATTGCGACTGGATTGTATACCATAGCTCAGCGTTATAAAGTATTTGTTCTTAATTTTAATTATCTAATAGATTTATAAGATTTATTTATACTTTATATAATCGAAATGTACAGTTCGAAATTACGTTTTATACTTTTTATGTACCCGATGCACATGAATGAGATTATTACTATATTATTTTATTACTATTTTCTGTTTTTTTTTTTCATTTTATTTTCATCCCACTCACCTTCTGTATCCCCGAACTCGAAGACTTGAGTGCTCTCAGTCCTTTGAACTAAGGCAATGGGCGGACATAGTCATATCATAGGTACAAGATTTTCTTCGCAATAGGTGTAATTAGAATACGGACAATTTTTTACGAAGCGCATGTATTTTTGTCGATAAAATATCATTGGCACGAACTTACCCAAGTAAATAAGTCCCAGTTTTCGCAGGTTAGAACATTTGTTAAGTGTATATTAATCTTGAAATGCGATAAATCGGTATAGTCTAATGAGATAGTTCGCAATTATTCATAAGAACCTGTTGAAAATTTCATTTAGAATGTCTATTGTATTTTGCCTGCGTCGTTATCTGCTATTGACTAAAACAAACTTGACAACGAATAGATGGTTTTCTTAATTATGCCATACGTTTTTCACGTTACGTACATTAATTTAAATAATAAAAAAGGTATACTACTTTTAATACGACGACGGACTTATATAAAGTTTATACGGTTTTGTTATTTAAATTTGATTTCAGAACTAGTATGGCTTAGGTGGAATTCCTTTAAGGCATAGCTGTAAACTTATCCAAGATATTCGTCATAAAAATTTGAAGTTGAAACGAAGAACTCACTGGCATACAGAATCTATTTTACTGAGTAGTATAGAGATGACGCAGTTGATAGTATGTAGAAATCGAGTAAAAGCATAATTACATAGTATGCAAATGTCGAGAGAGTGTATTTAATTACTTGACTGAAAATTTCTAAGCGATTGAGAGAACTATTGCTCCAAAACAACGTATATGCGCATCTATAGTAAACGATTTGAACGATTATTTTCTACAAGACAGGATGCACTGATGAAATTTTACAATAATATATAAATATGTGTTCGCTGAACCTTCAGATTATAAAAATCATATCTGACTGATACAGTTACGTAGACCTAGTAGATTAAACGTATAGCGATAGGTACATTACTTTTAATGAATAAAATCTATATAAAGGATGGTAATTATGAATGATCGATTCATCTGGCAATTTACAGGCTTAAGTTGTTCCTACAATTATTATACACTTAGCTATTCTATAATTTTTAAATTTCTGGTAATACGTATACATATACAGCAAAAAGAAACTGTGAAAAACTGTGAAATTTCAAATAACTCTTAGAGAATAGAGCGACTGCAAGAAATTCTTAAGGATGTATATGTAACATACACAATAAGAAAAGAAAGGATGTTAGATAACGTCTTTTAATAGTGCCAATGTTCGTGTTCAATAATAGTGCTTATATACATTTATACAACTGTACTATTTAAAACGAATCTCATTATCGTCTAGAAAGATCATACAAATAATGAGAAAACCGTCAAAATAGATATAAATGTTCGCAATTAACATGATAGTCGGAGGAATTGCAAGCTCTATATAACAAAGTATCGAAGCTTTCCGAATAAGCAAGGGAGCACTTTTTAGCCAATAAGCACATAGGTGACTGTACTTGTTTCTACATATAGCTCTACGCGAAACAGGAACAATTTTCTATACCGCGCATTTTTGGGCTTATATAAATATATACAGACAAGTTCAATATTCTAAATTCATCGAGTAATACACATCCTATTGCGAAGAAAGTGTTGACAACAAAATGGATAAAGACAAAATTCGTGCAATGTAACGCATATATATATACTTTTGAGAAATAGTCGAGAAGTAAAGAAAATGATGATAAGTGAAAGAATAAACGAGATTTAATTCGACGAAATCGATGTAATCGAATTAAACGATGTTTCCATGTATTGAGTATTTATAATAATGACGAAATATAATTATATAATTGTCCCTGCGATCATAAAACGCATACCAATATCAATAGATATTCATACTTAAAAGTAGAGAACACTAATAATTATTATTATTATTATAATGTTTATTATTATTAAAAATGAAGTAGAAAAAGTCTCTGTCGACGTATATTGAGTTGTTTTGAATTTCTCAAATTCGTCATTGTCTACAAGCCGATTGATATATATACATTATATATTTGTATACAATCGATTCGATTCTCCAGATGTAAGAGTGTAACATAATTAAATGTAAGCGTTTAATGCAGAGCCACACACGTACATGCATACATACATACCGATCCAGGCATACTTACATATAGGCATAATTACAGGCATACTGACATACACAAGTATTCGTGGCATCAGAACGACACAGACGATTTTCTTTGGAGACACACGTGATTTCTATAGACTTGATGTAAAACGTCAATATTCTAGATATCGGCAATAAGCAGTAACGAATAGCATACATAGATAGTATATTATATATCAATTATTATATATAAATGGACATTCTTCTAAGAAGAAATATGAAATTTTTTGCTGAAAAAAACGTATGCCATTGTTTTTTGAAAACTACCTGCATTTCACAGTTGGAGAATATGCTGTTCGATTATTGTTTTCATTGTAACAATTTTTTAATAAATGTTTTTTAATACATTGTACTTTGTTGAATTATGTAATAATGAAGCATACGATATGCATAGCCTTAGCCCTTTTTCCTTATTAAAAGTATAAATAAATAAAAGAGGACGATTCGCATAATGAAGGAGGTGGAAAAATAAAATAAAAGAAAATCGCAATAACGTGGGCTAAAAAAGCACAGGCGTGTCGCTTCTGCAAGCTGCAATAAAAAGCGGAAATCCTGTGAGCAAGTGTCGTAAAAGTTGCGCGAAAAGTTGAATCTTCGAGCGCCGTCTGTAATTGCCAGTGTAGGAGGCGCGCATCTCGCCGATTCCCGATTAGATCGATGCTCCGTCGTCAAAACGGAAATAAGACCCCGTAGCAGTAACCGTGAGTATACTATATAGGTACACGAAGATATACAGCATAAAGACTTTCACTCGCGCGACGGGAAACAAAAGGTAAGATCACAGGAATTAGGACTGTTCCGCCACGATGTAAGCACGGATAATTAATACTTTGTCGACTCGCTGTTGCGCTCCTACTTTGAATGACTTACATTTCGGACACTTGCACCGAGCGATGCTTCGAGTAGAATCGTGTATAATACAGAGATATACACAGAGTAAAGTTATTGTTCGCGCGACTGACGTAACACCTAGCGCAACTGTACAATATTTTGCTAACCGATTAAGTAATTGGAGCGCCGGATGCAGTAGTTATGTGTACACACGTATATAATGGAGAGTATGGAGCAGCATAAGTATAGCGACAGTCGCCGAACTGCAACTTGCGAGCGTGCGCTTACGAAAATAAACCTTATGAAATATTGCAGTGGAGCAACGAGTGCGACGACGTGCGATATAGACAAAGCGGTTTTAAGAGCAAGGACTCGCCGACTTAGAAACGTGGAAATACCTCTTCCTTTATACACAGTAGATAGAAATTCTTCCCTCCTCTCCTTTCTTTCTGATGCACTTACACACTTCTGATTTCTAAAGCTTTGTTCTATGTTTCTCACGATATTTTTTAACGCTCATTTTACTTTATCATCAATTCTGCAGGAGCTAGATATTTCTAATTTTATTTCTTATTTCATTGCTTTTTATTAGTAGTCTATGCAATGCATTTACTTCAGCTTCTCATGATTAATAGTTACATTTATTGCTTTTTTTCAGAGATACAAGTGTATTGATACTTTATTTTACCGTTAGAAAAATAGAAAAATTTAAATTAAATATTATGATCCATTTTAACTATATTACCTTTTTAAATGAAATTTGACCTTTTGACATTACAAAAATACAAATTTTCTAACAAACAAACTTATTTGTGGTACACTATTAAGCTTTTATAATGTCAAGAGAATGAATAATGCACTTTAATCTATTAATGGCCATAATGTTGATTCGAATAACTAGAGGTTGGAGTTAAATCTTGATAATTTGAATAATCAGATGCAGAAGTAGAAGCGGAATAATATCCAGCAGATTTTGGAACTCTTGTTGTTATTGGTACTTTAAATCCTTCGTTACTTTTATAACTTGAATTGTGTATCTTTTTATCAGGTGTAGCATGACATTTAATTCTATGATATATTTAACTTATTGAATTATAATGAAAAAAATTTACATAAAAACCATTCACAAATGTAATTATGTGATAAACACTTACGGAGTGTAACTTCCATTTTTAAAAAGCATTTTTTTATTGTCTTGTTGCATCGTAAGGGCAATATTTTTTAACTTGATATATTTATGATGCAGAGCTTTCATATCTTTAACCATACATACATAATCTTGTTTCAAAGTTTTATATTTATCTTGCTGCAACAAATATAAAATGTTAAAAAGAAATTTGTCAAATTAAAAACATGATAACGAAAATTAAAATATCAATGAATATTCATACTACTTCATTAACTCTTTCCAAAAATATCTTTATTTGTGATTTTTGAAAAATTTCAGCTTGCTCAGCTTTCTCACGCAATGATTCAGGACTTGTAAAGTAATGTGCTATTTGAGAATTTAAAGGTTCCTTCACAGGTAATGATAAAACATCTGTTTCTCCACAATGAAAGCACTTCTTTTTAGCTGCGGTTCAAAATAAGTTTGTACATAATTCACTGCAAACCTTTTTATTAATATGTCTGTTACCTTGATCAATACATCTATTACAATAAACATGACCACATTGAGTTATAAAGAAGTTTAATTCTTTTTCATCAATTTTGAATAAACACAAATTGCAACGCACCCACTCTTTATAATTTTGAAAAGCTTTAATAGGTATTGTATCCATTACAACCATATATCTATAACCAAACAAAACACTGTTAATGCTTTTCTGTAATAATAGTACTGACTGACTGATATAACCTTTAACATATCACATTAGAAATATGTAAAATAAAAAGAATGCTTTTTTGAGACTACTTAAAACATGTACAAAAGTTTTCAGAGCAATCGAGTCAATTATTGTAGTCAACACGCTTTAGCGAATTATACAAGTAGTCCATATTTTTCTTTGTCTTCACTTTTCACTTTTAATGTTACCACTATTTTTTACTTTATATGTGCTTAATAGAGTGTATGTTAAAAAAACTGTTCTGCTGCAATTTGAAAATGACCGTTAATTTTCGAATATTCGTAATGTCTTTTGTTCAGACAATAAAGATTTCAAAATTGCGGCTCAAGTTTGGAACTTTGTTTTATTTAGCGGTTACGGCTAAAAATGTTGCTTAAACATCTTAATCTCATTGTAATAACTAAAATTCATGCATACTCAGAGAAGTCTCAATAATATATATCTAACATATGAATATGAATAATAATATAATAAAATATATAAATACAGCGCAAGCGCAATCATGATGCCTCATGCCGTCATGCCTAGACCGATCTGACCGATTGGCCGTTGGCCGCTGACCGAATTACCGATGTACGATGTACCGATACAGTATAAAAACACTATACATTATATGAATTGAAAACATTTTTAAATTTGTTTTTTAAATTGTTCGAACAATCGATTCCGACTTCCGACGATTACAATTCAACAAAAAGAGCAGCACAATAAATAAATAAATAATAAAAACTGTTTACTATGTTTTAAAACATTGCAAAATGTTTAGATAATTTTTATTTTACTGCGCGCTTATCGCATAAAACATTATGTAAATGCGTTGAGCTAAAATATGTTCATAACAATTATAATCTCATTTTTCTTATTTTGAATTAGATTTCTGTGAAAATATTAATTACCGGAGTGATTGGAGAATACATTGTTCACTTTGCGTTGTAAACTAGTTATAAAAATTCTTAAAAATACGGCATAGCTGATAAATGAATTATTTTATTACCTTCGTTCATAGAGTTAATCTTGAAGTTTGAAGGCTAACACTTCAGTATATGTTAGGTTGATAGCAAACGATAAAAAGCGAAATAAATCGTTGGAAGTATCTGAGTTACTATGTATTAGGCTACATTTCATAGTTTTGATAATAAAATTTTAATCAATTTGTATAGGATATTGCTTCTAAAAATTAATTAATACATACATATACGTACTACTTGTGAATAAATTTCTTATCAGCCCTATTTTTTCATCGTTTTTTTGTAATTAACTATTGGACTAAATGAAATACATTTAATTATATATATATACAATTATATATATATTAAGAGACTCATTTCTTTTCTATATTATCATATTTAATTTTTATTCCTTTATAAATATTTAAACTTACTTTTATTTGTTTATTCTTGTGATTAATGTTTTGTTCGATCTTTTTAATTTATGATTTAAATCAATATGTCACCTATGCAGCTCGTAACATCTTTTGAACGATAATTAATTTGGATAATTTATGCAATCTTGCTTTTTTATGTCAATGGTAGGCGAGGAATTATCGAAATACTTTTATTTGAATTTGACGATAGATTTTGCCTGATATTTAAAAAGTTATCGTGCATATCTCTTGATCAATTTTAAACGCGATAAAATGAAAATTTACGCAAAATCTAGCCTTGGTGCATACATAAACTAAAAGATAAAATTTACATTGAAACTTAGGTAGGAAAATAAAATTGGCACAACATCAGTTTAAAGCAATCTTTGGTATGTTATTTATTTGAAAAGAATACATGTTTTTTCTTAAGGCAGATCTCAAATGATGTCTTTATCGTGAAAACTGTAGTCGCCATAATGTACTATTATGGTTATATATTTTGGCAGTTGTAATATTACTGAACACAGTTGAATTAGCATGTTATAAAAATTAGTACTTTTTGTAGAATTATAGTTGTGTAAAGTCGAGTGCTTTTTTCTGTTTCGAGTTTGTGGTACAAATAACAATGCAGCATGTATTTATCTTTCTACCTTTATGACATAGATATCTTGAACACAGTCTATGCCAATAATAATTAGCTGAAATTTCAGCCGCATTATCACGTAATTTGAGCAATAAGTTTTTCAACGCGTTTCTCAATTCTCAACAATAACAATAACGACATTAAAACACTACCAACAGTAACAATAAAACTTATTCCTTCAAAAATTAGCTTTGGGGCAAATATCTTCCAGACCATAAGATGCCTACAATGCACTGTGGCTGCAAGCATGCAGACAAACACCTATAAATAAAAAAATTATAGCTCATTAAACACAAATGAAAATTGATGTGTTACATGAAGATAAAATGTTAAATAATCTTACTCTAGCAGCATGATATAATATGTATTTTCCAGCTATAGAGAAGACTTCAGAATGAAATAGAGTGTCGTTTTGAAATAGTATAAGTTCACCTCGTTTTACATCATCCCATTGAGTCTTTGCAGTTTTGGTCAAATTTGGAAAAACTAAGCGCAATGTAAAAGGTGCAATTGCAAGTAGAGGAACCGTCATTCCTAGAATAATGTGTGAACCAAAAGTATTCATTCCTGTAAAAAGAAAATATATTGTTTTAATCGTATCCTTATATTTTATAAGGAAGTATAAAACAAATTTAGTCACCAATCAGCATTGCTCGGATCGAGTTCACTTGTAGGGAACCATCAATTCCAATAAATCCAGCATCCCAATGAATTGTTGAAAAACTTGGCTGATGCCCAGTACCATAAAAGAAATATTCAGCAATAAGAAACCAACATAAGATTGGTGAATTAGGAACACGCAGAAGTTCCTCTGCAAAACCAATAGCAAAATAACAAAATTATTATATGATGTTTGTTATTCAATAAAATAATTTATGTGACAATTGGTACTTACCAAAGTTTGTAGCATTGCGGATTCTATCCATCGCGCTGATATATAACAAACCTATGCTAACAAGATTCATCAAAATGACACTTGGAGCTATTACAAATCCAAGTAATAATATGTATAAGAGGCACAGAAATAGACTGAGTAGTATAAAACATGAACTGTAAACTGTTCCAAGACCAAAAACTATTGGCATTTCATTTTCATCTTCATTTTTCTTTTTGTATAAAACATTCTTTATTTTTGCATAAATTTTTGGTACTGAAGTTTCCTCTTGATAAATGCTTATACTGTTTTTTTCTTTTGGAAGTAAGTAAATAGCTAAAGGGCGATAAAATAGTATGACTACAGCATTCGCAATCAGTAAATAAACAACCCATGGTAAAGCATTAATCCTTTGTACAAAAATAGGATTTAGTTTAGAATTTCGTTGTGATTTCAAGATCCAAAAGCATGAAATAGCAACGACAATTATTCCTGGAATAAATTTGGATATTATTCCACTTGGAGAATATCCTGATAGATTTCCACAATCACGAAGCCAAATTTTTATTATCGAGATATATAATGCAAGTGATGCTATAGCAACAAAGACAAAAACCATTTCCATGTCTTTTGAAACAATCGATCCTGCTTTTCCAATAACAAAACTCATATAATTTTTTTCATCTTCATTTTTTTGTATCTGTTCATCTCTCTGCCTCCAAAAGTAGTTTGAACTTCTTATTAGTAAGCAAATAACGAAGACTAGCAATGATGACATAGAAACATAGAGTATTCTCTTGTTTGACTTTCCCAAACTTTTCCCTTTTTTATCTAATGACTCATTACAACTCTTAGTTTTCAATGAGTAAATGAGAAAACAAAACAGTGTTATGAGAAAATAGGATAAAATTTTATTTTCTTCAATAATGTAACTGTTTGAAAAAACTCCAAAAGCTGTAGCTACTAAAATCAGTCTTGAAAAAATACTTATCAAAGTTTTCTTCTGCTTAGATTCTTCATACCAAGTCATTGAAATATAATCCCAATTTTGAATTAGTAATATTGTAAAATAAATAACTGGAAGTAGACCACAAATGAAAAAAGTTGAATTTTCAAAGTCATCTATCATTTGTAGCCAATGTAGTAGAAAAATTATCAATAAACATATAAAGACTGTCATAAATACACAAGTCAAAAAAGATGATTCTAATACTGTACACATTCTTTTTCCTACTAATCCACTAATCACAATAAAAAATGCAAACATTGAGCAGAAAAATAAAACTAGCCCTCTCGACATTAAATTAGGCTCAAATTGCACCCATACATCGTAACACATTTTCCGCACTGTTGTAAAATACTTATCTGTTATATGTATAAAATCTTTTAAGTCACTATCACTTTTTACAAATTCTATCATCTTTAAAAGTTCTGAATAAATACTTTTTAATTCTTCTAGTTTGTTTTCATCGGAAAGAAAATTTTCGGATGAATAAATATCTACATAATGTTGGACTTGAAAGATATTTCGCCATAAAGAATGCAGAATAAAATTAAAGTTATATGACTTGAAAGGTCTGCTTGGTAATGCTTCAATAATTAAATTTCCAATATTTGAAAAAGGTATTGGAATTCCTAAAATAACAGATATAGTTGGAACAATATCAATTTGGTTTACTACAAATTTTTTTTCAATACTAAAATTTGTGCTTGCATCCATTAGTGGCAAAGTTGAGTAAACAAACATAGCTGCTTCAATTTCATCTGTGCTATCACCACCATGATCACCACTTTCAGTCATTCCATGATCTCCGATTACAAAAAGAATTGTGTCACTTTTATCTTCATTTATTTTGTTAATGAGTTCTTGAATAAAAAAATTAGTTTCATTTAATTTTCTTAGCATTTCTGGGTGATGCATTCCATGTTTATGACCACAATGGTCAATTCCCAAAGTGTGGGCTACTAACAATGACCAATCTCTATTATCCATTTCACTAAAAATCCATTTCTTAACTTCCAGATCAACTGTGTCAAGATCCGATACATCAAATGAAGGTGCAGCATATTCTCTTAAGAATTTTTTAGGATAAAGTTTGGTCCAAGTATCATCTCCTAAAAAGACATTTCCATTTTCCATATTTTGGTCAATAAAACTATCTTCTACAATGTTGTCTGCTGCAAAATTATTGTGTACATCAATAAATGTAGGCAATGTTCCTGTAGTTAAACTTTTTAATCTTTGCATTGTCGTAGTTGGTGGATCAGCCAAAAACCTTAGCAATTTAGAATGCTTTGGAAACCTTTGCAATGTTTCATTAACAATAGGAATTTTATTTCTATGAAAAGTGGAAGCAGAAGCAGCATCATCAAACTTTGTGACAAATTCATACTTAAGAGCATCTACAATCAGTAATATTACTCGAGCCTGTGGTTTCAGGCATTCATTAGCAACAAGAAGAGGATCTTCCAATTGTATAAAATCATTTTGAATATTTGAACAATTAGTCTGTTCGGTATTTACTACGCGACGCAGGAAAAATCCATTAGTAAATAGAAAAAGACCAAAAATCATGGAAAAGGAGGCCCAGAATAATATGGATAAATAGCTAAACAGTCTTGCCATGGCTAAACGTGTCTCCTAATTTTCCTCTTTGAGTATGATGCTTATGAGATTCTTTCATAACACCTACGAATAAAAAGTTTACCTCAATTACCTCAAGTTTAACCACAAAGTCCACTATCAAAAGCTTTAAGGTTAGAAATCTTTATGATACAATTTTTGAAATACCAAAGCACACAAATAGCATAAATTACCTTTGCCACTATCGAAAAATTACATTAACATAGCACTAATTTCTGTCAGTACATTTCTTGATAAATAAAAGAAAAACTTTCATGTATACGAACTATTTAAGGTTATAAATGCTCTCGTTGCATAATATTATTCCAGAGTATTGTTAAACATTTTTGCTCTTTGGAAAAAATAATCTACGAGAAAAAAAGAAAATTCGGTAAATCGACGGTACGTATAAATATACGTGAGAAAACTTTTGACACACGGCAAACAGCGCTCGCAACTGCAAAAATGGCTGTTACTGATATTTCCATTGGTTGCCGTCGATATTCTCTGACGTCAGCGCAACCTCGAATGCATTTGCGGATATTATTGTATATACTGTAATAGAAAGCTAAGCGTTCAGTTTAGCTTTAAAAGTTATTATTGCCACGCTAAGTCTAAAATTGACGGATGTCATTGTTTTCTAACGCTTTAACTGTAACGTAATTATGACAATTCACAAATGTCGTTTGAAAATTTAAAAATTGTAATTCTTTTTTTTATGCTATTATCTACAATTGTATAAGTGTGTATATATATATAATTAATTTTTATTATTAAACGGACACTCGTTTAATAATAATTGAGTTGGATAAATAGAAAGTATGTACAATAATTAAATAAATCCTCGGCAAATGCTAGGATGTATCTATAAAGGGCTTATTCTCTTATAATTAATATTTTAGCAATAATTATTCTTTACTCGTAAACCAATTTAGCTGTACTGCATATTGATGCAACGATTACTGATAAAATAATAGGTCAATCAGCCCACACGCATACATACTTAACGTACACGCATTGCATATACATACATTGGAAATCAAGCCCGATCATCGATGCAGGATGTAGGCATGTAGGGGTGGCCCGGGGTGGAAGATTCGCGCAAGCGCGCCCGTTCTCGCGTCTGCGCCTGCGACTTTCCTGTCTAGGTTATGTTTATGTTTTTGGGAATCGAAGGGGGACGAAAAAAATGGCGATCTCGTATTGTTACTCGAAACCCAAGGAGTTTGCGTTAAGTTGGAAAAAGTGAAAGAAAATCAGTGAAAAATGTGACGAGTTCGTAATCATCGTCGAAGATAAGTACGTCTGAACTTGAAGTTCTATTGAGTCTAACGTAGAAATCGATTATATTACGTGTATACGCAAAAGCATCTCTCTTCGAAATCCATTAGAAAGCATCCCCCTCGAATTTGGTTTCTCTTCTCTGTGTTCTATGTGTGTGTATGTGTGTGTACATGCGTATAGATCGATTACAAATTACAATGAAAGCAAGAGTTTTCTCATCGATGCTCGTTTTTTTGTTTGCGTTTCTATCAATTTCGCGGGATTATTATTGTCGTTGGGGGAAAAGTCTCTTACTATATATATAGTGTATATATATATATATACACACACAGTAGTAAGTAAGATGGGTTTTGTTGTTTCATACATAAATATACTATGCATGCATTGCTTGCATCAACCAGTGGTGTGTGTTCGGTGCAAAGTATACATTTCATGTAGAAAAAAATGGAACTTTTTGTCCAATGAATTATTATTTTTATATACAGATATTGTGAGAATATGGCTGCACGAGACGACACAAAGTTTCTATATTGTTTATCTACTGTAAGTGTAGGCGAGAGTTATTTCGTTTTAGTGAGCAAATATGTAAGTGTGTGCGTGCGTGTGTGCGTTTTGCAAAGTTTTTGTTTGACTTATCTTTCGCGTTATGTTCGAAACTTTTTTATGCTTAGTAGGCTTTATTTGTTATTTTCTATTCGGGTAAGTAGCACGCGCTTGAATTATCGATATAAGCTCGTTCTTTTTTCTCTACGAACGAAAGAAAATTTTGACTATCGTTTGACTGGTTGATTTAAAAGTAATATTTGATAATGTGGATTGAATTTTATTTTATTTTCTATTAATTTAGCGTCGCGTCCTCTTTCAGTGTGGCTTAACTACATTATACATGTGCAGATCTTTATATATGATTGTAGTAAAGTACAGTCCGTTGATGCATACACTTGGTACTTAAAAGTAAATAGAGGGAATTTTTTAGTTTATTAAGTCGATAAAATACAGAGACAGTAGAATATTATTAGATATAAAATATAACTTATGCTTAAGAGTAAATAATTCGTTTGGTAAATGACGTAATTTATATTGAACATAATGAAATTTTTGAAATAAACGTTAAATACTGAAATTGCAGATATCGAAATCGACAATCGACGCGTTTCGTCGCCCAGAAGGAATAAATGATCGATGATTAAATCTTAGGCTGCAAATGAGGGGGCCTGCAATGAGATTAAAAATTTTCAGCGGACATCAGCAGGGGCGGCAGAAAGACAACAGCTGATCGCTGCCGGCGCTGAGTAATGAGCGAGTCCCGGCATCTTCGCTCGGTCTCCGATTTGTACGCAGCCGACGAAATAGAGGTGCTCCTCCTTGAGGAGATTCGCGACCTGGAGCCTCCACCTGCCGCTTATTCGCGGCCTGAAGACATTCAGGACTTTGAAATTGGTACGTCAACGTGTCGTCGACGAGAGGGAAACTTTGGAATAGCGGATCCATATCTCTCTGTTGCTTTTAAAAAGAAGGGCAGAGTCGTTTCTTCAATTTACATAGATTAGAAGTGAAGGTGCAGCTATGCTTATACCTCTATATATATATGTATGTACTGCGAACAGCACTAGGCACTTTGTGCTCGAGATTATATGTATTGTGCAGTCGCCTCTTGTCTTTGGGACATTTGCGACTCCATGCGTGACCGAGTGTAGCGCAAGGAAATGCTCTTCTTTTTCACTTCCTCTTTCTCTCTCTCTCTCTCTCTCTCTCTCTCTCTCTCTGTGTCTCTCTCTTTGCTGTTCGCGATAAAAATGTACTTTACTAATTGCCACGGATGCGGTCTGTGGATGTATCTACAGAAATAGATGTGCTATACGTGTCAAATCGACGGTGCTAATTTACTTCTGGCTTGTCTCTATTTGGCTGACTCTCTTAGTCTGGGCGGTTCTCGCTTGTCTTATTTCGCTCTTTTTTCTTCTATATATCCTTCTCCTTTCTCTTCTCGAGCTCGAGCTATACGTTTCTCTCATTTATTTCCCGAGCATTGTTCTCGCCTCTCAATCGCTCTCTCTCTCTCTCTCTCTCTCTTTCTGGAGACGCGTGTATATACACATATTGTCAGGCAGTATAACGATACTACAAACTATTTAGACGCTGCCTGTGTTTTCTACCTTCATTCACATTAACTAGTCGCGAGGCGCCTTTGAATTAGCTAATATATATGTGCATCGGATGTCGGAGATTACTTTTCGACCTTTTATTTTAGTTCAACGATCAATTCAATCAACATTTAGTTGATTTAAATAGCTTGGGTATTTTTCATTGGAAAAATCATCCTTTAGTTTTATTAAAAAAAATCAATTTTGTAAGATAATTCAATTGAATATTTTATGTAATATCGACGAACGTTTCACTTAAAAACTTTCATGCTCGCACAGTCGAAATCATCGAATCACGATTTATACATTTGGAACAGTGTATATACAAGCTAGTAAAAGAGTATATCGCGATGAAAAAAAAAATCGAAAGTCACCCTCGAGACGACTTACAGGCAGAAAGATCGGCAGATCGTATTTTTTCGGTATGTAAATTAATAAGCCATTGCTCTGGCTTATATACCTTAAGCGTGACTCTCGATTTTCTCTTTATCTTTGATCATAAGTCTACAACCTGTGTGTATATGTATGTGTCTCTGTGTGTAAATATATTAAATATCCGACACAATACATCTTCACAACGGTACTCGGGGTTAACAATTCGAATTGGTCCATAAAGGAAACGCTTGCTCTATATATCGTAACTAATTTGAATACAACACAGTTTGAATATCAATTGTCTTGTTATCGAGAACGATATTATTATTAACGATGCAACTAATTTATAATGAACAATTAATAATGAACAAAATGTATTTTTTTACAATATGTATAGCAAAGTTATTTATTTAAACGCAGCAGGCAGCCGAACAGGAGGGCGCATAAGCTCTCAATCTTCGGAGCTGGATTCTCCCGGGATACACTCGACGGTACACTCCTGGGATTCGCATGCGAATTATCATGGGAATTACGGACACGACCATCGACACGGATCTTCAGCTAACGCCATGCCTTGGCCACGGACGAGTCATTTGATTTTTTACTGCGACATACAGGGCCACCTTAAAACGGCTACTGGTCTCGTTAGACTACTTCTTCTCGTAAGTTATGGACTTTTTTAATCTGATGATTGGTTGTCTGTTTTTTTATTGTAGCCGGATTATTATACTCGGAGGTATCATCTGTTTTTTAAATACGACGAATACTGTATCTAGACATTTTTTCGCTATAAATAGAAAAGATATATCTGCATCTCTCTCTCTCTCTCTCTCTCTCTCGCGCGCGCTCTCTCTCGAGGGGTTAAAGACGAGAGGGCAAATCCTTCTGTGAGTGTTGTTCCAAGAAAGTCTATAAATGCTGTAAGAATTCTATCGCGTGTCGAGTTCACAGATGCTGCGTTTCTTCTCTGTGTATATATATATATATATATTATGACCTCTGATGCTCTGTCCGAAGCCGCAGAAAATACCTAATTGCCTAAATATAGGGGGGGATAAGATCTTAATAACAAGTTTAAAGGGAGAATACTCGCGTTTACCGTGAAAAATCACGGTATGGAAAATATAAATTTCACAATTGGTCGATTATTTTTCTCAGCTCGCAGCTGTGCTTTTTCACAACTACTTCATTAACTTGATTTTTACGATGATTCGCGCTACACAGCCACGTCTCTCTCTCTCTCTCTCTCACTCTCTTTCTCGGTCTATCTGTGTGTGTGTGTGTGTGTGTGTGCGCGCGCGCGCGTACGTTCGTTAATTACGAATGTATATTTATGCAATTAGGTATTTCGGTTTTGCAAAATCATTTGAGCCTCTGAATGTATAATTATTTTGCTGCAGTTTTCTCTATCTCTCTCTTATGAGACTCTTATGAGAGTTACGTAATGTACCATACGTAAAGAGACTGCGTTTATTAAAGCGATCTTCAATTTTTAATTATGCGCATATGTATCGATAAGCGATAATATTTTATAACTCTTTTGCGTCTGTTTTTTTCTCTTTCTCTCTTGACAGCTATCATCGGCAGCATGTCTGGCAACCCTTTGTAGCTCGGGAACTGCTAAGGTCAGTCTCTTTATGCTACCGCTAGTTGGAAGGCTTCGCTTCATGATCTTTGTTGCGGTCTTCTGTCTGCTAATAACTGCGCTGCTTCTCTTTTTGGACATCTCGCACGTCGTTTACTTCTTTCCCTTTAATTGGGCACGACTGGTAAGAATAAAACATTTAATCTTCGCGCCTCTTAATTTTACATTCTACATTCGACACTCTTGTCGAGAGCGATCTTCACTTTTTCACGTTAAATCATTTCAATCGTTTCCTACGAGATCGGACGAGTGCACGACATTGTTAGAATCACGCAATTATACGAAGCTGGAATCAGTAATAAAGTAATACGTAAGCCTTACAGGTATTTCAAATAAAATCGTCAGTGGACGATGTCTTTGCTTTTGATATATTTATACAATGTAAGTGCGCACATATAATTATGATATAAAATTGGTGATATATCTATATAATATGTATATTTGATAACGCTTTTCTGTGTGCTTTTTTTCGTCGCGTATCTATCGATAACCTCATTCCGTCTACAAAATTTGTATATTTTCTGTTTCTGTCCTTTTTACAAGCTTGAAAACTCTCTGATTATACATCTCTGAAAATGTGCATCGCACAGCGCTTTCACTATTGTGACCGTATATATTTTCAAAGTAAAAAAAAATCGTAAAATAAGCGAAAACATGTTTTTGAATCGTAACTAAAGGAAAAGTGTGCGATGAGAATTGAACAATATTTCACAGAAACTAACTTTGTTTCTTCGTAACATATTCATAGAATGCCTGGATCTTCACAAGTGTCGGAATCTCGTATACGACGAGTAGTGCTTTGTTGGCGCTTTCGGTGTTCGATTATCACGGCGGTGGTTGGGTACCCCGAAGGACGCGATCACAGTTGACGGCTACTGCTGCCCTTGGGTTATCCTGTGCCATATTATCGTTTTTATTGTCATGGTTGCATGGAAGACACGGCTCTAGCTGCCATGCACCCCCAGGCGAGGACGATCCGACTCAGCAGCTGTATAAACCTGTAGATAGTTCTTCCTCTGGGGTAAGGCTCAACGTGACGGAGTGAATAAGTGATTTTGATATGTTGATCTTTAGATTAGGATATAACTTGTTCATATACTTATAAGGTTTCTTTCATTTTCTTTTTTGAACTGAGTATACGCGTGTGCGCGAGTTAATTATTTATTCGTAATTGCGACTTTTTAGTTTACTTCCCGTTAAACCTACTAATTGTTAGAAAACTAATAAGTCTATTTTGCAAAGAGCTCAGTAATAGAATGTTTATTTGAAAAATTTTTTTTAACGAAAGAACCGTTTCACAATGAAGCATCCATATGTCATCAAAAAATATTTCAAACTGTATTTCGGCGAAAGATAAAAATGAACATTATAAGGTACAATCGTATTGGTAAAAAGAATAAAAATGTTCCGACAAAGGAAATTATTATATTATATTCTGTTTGGAACTGCGTGGCTTTAAGTTTTTATAGAATTTCATCATCCACATCTAACGTAGACTTGTTTATTTCACAGGCAACTCTAAAAGACGGTGTCCGCTCAACGAAGCAGCCACCCCCGTGGGTAGCGAAAAATTCGAAGAAGCACCGAACAAGCGTAGACTCGAACAATGGCAACAACAGTAAGCCGCGCAAGGATCATTGGGCCTCAGCGCGCGACCACTTCCTCACCTCGAATCAATTTGACGAGGAATTGGAGCACCAGGGCACCAGTGCCGCAGTCGAAAAGGATAAGGATCAGCCGGAACCAGAGCGCCGTCGTCAGCGTAGACGTCGGGACGGTGACGGTAGTAGCGGTGGCGGCAATATGACCGCCAGTCAGACGAAAACGAGCTTCAGCACCGACGAGAGTAAGAAAAAGGTACCTCCGAAAAAATTGCCAATCCAGTCGGCTGATAAGGCTCGACCGCGCAATTCTAAGGATGGCGCCAAAAAGACGACTACGAGAACATCGGTAACCAGGAGCGAGATCCAAGAGTATTGGATGCAGGGCTACGAGCACGTGCAGCGCACCGACAAAACCACTGCGAATATCGAGCAGTGGCAATCGGCTGCGATGAAAAGCCTCGAGGAGAAGAAAGCCAAGGATGAGCGCTGGGCCGAGTCTTGGAGACAGCACAAGGATCAGAAGGAACCTGCGCAACCGGACGATGCGAAACCCTGCTCAAGCAAAACCCTTGAACCCCTCAACTTTGCCTAAAGCATCACAGAATTCAAATTCTATCTCCTTCTTCTTATCGAATTGCTGCACTTTAATGCGCTTCTATCGGGCCATCGTTTTAAATCCTACACATTCGCACACATACACACACACGTACACACGCGTACACATGTACACACGAAATCAGAAATGCATTTTGAAGTGCGCACAAAAACGGCGCAGCTATTATACATACTATACATATTTACATAGAACGGCGGGAGATATTAGAAAAAGAAAATGTCGAAAGCCGCGGAGGGAAGGGTGAGAAGAGGGGAGGAGAGTCACTTTGCCGTTCTCGAGCCAACGATGCGCCCATCGCCTTTTGAAAAGGCCGCTGTCCTTGTCCCGCGAATAGGCGAGGCGTTTCAGGAGTCCAACTTCTGTGTACGTAATCGCGGAGATTCGAAAGTCACATTATTATGTTGTGTATTAACGATATAAGATCATCTTTTGCGTAAAGCTTCTTTTGACGGGTGAATTCAGGACCAAAGTGTTTGATCGGTCTGTCAACCGACATTAGCAATGCGTTCTTTGGAACAAGGAATATTTTTTTCTTTTTCTTTTGCAGAATACTACCAGTACGCAAAAATGAAGGCTGATATGTACAGAAACAGATTTTTTGATTTGTATTTATTTTACCGAGCGAATTAACGCGAGACTCGGTTCTTCATTTGAGATTTAGTTGAAAAAGAGATATTTTTGTACATTCGATCGCTTATCGTTTCACTTTGCCATTTAATTACACTTATAACACGAGCGATATCGCTAGTGAAAATCTTAAGGTGTAGACCTTCGTTTCACGAGCAATCAAAATTAGCTTTACGTATGAAAATCTTATTCCAGTCAAGATGTAAGAAGATAACTTGCGTTACATTATCAAGAGAAAATGTACACCCAAATGATCGCTTAGTGTCTCATGGGGCTGTTGATGCGTGGATCAAAATTTTGCTCTTTTTCCGCACAATGTGCTGACTTTTAGCTATTTGATTTCGGTATAGTAATACAAGAAATACCGATATTGTGAAAATAAAAGCTCGATGATAATTTAGTAATTTCTTCTAGTCATTATATTGTATATCATTGCATTATACTTTGCTGTTAGAATTTGGTATCCAATGCTATGTTGCATTAACGTATTGTCTTGTCTGTATGTTTTCGTCATGTGTGCTAAACCAATATGGTTTATTTAACCGGTGTGTTCCAATATATTACTATTATAATTGTGATTTTTTATATATGCACACTATATATAGTCTTTCTTGGAATTTTTATACAAGCATACGTGTTATTTGTTCGATGTAAAAGACGAGAGTGCGTGATTTTTTCGAGATATCAACAAAACAAAAATATATATACATATATATATATATATATTATTTGCGTTCGTGTATGCGAAAGTAAAATCGCGATACTGCCAGACGAACTCAAGAAATGGGATGATACAGTGGAATCTACAAGTATTGTAAAGTAAATAAATTCGTCATAATCATAATGTAAAAAATCAACTCTGTTTTAATTTATATATATAATACATATCGCACATTTAATCCTCAGAACTCACAAACGTACATATCTCTACTCCCGATATTCAATAATAGCCGTTAGCTTTGTATTTAAATAAGTCGGCGTTTTGATATTTATTAATTTCCTGCTATTAAGTTTGCGCCGCGTTAAATCACGCTGCTTTTGAAAGTCGACTCCAATATATAATAACCCACGTGTGAAAGGCTTAAACACAAAACCGAGAAAGCCGATTCTTTGAAAAAGCTGTACGAGAGAATTCATTAGATTTTATAATAAAAGATTGTATATGCTACGAGTGGGCGAGCGTACGAGAGAGAGAGATAGAGAGAGAGAGAGAGAGAGAGAGAGAGAGAGAGCGCGCGCGCGAGAAATAGAGAGAGAAGATGCTCTCTTCTCCGCGCCTCGATCATAATATCACGCGTAGAAAGTGATTGGTAGAAGTTTAACCCAGAATCGGATCGAACAAATGATCATCCTTTCAGAGGGTTCGAAATATCGCACCGTTAGATCGGATAATTAATTATGTTTATATATCCCTTTTCAATAATATAATTCGATTGCTTTGAAAGACTGTAACAATTTTTCCACAGTTCTCTTTCATAGAAATTATAGAAAATCAAAGACTCACCGGTAAGAGCGAACTAAAGAAAAATTACCGTATTAATCCGATATATACCAAGGAGAGTCTATACATATTATACACATAGAACATCTCGAATGCTTCAACCTGTGCTGTGAGTTTTCCGTGTCAGACTCGACTCGTCGTCCTATAGAGTCTCTCTTTCTCACTCACATATATACATATACATATATATATATATATGAGTGTGTGTGTATATATATTTATATATAGACATATATATGTGTGTGTGTGTGTGTGTATATATATAGACGTGTGTACGTGCGAGCTCGCGGAGAACCGAAAGGCCACCGAGAGGTCACCGGTCGCGCAAAAGTGCCATGCGCGCTGCAGTCTCCTCTCTCGTTCTTGCGCTGCGCGCAGATATGTTCCCTCACCTCGCGAATACGCGCGCGCCTCACCTTATATACTCGCGCGAGAGCGCACTCGGTACAGGAGGCTATAACTCGCTCGAATATCTATAAAATACAGCGGTGTATATTAGTTATAGCCGGTAATTCGGTCACTTGGCTCTCTTGTAAGCGCTTCTTTCTTCGTTCTTGTATATAATTGTAAAATCGGTTATGACGCGCAAGCGTAAGCCTCGAGTTGAACGATCGGTTGTATATGGAAATGCCGTATCTCTCTCACTCGACACATAGGGTCTCTCTCTCTCTCTCTCTCTCACTCTCTTTCTTTCTTTCATGTATAGAAAATCGCAGGTGTATATACGTATAAACGCTCATGTACACACACACACTCACACACACACAGACACGCACACTGAGGGAATATCGACACTATTATAGAAATGCAATTTAAACGCGAAAAAATCACAGTCGAGGAATTTCAAAGATCGTTACTAGAGATAGCGAGGAATTAACGTAACCGGATTTTTTTCTATCTATCTATTTCTCTCTCTCTCTCTCTCTCTCTCTCTCTCTCACTCACTCACTCGCGCTCTCATATCCGCAGCGCTCTATGCGCATCATTGTGTTTTATAAATCGCTTCGTATGTCTATGCGATTTTACGTAACGATTGTGTATACTTGCTCGTGCGCGTATGAATTGTCAAGCGGCTTTACTTTTGAATATAGAAAAAGAGAGAGGAAAACAAATAGTCAAGATCGCGTGAACTTTCTTTCAATTGAGAATGGTATCAAGGTTGCATTTTGCACACGCTATTTTCTCTATCAGATCGTGTCGCATCCGATGGCGTAACAATAGACTCTGTTCACGAGACTTCTTACGGCAATTCTGTACACAACCGATATAAATCGTCGAACGAGTGATTAAAAGAAAAAAGAAAAAAAATTAGTAAGAGGTAAAATAGAGTATGTACAGTAGAGAAGAGACAGAACCAGAAGAGAAGTCCCTCGATGTTAGCGCCTATGCAAGAAAGAGAGAAGAGAAAACCGATCGACCTCTGGTCGTCCTCGTCCCTCCGCTGTGCTGCCCTCTTGCCGATGACCCTCTCCATACTCTCTCAGGCGCGTCTCTCTCTCTCTCTCTCTCTCTCTCTCTCTCTCTTAGCGCGTCGACCTAAGACCTCGGTTTTTCTTCTCCCTCTTTTCGCATGATAATCATTCCAGAGACACGCTATATACCGCAGAAGCGCGCAGCGCTTCGATATCGTTCACATTTTCATATACATGAGACATTCCAGACTCTGTGCGCGACGAGAGGCTTCCTATATAATGGTCCCTCTCGTTTTATGCTTAGAGGACTTTCTTTTCTTTTTTTTTCGCTATAAATTTTCTCGACGATGTATATAAGCGACGCGCGCTCTTTTTTGCGGAAAATGTAATTTCAGACTTTTACAAGCTGCGGTGGCGGCGCTGTAAATGAGCTTAATGTAAATTTCGAAAAACGCGCGCGCACGCGTCGTATAGTGGGTAATAGCCGACGCCTTTTATAATCGAGTCGAAATTTAAATACAATGCTTGCGGACTGATTGCACAGCTATGCAGGTCGAAGAGAGAGAGAGAGAGAGAGAGAGAGAGAGAGAGAAAAAAAAATAAACAGAAAAGAAATGAGCCGAGCGCTCGTGCACATCGCTAAAAACGATGATCAATCAGTCGAGTCTATATTATAGCGTCACTAGGTCAAGATGCTACGTACATTACTTTTTCACTGTTCAAATATCTGTCACTCATCTCCATCTCTTGTAATATCTCGGGATCGGAATTGAAATTTAGATCGGCATTAATGTGCGTACACAGGATTGAAGTAGCCGTTTGAAACGAGCGCGTTTGCAATTTGCTGTATATAAATATAGAGATAGCTATATACCATCTGAAAGAAAATTCGACGTCCAACAGAGACGATATATCTACGCGTGTAATGGAATCGCATAATGAAAATCAATCAGCCGTAGAGCTCTCGCGGCCAGCTAATTCTGTAAATGTAAAAACAAATATAGAAGGAAGTATTCGTATGCGCACAGAACAGTAGTAGTAAATACATCGAGGGGGAGAGAATCTACTATATTATTCGGATTCCCACATCAAAAAGTCAATTACTCGCAGAGTAGCTGACTGGAATAGTGAAACAACTTAAAAAGAAGCAGTAGCTGCAGCAGTGCGCAAATCGATCGAGCGAAATAACTCCATACCTTCCGAGAGAGAAAGAGCACTTTGTGCAAACACGAGAGCCTCTCTTGTACGTATATGTATATACAAGAAAAAGAGTGAGAGAGAGAGATGCTGCGGCGTCGGCGCGATCCATTAAGGCGACTGGTCTCTTATAATTCAATAACAGCAAAACGGTAGCCAGAGTCGCCGCCTCTCTTTTGATGTGCAAAAGGCAATCAGTATATACCTGCGAGAGAGAGAGAGAGAGAGAGAGAGAGCAGGTAGAAAAGGGGCGAGAGCTTATCCCTCTTCTATATACCATCTAGTTTCATGCTTCTGGGAGAGAGAGAGAGAGAGAGAGAGAGAGAAAGAGACGAAATAACAATCCGGCGGCGCTGCGCTAAATAATGGCATTGAAAATTAGTTCTACCTGTCGGCCGCAAAATTATTGGATTCGCGGGAGCATGGGTTGGGATCGGCTTTTCGCGACCAAGTGTATATATGTGTAAATGTGTATATATACACACTCATGCACACATACAAGAGCGGACAGTCATTTAGAACGAGGAATGTGCCTTTGTATGTGTATGTATGCGTATACCTTTTGCGCTATATTCAGTCCAAGTTCAGGTTGTTATAATATGCGCGTCCTTCCTTTCTCCACCTTATTATCCTCTCGCTGTGTGATGTCGGCCCGTCTGGGAGGTATATATATACACATACACAAATACTCACATATATATATACGTATAGATTCATATATAAGCGCATAGATTTTTTCGGTTTTATTGGGCCAAGATAGCTTTGCTACTGGCGAAAGAAACGCTACGGCACACGCTGTATGTCATTATAGGTGATGCAGGGATTGGATTATTGTGTCGACGTTTTGCGGTGTATAAAAAGTTCTAGAGATTTGGATTGGTGTAATCTGCTACAGTCGCGCGGGAGGGTATTTCCATCGTGGCATCGTTTTGTCGAGGGAAACATTCGACTAAGAGCCATGTGTATATTGTGATACAAGGTTTCGGATTTGTATATATTATAAAGATACATTTTTCGAACGATCCGTCGAGAGATAGATGTGTGAATGTATTAAAAATTTAAATTTCCTCCTCGGAATAATTCTACGTTGATTTTCGTCGAAAGAAAAGCTTCCGAGTCTCTTTTCAATTTCCGATTTACAGGTTAAGTCATAATTATCCGGATTTTTTATTCCACGTTATCAATGTGCTTCGTGTATTTTATGATATATACATACCAGCACTCTTTTTATAAGTATATTTTTATATCGATAATTACATCTCACTACCGTTTAATTAATATAATAATGTTAACCAATGCTATTTAATTAACACGTTAAACTGTTCGGCTTACGTCAAGTTTTCTACCGGGTTGCGTGAGTTCACACAATTCAAACGCGATAAATTCATCCCGTTCGAAAAAAAACACCTAAGCGAGCAATTGATTTGTTGGCGTAACGAGTCAATTATGGCCCTTACGATTGACTATGAATTTTTTAGTTTGCACGTACGTACATACGACTTCTTAATTTGAAAAATTAGAAAAATCGAAAGTAACCCTGTATAAGCAACAATGCTATTAAAAAGGGTTTTATTACTTTTAACGACAAAGTATACTGGAAACCATTTGTATACCCGTACGTTAATTTAATGCAATGCCAGTGCAATAAATATAAATCAAAACTTTTTTATTTTTAGCAAGATCAATTTTCGTTCACACACAAGCACAAATTGTTGAATTATATTCAATATTCTCAAGAAAAATGTTATTTACATTTAAATGTCATGCAAAGTTTATTGAATTTCACATTCTCTGACATTATAGTTATGTATACAAAAATATATACTTATGTACAGAAATATTGCAAACTAAAGAGGTACGAGTGTATTTGATACATGCGTGAAAATGTATGTTATTTTTAACAGCTGATTTAAGCTCTGAATATTAGCCATTGATTGCTCCGTGTTATATTTGTACTATTTCTTAATTTGAATAAGTAGATAAAAATGAAAACAAAAATATGAAAAAAGTTAAGTTTACTGATTGAAATGTAGATGCACGTAGCTACCGTCCAAATCTATAAGCGACCAATTTAAAAAAGGAGATTTCGACCTCCAGGTATACGTGCAGAGGACTCACTAATGATCGGCCCGACTGAGCAATTTTTATTGTCTTGTATACAGACCTACTCATTTAGACATTATCGAGTCGGCACTTTTCTATAAATGCATGTCCCTTATTCTCATCTTTATTGCACTTCGTTTGTCACGTTCTTTATGATGAGAAATAGCAATAATATAACCTACCGCTCGTGCTCAGAGACAAGTAATAAACCAAACGCATACATTCGGCAACTGTCCGAGTTTTCCTTTTATACTATTCTATCTCTATATGTATACACAATTACAGAACGTATATTTCAAAATCTTCTAGCCACTCGGGATCATAGATAATTACGAATTCTATTATTATTTATGTCGTAAGTTCTCCGCTGAGCGATGGCAAAGCATAGTGGCGCGAAATTTGAATTATAAGAAACCAGCGTAAAATTGAGTTGAGAGCTTAAAATAACGATTCAATACAATAAGCTCTCTCTCTCTCTCTCTCTCTCTCTTTCTCTCACACACATAGACACTCGTACACATACAAATTCCCCTGGTGCGTTAAGCATAAACCAGTCCATAAACGAACCTCATTACCCGCGCAACACATCTCTTCAACACACTTTTCGATTAATAGAGTATCCGCCATTACAATATGGTTTTCCATCAGCAAATAACACCCTTGTCCACCTCAAGCTTTAATCATCTCCGCGTACGAACGCGTATTAGAAAATTATTCGCATCCAAGGCTTCTCTCTCTCTCTCTCTCTCTCTCTCTCGCTCTCACACACACGCGCTCTTCTCGGCAAGACCTGTCAATTAACGCTTTCCACTCGCCAATTTATCAATCAAAAACTAGTCTGAGCTCGCGCTTGCGAAGCGTTTGAATGATGATTATTGCCCGCGCGAAGATTATAATCAAAGTGGAACAAAGAGCCCGGGTATCTTTATTAATAATTTATCGCTACGTCGTATATAGCTTCTCGGAATAAACAATCGACCTTTGGCTGTTAAATATTCTTATTTCCTCGCGAGGAGAAACACCGTTTAATCGATGATGAGTCGCTCAGCTATATACGCGATACAGAGAGACACACCACGCACGAAAAAAAATGAAAACAAAAAGAATAATACTTAGGGGCCACCCGCGCAATGCAACGCGTAAACGCGTGCGCATCCTCTCTTTGTATACGATTTCGCGTCAAGTGAAGAATTATTCATGAGTCTCAGAGAATTCTAATAAAATCCCCGAAAAGCCCAATCTAGCAAGATTCGGTATATAATGCACACTCTCTTTCTCGAAAACAATAGAGACATCCACGCGAAGAAGACGCACAAAAAAACGGAAACTCCTTCGGGTCACGTATATATATATATACATGAAGAGCGAGTGAGAGAGAGAGAGAGAGAGAACACGTCCGGCGTGTGCATCTTTATAAATAAAGCGCTTGTCTTTCAGCGGAGCGCACGTGAGCTGTGCACCGAGAAATCGGAATAAGGGACACCGCGATAATGCTTCTTATATATATAAAAAAGAAGAAGGAATATACACCCACACAGACGTATGTATTCCAGGTACGCACGTGAGGTAAATTTTGAAATTCAGCCTCTGGAAGTAGGAGAAAGAGAAAAAGAAAGAAGAAAAAAATAAGGGGAATCGAGAAACGAGCGCTCCTGTTCCGGCGCGACATTGACAGTCAGCTAAAGCCTGTCCGAGGACTTCCTGCGCTATCAGTCGCGCATAATGCATGTGTGTGTATATATATGTATATAATTGCACATACATGTACATAGGAGAGAGAGGGAGAGAGCGAGGGGGGGGGGAGAAGATATAGCTTTGTGCAGAAAAAGGAAATGGATTAAGATTACAGATTCATTACCGACGGCAATAAATCGCTTTGATTGTGGACACCGAGTCTCGCATTTACTATTTCCTTCGCTCCTTTTCTTGCGCAGCTTCTTATATTCTTTTTCTTCTCTCGCGACCTTCGCGGTATTGTAGTCGTCGTTGTTGTTGTCGTTATTATTATTATCATTATTATTGTTTGTAAGTTTACTTTTATTTCACGTTTCTCAACTCTCCGTATACAGTTTTTCTGTTTCTTGTTTTGTTATTCTTGATTCGCAAAAATGTTCTAAACCGAGACACAAGATACTTCGCACGTGTGCACAAAGTGGCGAGGAGGGCTTATAATTAATTGCTCGATAAGAGAGAAGCTTGCGCTCGCGCGCACTTGTGCTGTTATTATAAACGAACGTGTACAGTCGGCGTATATATATTTTGATAGGGGATAAAAGGATCTATAAATAATCTGTATGTGTGCGCTCGAAAGAGAGAAAGAGAGAGAGAGAGAGAGAGAGAGAGAGAGAGAGAGAGAGGAAGAGAGACTTTGTGTTTTAACACTTAGACTCGAGATAAAAACAATATACACACATATACAGTTTGATTAATCTTCAAAGTTGAATATGAGAGTGTGTTTCTGTGCGTGTGTATATATATACAAGTGCGCGTGTCCTTTTTGTGTACCTGTATGTGTGTGAATGTATATAGAAGAAGGTATGGTGAATAAAACAAACGTTTACTCTGCGCGCGCGCGCGCGCGCGTGTGAATGTGTGAGTGTGCGGAGCAAGAAAGATTGACACCTCGAGTCACGAGGCATGTAATGAACATGCCATTTTTTTTCTCTCTCACTCTCTCTTTACACGCTATATACATCGCTCGCCTTAATTCATCATTAATCTAGTCAAGGCTCACTTATTCGAGCATCAGTTACTATCTCGTTTCAGAACCGACTTACACTCGCTCTCTCGTCCTTTTTTTTCTCTCTTGCTCGGAGAATTCCGCGGCTCTTCGAGAGGCGTCATTGTCGACTCGAGCGAATAACACGACTCCTCCAGGTATATAAAGGGCAGAGAGCGGGAGACGCACACACGGCGTCGATTTGAATAAACGAGTTTAGAGCCGAGCTCGAATCATTCGCTCACCATCAATCAAACGAGCAAACAAGAGCGATTTTTTTACCTTCGGTTCTTTCTCTCTCTTTCTTTCGCCAAGGGATGAAGTATATATATATATATATCTATACGTATATATAGAGCGGCCAGATGCTTCGGGACAATTAATGAAAGTGTTTTCTCGATTTATCAAAGAGAGAAGGAGGAGGGCCATGGGTGTCGAAGACGACACAGTGCGGAGAGAGAGAGAGAGAGAGAGAGAGAGAGAGAGAGATAGAAAAGGAGAGGAGACACACACAGACACAACGGAAATATTAAAATGCCGGGGCCGGGACAATATGTCTACGGAGACGAACGTGCTCTGGATGCGGCGCTCCTGCTTTTGATGCACGCATTCATATATATTGTTTCTTCGTTCGACCCTCGTATAATTCCACGTTGTAGGCTCTCGGTGCTACTACTATACTGAAATTGAAATGCATGCAGTGCACATCCTGTCGCGCGGGAATAAATTCAAACGAGTGAGAGAGAGAGAGAGAGACGCAGCGCAAAACTTCAAAAACCAATATAGAGAAAGAGAGAGAGAAAGAGAATTGTCTCGAGCTTCTTCTTCTTCTTCTTCTTCCTTCGCGTGTCTTTTCTTCGTTTTATATGGCCGAACCTGCGATGATTTCGTTATGAGGCTATCGATAGGGAGATTCTCTTATTCCACGTCGTGACGATTTTTGTATAGCCGCGCGGCGAATCGTGATTTCCTTCGTTCTTTTCTACGAGAAGAGGGAGTATACTGCCGGTGTTCCGATCTTTCTTCATTTCTTTATTCTTTTTTTCACTTTTTATATATATGCCTCTTTGCTGATTTACGTGCATTTCATATTATTATTCTTTCCTAAGCTATAGCTTATAAGTAACCTAACTCATAATTTTGCAACGAATTAATACTCCTTTTTCAGCAATTCAATCGTTTCTTCCATTAATCGTGTAGTAATTCTGAACTAATTTAGTAATTCAAGGTTTTTTCATAAATTCGTTGTCATAATTATTTGTAGCTATCGGACCAATTGAATTTTCGTAACCACAGTTTCGGATAGTTTTCCATTTGTTACGGGCCTATGAACGAAATAATTGGTACTTCAAAGTCGTGATAATTTTCACTTTGGTCATTTGAAAATTTGAATTTCATTAATAACACCTTCAAAACGTACACATAAGAGTTTCAAAGTATTTTATCTTTTAAGTCCCGACTATTCTCGAAAGAGCTTGTATATGCCTTTAATTATAAAAATTCTCTCGAGGAATTTTAAATTACCAAAATTTAGAACTCCGATACTCTGCAACTGGGGGAAAAAATGTAAAAAAATTTGTTTAAATGACAACTTAGTAGACAGTCTCCTACATATACATATAAAGACTGTGAATTTATGATATTGCCTCTGCACTGCTTCCGTTTTTTTCGATGATATTGTTATGCTAAAGAGTCGAATGCAAATCTCGACGAGGCTAATCATCGTTAGACATTGTTCTCAAGGGCAACGAGTTCCGACTGCGTGCGCGGATATTTTACGGGCGGACACAGAGCGAGAAGAAGAAAAAAATACTCTAGCCCCGAATGAATTCTAGAGCGAAACTGTGGGACCCGAGAGTGAAGAAAATAAAAAAAGAAGAAATGAAGCAAACGACACGAGGGCGCATAGCTGCATCAGCCGCAGAATCATGCCTGAAATTTATTATACCCCGGCGTTCGGTATTTCGAGCTCACCCGCGTTATTTTTATTTACAAAAACGAAGGCTATAAGAAAAAGAAGCGTCTGATCTGATATTCATTTGGAGCTCGTGTGGAGTCTCGCACACATACATACATACCATATACCATACATATATATATATATATATATATATATATACACACATATGTGTGGAATTAAAGTATAAGTGAAAATCAGTGTTACCCGCCCTTTTTTTCACGGACCTATCATTGTAGCGGCTCTTATCTGCGCCGGTAAAATAATATTGTTGAGATTTTACGCTCGTGTGTAAACGCGCGTGGAGGATTAAATTTTATTTACGGCTGCGCATTCGTGATATTAGCCCCGATATCTCTCCACGTGTGTGTCTGCGAACGAAAGTAAGAGTATTGTGTATACGGCATCGCGAGTATAAAAAAGAAGAATAAGAAGAAGAAGAAGAAGAAGAAGAAGAAGAAAAAGAAGTAATAGCAGTACTAGGGACAATATGTACGTGAAAGGTCGGAGAGTCTCGTAAAGAAAATTTCACGAGCTCCATATGTAGATATACGTAGGGGAAAATCGGTGTCTGTATAGACACCTATGTCGTCCTACGGAAAGGCAGAGAGAGAAAAAAGGAGAGCAGATGAGAGAAGGGAAGATAGTAAAATAGAAAAGTTACGAGTTTGAGAGCTACTCTCGAGGGGTTCCTATGTTTTCTCGAGACTTTCCCCTCCCCCGAATACGAGATGAACCTGCACAATTCTTGTGCGTGTGCATCTGTGTATGCACGACTGTATATATAGGTTCTTTTTAAACCACCTGCTGAGAAAATGCCACAGGAAAGGTGAGACGAAAAATAAATAAAGTCTCGATTAGAAATAGAGGAGCGATGGATTCACATAAAAATTCATGGACTGTATACGGGGAAATTCTTTTTAGTATACCTCCGACGTATGTGTGTTTATACATACAATATATATGTATATATCGATTTTATTAAAAAAAAAAAAAAAATAAAAATACAATCGCGCTCTCGTGGCACAGTTATTTGCATCATCCATCAGTCTCAGAGCCAAAAAAGAAAAGCTCGAAATTAAGAATGCAGAAGTTAAAAAAGAATTAGAAGAAGTCGCATGGTCGAACACGCATCTCTTGGATAGTGCAATATTTTATTGGCTTTATGACGTCATTAATCTCATTGCAGCTATGCTCCCCCACAGTTTTAATCGTAACACATCTAAGCTCTCTCTCACTCGTTCGCTTTCGGGTCACCTTTTTCCCCCACTTCTTCATCATCTTCTTCTCTTCTTCCTATTCTTTTTATCTCCTTCGCAGCTTGACCTACCTGCATCGCCGTCCTTTTACTGAATTTATTCCAGTTCGTAAAATGCTGGCTTTACGACATCGCCGTGCTTAAGAGAGGGAGAGAAAGAGAGAGAGAGAGAGGGAGAGAGAGAGAGAGAGAGAGCTTAGGTCTCATTTTTAAGGCCTAATCTCGAATTTTTCAATAAGCCCGTGCATATGTCACAGGCTTTTTGCTTTTGTTGGCAAGCAAAAGATTTTTTTTTCCTTTTTTCTTTCTTCTTTCGACGCGAGAATGTAATATTCTTTCCGTCTCCGAGAGCAAGTGCCTGTCGTCCAGGCTAACTGTAAAGAGCCTCATAATTTCTTATTTAATTTTCGATCCGGTTCGAACGATCATCCGCTGATGTGAAGCTATATTCCTATTTACGTTCATATATGTATATTTAGACGTATATAGATATATCACGTGCGTAAAAGCGCGGGAACGAGTGAAGTATTCGAAAGAAGCGAGTTTTCGTCGTACGTAAAAGAGAAAAAGTTAACTCGGTAATAACAGTATTACAATCGCGAATCGATATATAGACGCGGCGAAGGGGAAAAAAAGTGAGGAAAAATATAATGATACGTTACGTCATCGCTCGACTGCAAGATATTAGACATCCGCTTTCTACACTTGGCTGACCGCGGCACAGTAGCGAAAAGTTGGTAATGGCTCGAAGCGAGGCACACACACACACACACACACACACACACATATATATATATATATATATATATATATATATATATATATATATACGTACATACAGTGCAAGTAGTGGTCGCGAGAGCGTCTTTACTCGGCAATTTAGTAGGTGACTTATGTTGCACTTGCCTGCGCCGAGTGAACCTTGTTCTCACGAGTTCGAGCACAACAATCCACTTTTTTCTTTTTCGTTCGTTTGTAACGACACTTCTAAGGATGAAGAGGGAGAGGAGCAGAAGAAAAAAGATCGTTCTTCATGCGCGTGCGATCGTGAATTAGACGACCTTATTAAATAAAAAATTTTATTTTTGGCGGGGAAATCCAAAGGTAAGATACTTAGAAATGATATGGCAAAAAAGAAAGATTTCGCATGAGTATTTGATAATTGTATCCGACGATGGAATCTCTGTCGAAATTTCTCAGAGTGAAATCCGCAGAAATTATTATCTCGTTGGGGCTATAAAAACAAGCTGGCAATTCATTGGCACGTAGCTTCCTACAAACTAATTTATCTTTTTTCTATGTTTAAGATATATAATTTAACGTATGTACATGTTTTAGAAAATTTTACAAATCTGCATTATGCAGGGTTGTAATTAAGTAGAATCACAGAATTGTCATTAAGAGAAAATTCATGAAAAATATTTACAATTCCTTTTTAATATTCAAAATTTATGATTATAATGATGAAATAAATTGTCGATCATTGCGAAACGATGATTGTTTGCTGGGATATGGAAATTGAATAATATTCTCAAAATATAAATTTGAATTTTGATATAATGGATGGTACCAAGATTTGTAAAAAATCTGAATTTTTTTCAATTTCTCAATAAATAAAAACCAGATTTAAATATTAAAATACTATCATTTAGAGGAGAAATAAGAAATTACTTAAAAATTAAATTTATCAGATTAAAAAGAAAGATAAGAAGTACAGATTGAGGGTAACGGTATACGTAAACATATACATTCATAGAAAGATTTTCGAAAATCGCTCAGCTCGAATTTCAATACATAACAACTCAATAGCTGTTGCCATATCTATTTAACAAAACCGAACATTTGGCCATCAGAAGGTTTTATTTTTTGAAAGGCAAAAAATTCGAGTCGTTTGTAAAATGATGAATGGGAAAGTAGTGAAAAAATTCTTTTCCTATACACAATACACAACGAGTGTATCGGGTGACGCATAATTATAAAGGGGAAAATCCCTGTATCTCTAAACAAATCAATAACCGCTGTGAGAAATAAATTGTATCTCCGATATACGTCACACCTCCGATATGTATATACAGCACGCTCTTTTCATATATACACATATAAAAGAAATAATAATTTACCGATTCATATATATATATATATATATATATATATACACACACACACACATTCATACACAGACGCACACTCGTATACAGAAGAACCGATTTCGGTATATCTGCCATCCGAATCTTCAGCTACATAACGAACCCAAAGTCGAAATATACGACATGACGAATCGAGCGGTATTCTCGACATTGTGTGTACTTCCCAATTTTATACACGAAACTGGCTCTCTTCCACTTTACGAGGGCCAAAATCGTAAAAGTGCCGATCGTCGATCGAGATAACCCTAGAAAAACCGAAAAAATATCGTTCCGGTCGTCGATACGCCTATAGAAAGGAAAAGAAAAAAATGAAAAGAACATCATGAGTCAGATCGGACACATCCGTATAGGCGTACATACACAAATACACATACCTATACGTATGTACACAGTATGTACAGATTTGCGAATAATCGACACGTGAGAACTTCCATTTTTTCCCCCTTTTTCAAACTCTTCGGGACAATTATTGTTTCGAATATATACACACACACGCGAGCACACATACACACACGAGGAATATATAACTGTTTCGGATCGTCGTGGATTATCGAGAGGCCGGGATCAGAGGGAGAGCGTTTGTCCGGCCACAATACAAAATTAAGATAACAATCTATAAGAGCGCGTGTCTCGCGAACGAATACTCGCCACCTTTTACTTACGAAAACTAGCAAAGTACATGCTCTCGCAATAAATTGTTGCTCATAAAACATTATCGGCTCTCGATCGCGCTTGTGCGGCTCAGGTCTTTCGCGACGAAAAAATAACTCTCGCGCGAGAGGATGATGTTATAGGAGGAAAAGCCTTCTTCTATGTACACCTTTTTTTGACTATCCTAGCGCGTGTTTACTTTTCGTATATACACATAATATGGCAAGAGTGCAGACGATCGATCAAAACGCGAAGATCGAGATGAAACAAAATCGGCAGCTGTTCAGTACCGATCGTAATAACGATTTTCCTTTCGACGCCCCGGAGTTTTTTCATAGGCGAATTGGCTCATAGGAATCTTCGTCCTCTGTTTGCACCCGTCTATGTATAGGTATATATTATATTATAGTCTTGGTTATCGAGTCTTCGTCTCTCCTCGCGTATACACAGTCCTTCGCTTGCAGCGCGACGATTGCGATCTTTTGCCGCTGCGCCTTTTCTCGTGGTTCCTTTTCTGTTCGTTCTTTCTTTTTTTTTCGGACCTTACGGGAATCTCACGCGTGTTTCAGATTGTGTTGTGGAAACCTTCGTTTTTCTTTTTTTCTCCCAAGGGGTAGCCTGCCGGAGATGCGTGCAGCAGTACGTTTCAGAAGAACGAGTATGGAGATCAATGCTTGATCTGATTAAGATTTACTTTATCTTTTTCTTCTTTCTTTCTGTACGAGACAGATCCTTTTTACGTCGAGCTTTAACGTTTTATTCGGTAATCTATTGTTCGCGTAAACGACTTTCTTATTTGTTGCTTTTCCGTGTGTGCGCGCGCGCGTGTGTGAGTTGTTTTTTTTTTGTTTAATTTCCTTATCAAAGTCGTAATCGGATATAATATATGTAACCTTGGGATAAAATCTTAATTGGATTAAATTGATGTGTTACACTTTCGATCAGATAAAGTTAAGTTAAAAGCGCATTTTTGATACTACTTTTATCGAGATTGTAAAGAATACTGGAATTCGAGCTTTATGATTTCGGAGTAAGTCACGTATATACACGCGCAGCACGAGAGAGCTGCGATGAGTCGTAAATTTTTGATCCAATTACCCGAGGAATTCGAAGGCCCCTATGGGTGTATACCTATATACACACAGATACACGGAAACTCGACAATTTGAATTTTCCCGCGCGCTTGCGAGTGCATCTCCCGATAAATTATATGAAAATGCGACGGGCCGGACCGATAGCACCTGAAAGAAAAACCTTGTTATACATTAGCTATCGAAAAGAGCGGGCTGAGATAGAAAATAGCGATATACACCCAAGACCCAATTAGGAATCCCGATATATCCAATAAAAACGTCGTAAAAAGTGACGAAATCCCTGAAGCGACCCAAAAGTCTTATAAAACTTCGACACACACATACTATCTCAGACAAATACCTATACTCACATACGTACACGTATGAGCATCACCAGCAGCACCAACGGGTCGGGTCTCTTTTCGAAGTACCCATAAACAATAGTAAAAGTCCATCCGACGCCAGAAGAAGTACCTCACAAATCTCCGAAAAAGCCCACCGTAGAAGTATATACATCTCTCTCTCTCTCTCTCTCTCTCTCTCTCTCTCTCTCTTTCTCTCTTGCAAGAGGAAAAATGCCTTCTATCTTAGCTGTAATTTAAAGAAACATACCGGAGCGCAGACGCTCGCTTTTAAATTTCCAAACTCGCCGCCGCGGCAATTATCCCACTTGTTTATGCAGCCTGATCTGCTTACAATATCTTTGAACTGTGTGAGGAGAGAGAGAGAGAGAGAGAGAGGGGTATATATATATACGAGAGGGATTTCAAAATTTTTGGAGAGAGTGAGAGAAGAAAGAGTGCAACACACGCTGTGAGCGCTTGAAATATGGACGAGAGTCGTCTGTAGAGTACCGAAGGCAAGGGACACTTTTTTTGTATGCATTCGACCGATCAGGTGGATTATTTCGTTGTTTACGAGGCAACGGTTGTTACGGTAACTCACGGGATCAAAGTTCTTTTCGCTTTTCTATGATATTGGTCAGGATAAAAAAGTAATGGCTTGGTAACTTAGTATATATACCTGGAATTTTAGGTTCAAATTCTTAAATTCGAAATTTGAACTTTTTGAACTTTTTGGTGCACTGTCATTATCTTACTTAAAATGCCGTCGACCCAAAGTCTTATATATATGAAATATTAATGTACATTAATTGATATTCTTTAATTATTCTGTAAAATAAATAAAAGAGAATCTCTTTAATCAAGAGAACTGATAAAAGTGAAATCGGCTAAGACATATTAAAAACGTATTAAAAATATCCCATGTCACAATAAATTATTTCATAAATAACAAATAATGCATATTATATTCGAAATTACATGAACCTAAAACATGATTGTATTTAAAAAATACATTAAAGATTAGAGGCAGGCAGATTGTTAAACGCGTTAAAGTATTTTAATTTCAATGTGTAATTAAAATTCCCTGGTAAAAATTAAAGCAACTGTTATGGTCGGTTCTGCAAGTGCTGTCCAATATCATTTGGTAGCGACTGGTGCTTCCATTAGCCAGTGATATGCCAGAAAATTCCAGACGTCTAGTCGATCTATCTATATTTTAAACTAACTAAACATATGTAAACAAATGGATAACACAACTTTAAATTTAGCAAAATTACCTCATTTATGTAAAAAAATCCACGATAGACCATGTGAATTATTAAAATAATATATTACTGAAGACAAGACTAGTTTTAATAGATTTTCTTGAGATTTGTTAGTTTCATAAGCCCACTGGCATATCGCTGGCAAAGAAACGCAAGTAATCAAGCAAAAGTTTTCGCCAGTAGTACTGTTGGCTACAGTTAGCAAAAAAAAAAAAAAAAAATAAATTTGCCCAACCAATGTCAAACGATTGGTATAATTTTTTACCAAGGTTGTACTGAAAGAAATAAAGAATTTTATTGAATTTCATAGTATGTAAGTTCTTACCGATCAAATTTCTTATACGCCAGCTCCAGTATGCGTGCATTTATCTTATTTAGGAATTGTGTATCGAAATTTGTCCCGTTTCAATAAGTACGAAATTACTTAGTGTATTATTTAATCAATAATTATCATAGATTCTTGAAATGTTGCGAGGATAGGAAGTATAAATATATATTTTCTCTCCACACTTTCTCAACGTATTTGACATTCCTGTCCTCAGTTAGCAATTTCTAGGTTAGGTATTATGAATGCGTACCTAACCTCAAAATAAAAAAATCGAAAAGCTTTACACGAACAATCCAATATAACGTCGCGCTAAAACGCGGAATCACGAATATTTTCTTATTGCGCGGGTTTTCAAAGCGCCGCCTGTGCATATTTTCAAAACTAGTATTGCAAACTTCTCGCGGAAAAAATTCTTGGTAAGGAAAAAAAATGAAAAAAAAAAAAAAAAAAAATTGCAAAGTGACGATTGAATATGAAAGCCGACTTTGTCGAGTTGTCTCATAGAGCGCTTGCACACACATCTCGGAAATATGCATAAAACGTTGTATACTCGCTCTCGCGTATGCACAGAAAATTTTTCAAATCAACTAAGAAATGCAAAGTATCCTTCGAGAATAAATCGTCAAAGTCAGAGGCCTCCTTTACACGTTTATTAATGCGATGAACACTTCAACGAATTTCCTTCTCTCGCATTCTTATCTTCTCTTTCTCTTTCAGAGCCTCGAGTTCGCTCGAGTAATGTGGATGAAATAGCGAAGGATGTGTGTTCCTATATACGCCTGAGTCTGTGTATAAGAGGGCTATTTCAGGTAATACGTAAGTCAGTCAATAAGAATTTCAGTCGAGAAAGAGAGAGAGAGAGAGAGAGAGAGGGAGAGAGAGAGAGAGAGAGAGAGGTTCCACGCATACATGCATGCGAGTAGAGACGCAAACGAAGGTGAGGAAGATAGAGGAAGAGCGAGAGATAAATATGGGCAGCAGTGGTTCAAGGAGTGGGATCGAGAAGGAGAGAGAGAGAGAGATGCGTGTGAAAAGGCCTCAGTCCAATACGGGTTACGTTTCTCGGTGGGAACGAAGAGAGTCAGGCCGAGAGTCGTCGTCGTCGTCGTCGTCTAAAATGTTGATTTTACTAAAAGGCGAGCGAGCGCTCTGCGTATATGATCTGAAGGACGAGAGATCCTTCCCGTTATCTTCTTTTTTCTCGATTTTCAGATACGCGCAGTCGCGCTCGCCTTTATTTCCCAATCAAGTTACGACTTCGTATTTAAATGGATCAGAGTTTATATTTGTGAATTTAAATATATGACAACGAACTTGGGATTTTGTGTATAATCCAGATTTTAATTAAGTATAATAATAATAATAATAATAAACATAATAATAATAATATTGTTAGCTTCGATTATTGTTTATAAACGTAACGCGTGTGATGCTGAACAGCCATGATTCAGACGACACGTTATATGTTTATTTATACGTGCGTATATATGCATAAGTGAGTATAATATACCAGGCAACGTTCGCAATCGTTCCTCGTCGTAAAACCGTTGGTCGAGTTTATTCCCTTATAATTTTGATATATACCAATGGAAATCCAGTAAACAAAGAATTTTGCGAGCAAGCGGCTTGAGATAAAACGAACTGGTTTTGTAAAAAATGAAAATCGCTCGCCTCCAGCTTATATATTCCAGTTCATAAAGCCCAAAAGCCCGAGTGGAGTCTCTGTATAATGCATATATATATATATATATATATATACAAGTGTATATAGGTGGTACACACGAAGCGCGTACAGCTCGCGGCGTGCATTTCTCTCTCTCTTTCTCTCTCTCTCTCTCTCTCTCTCCTCAAAGGTCAGCGTGTATAACTCGGAAGAATCCGCGCTGAAGATAACCGCCTCGATTCCTAAAGGACCGCGAGTGCGCACTTTTCTCAGCATAGAATATAAGCGAGGGAAAAGCCGGTATAATCCTCTGACAAATGCGCGCCGCTTTCGTAGAGACGTATAGCGGGAGATTGAATATCATCCGCGAGAAAGCGATAATTTCAACAACAGATGTCGCCTTATAATTTTGCACCGAGAGGAGGAGAAGAAGAAGAAGAAGAAGAAGAAGAAGAAGAGGAAGCAGAAGAAGAAGAAGGTAGGAGGCGAAAAGGAAGATAAGAAGAAAGATCGAACCGCCTCTATGAGACACAGAGCTATTTACAATGGAATTTTGCGGACTATCGCTGCGCGTAATAAAATTATGATTTTATTTACAGTAAATATCTCGATAAGCGATGCATTCGCGGCTATGATAAGAGACGCACTGCCAGCGTTAGTTGCGCAATATCCGCGCATAATCCTGATTGTAACTACACAGACGTAGCAGCCAGCAAAATCGTCGTGGGAAAACAGCTACATTTTTCTATTCATGTGCATATACAATATACTGTACATGTGTATAAGAGGCACTTGCAAGCTCGCGTTATCAACGGCCGGCTTGTGTTTTACCATTCATTTCTTCGGATAATGCCAAATTGAAAGAAGAAGAAGAAGAAGAAGAAGAAGAAGAAGAAGCGGAAGGAAGACTCGCAAGACAAATGAGTAGGAACAAAAAGGAGACAAGAAGAAGAAGAAGAAGAAGAAGAAGAAGAAGAAGTATCGCGGTATATAGTGGCACACACAGAAGGGGACAGAAGAAACGCAGCATCCTTTCTCCGCACATACACTTACATACATACACATACAGAGGGAGAGACTAGATGCGACGTGGCTCGTAAAATCCTCATCCTCGCGGCGACTTGTATCTCTTCTCCTGAGAGAGAATATGCGCATGCAGGGAGCTGCTTCGGTAATTCGCTTCTTCTTCTTCTTCTACGACTTACCTTTAGGGCTCTGATTCGTATCTTACGGATATCGCACGTAGCAAAGGAGCAACAGCAGCACCAGCAGCAACTACAATCGACTCCGTTTTCGTCGAACATCGACACCGTACTTGTGCGACACACACACATACACACACGTAAACCTAAGACATTTATAAGTGAAGATAAGAGAAGAAGAAGAAGAAGAAGAAGAAGAAAAGGAGGACAAGAAGGAGGAGGAGGAGGAGGAGGAGGAGGTGGAGGAGGTGGAGGAGGAGGTAGAAGAAAAAATATATATGCGAGCCGTTTGACTAAGTGTTCGAACTCGGGGGCGGGGAAACGGTCCTGGAACACGAAAGGGCGAGTTGAGAGAACGGGTTCTCTCCTCAGACTGTGCAAAGTAACGCGCGTATGCTCGTAAACTCCGATCTCTTCGCCTTCTTCATTCTCTTCTTCTTCGTCTTCTTCTTCTTCTTCTTCGTTGGGTTTTTATTTTGCTTTAGACGAGTTCACGGCGTTTCCAGCGACAAATAGAGAGAAACAGCCAATGATTTAGCTACCTGTAAGCACGCACGTTTGTCTCTGTGTGTCCGTGTGTATATGTCTATGTATATATAGTTATACGTGTGTTTATATCGTTCGATGTAATCTTCTTATCGTTTGTCAAGAGAGTTTGATATACATCGTCTGCTCCACTTTTTGTTGCTTTTTCTATGGATATGGAGATTCAACGGTAGCGTAATATATAATCGGCCAATTAGGAACGACGGATCAAACATTTATGTAGACATACGCCACGTATATACACGTGCGGTACACGAATGGTGGATACGTAATTAACCGGTTAATTCATTGCACTATTCGTCAAGATGTAATTTTGTATAAATATATGCGCGTACAGTTTCTGCGTCGGACTAAAACGCAAAATCAATATTATCCGAGAGTGAAAGAGAGAGATAGACGATGTCGAGCAGATCAAACATTGACTCTTTCGTTATATAGCAACTCTGTACGTAGTTCCAGTTATTCCTATATACATATATATACATACATACACACACACACACATATATATATATATATATATATGCATACACAGTATATATATATATTCTATAAATAATATCGAGCTAGTGATTTACAATAGACACTTAAAAATAATTAACTGTATTCCATTTTTATTTCCACCGCGCGCTCGCGTATAGAGTCTCGGGTAATTTACGATCTTCGTAAAAAATGTAAACTAGTTTACGGCAAATTTATATCCATCTCTCGAAACAACGCTCGCACAAGAGAGAGAGAGAGAGAGAGAGATACAGAAAGTAAAAAATCACATTTCCCAGCGCGGAAAATCGCGGTATTAAAAACCTGCCATTACTCGTTACTGCAACGCATACATATATATACGCGTATACATATACACACGAAGCAAAAGGACAGGAATATATACGGTTCGCTGGAAGGGGTTGACCTCTGAACCCACCATCACCTGCTGGAGAACATCTTATCTCTCTCTCTCTTCCTTCTCTTCTTGGCTTATATGAACTGCATAGTCGAAGCTGCGGCCAGTCTCTCTTTCTCGTATATATGTATACACTGGCGAGTTAAGTATAGGCGCAGTGTCTGTATAGTATTGTAAGCGCACAATTCATATGTACATATACACGCAACTACTCGCAACTTCGTTCAATTCCCGTATTATATATGCATCCATCGCATATATATTTATATATGTGTGTGTGTGTGTATATATATATATTATGTGTGTGTGTGTGTGTATTATAGAAAGTAAAAAAAGTGAAGCTTTTAATTCACATATACTCGCAGAGGAGCAGCTCTAATTAGTATATACGTCGATATACCCACGAAGTATAAAGCGTGTAATTAGGTGTTTCGGCAAATGATTAAGGCCGCGTGAGTACGCGCAGAGCCGCGTAATAACGAAAAGCGAGTTAAAAGAGAGCAGAAAAGAAGAGATTCCTTGAGATAATTGGGGCTGATCTCGAGGGTGCGATCGGATTCTCACGCGCGCGGGCGTAACATTTTTTTTTCGACTTCTTCTTCTTCCTCTTCTTCTTCCTCCTTCCAAATTCATTATTCCCTCTTAAACACAATCTCGTCCGGAGATAATCGCGCTCGCACGCATGTAAGCAACGCTCGCTCGCGAGTAAGAGAGAAAGAGTATATAGAATGGAAAGGTCCTTCGCAGCATCCCATATACGCCGTGAGGCTAAGAGTCATCGCTCTCTGCTGCAACAGCTGACTCTCTTCGCTTCCGCGGTCCTCCCTCCCCGTCTTTATACATATATATCTATAGCTACATATATATATATATATATATATATATATATACGCATATACACACTGGTACTGTCTCTCGATGTTGAAAAGTACTGTGTGGCTATTCTTCTAGCCGCGAAGTAGCTCCTTTTTTGCCTCGGGCGCGTAGCGAGAGAGACTGACGAGCGATTGACACACAGGTGATTCACGAGCTGAAGCTTACTAAGTATGTATATATATATATATATATAAACAGCGTGCGATACAGGAAGGGCGGCTGGTTAAACTCTTGACCCGTACGAACGTGTTTCAGTCTGTGTGCATATGCGTGTGTATATTATATGCTTCGATTATATATATTATATTATAGTCGAGAGCGAGGAAATATGTGAAAGATTTTGCGTGATATACTTTCCGAGGTAATATACTTAAACCGGATGATTCCGTACTGGTGCCATATTTATATATATATATATATATATATATATATATATATATATATTTATGGCAATACTGGGAGCGTGTGTGCGCGCGTGTATGCGTGAGGTGCATGCATATACGCGTGAGAGATTTATTCGCACGCATAGGAGGTATGGGGTAAAACGGATTTCTCTCAATTTTTCGAATCCGAAACCACCCAAGAACTTCACCGTTTGGCTGGCTACAGCAAGCATATCTTCACTTGGTTCTTGTTTGAAAAATTGGAAAATTCATTCATCCTAAAGATAATCCGTCGGTCGAGGGCAATAATAAAGCGGCGGCTATAATGCAACCTTTCTCCTCTCTTCTGCACATATGCGCGATAGAACTCCTCGACCTTTTTCCTCTCTTACAAATCAAAGGCGCGAGCGAGGCGTGTATGAAACACACCACTATATGCACTCGCGCCAAGAGAAGAAGAAGGAGAAGAAGGAGAAGAAGAAGCGTATTATCCGTAGGGGGAAAAAGCTCGGAAACGAATCTGCGTTACGGGATAATGCGAATATCTCTCCGTATGGATGATGCAGCTCTACGTCTCGGTGTGTCTGCGTCTACGTGTGTAGATATATATAGACGTATATATATACACACACGAAGACATTCCCGGTGCCGACGCCTCTATACTCTCGGTGTGTCTCACGCCCCCGTGATGAAAAATTCCCAATACCTCGTGCTCTCCCTACTCTTCAACTTTGCCGCGACTATATCTCCTTGAACGTGTGTACGTGTATAGGTATACGAAAGTGTCTGCTGTTTTTCCGGTCAAGTTGCTGTTGTGTGTGTATGTGTATTAGTGCGACTCGCGACTCGTTGGTGGTCGGGAGGTAATAAGCCACCCCAGGAGAGACATCGAATCTAATCAAGAGGAAACTTTTTACGAGACTTCTTCTTTCTTTCGAGCTTAATTATCCTCCTTATGTGTGTATATATGTGTCTGTGCACGTGTATTTATACCTACGCTGATCTTCTTCTTCTCGTTGTATAAGCAGTGCATTGTGCAACGTACATTATTATCAATCTGTATATGCACTATAATATCTGTATACATTACAAACGCAGACACATGCATACTCTTGACTTTTACGCTTTGGACTTTGCGCCGATGGAAAAGTAGAAAAATTGCTCTTCACCGAAGAGAGAGAGAGAGAGAGAGAGAGAGAGAGAGAGAAGTATAGCGAACATAAAACTGGACTGTTGTATATAGACTCTCTTCGTATATACGCTCTCTTCTAGTGAAGCTACTCAACTCGGAATGCATAAAATTAAGATTAATAAAGAAATGATTTAAGCGCCTAGTCAATAAAAAAGAGCCGTATCCCGCCACTTTGAAGAGTCAAATAATTAAGCGGATGAGAATTGAGTAATTACTATACTTAAAAAATACGACCTCCGAGAGCTGCACCGACGAAGAACGCGAGTACATATATATAGCCTGGTATATAACCGCTTTAAGAGAAAACTCGAGCGGCTACTCATCGCGGTATATATACATCTATGTACGTTATATTCTCGGTTTAAAAATTATACACAGAGTATGTGTATGTGTGCGTGTATGTGTGTGTATGTCTTCGAACGGGAGCTATTTATGATCGCAATTTGTGTGAGCTCGAACGACTATTCGAATTCCGCGCGCGTACGACGTACTTCGCGTGCGCGGCTCTGTGGCATGAACTACTAATATCAAACAGTCGAAAAGAAAACGCGTAAGACCTTACGCAATTCGGCTCGATTCTTCTATTCGCCCGCTTTTCCCATGTGTCTTTGCGCTACATTTTTTCGAATTTCCACGCAGTGACGATCAACGATGAACTTGCGCGAATCAATTAAAACCAACGGATAGTTTTACGATTCAGGAATAAGCAATCAGATATATACCCATACATAAGCTACGCTCAACCATTGAAAATACATATGTACGTATATATATACAACATTTCAAACGCGGAGATTCATTTTCCTTTTGAGCAAAAAAAGAACCGTGTATATGGATATGCAGGAGCTTTAGTTTAATTAGCCTATAATATACACAATTACACATACACATATATACAGTATCCGAAAGCTATTTATTCCCGCTTTCAGTTTTACGCGTACGTATTATATATATATATATACACACACACACACACATTTAATTAAGAAAAGTCTGAAAAGTTCAGTGGCGCGGGGATGTGTAGATAAAGTCTTATTCAGCTGAAAGTTAGTAGTTTACTTAAACGTCGTACGGGGCGATTCTTGTCGCGCGACCGAGAAAGGGTTACAAGTGATACGGTATATATATAAAGGTTCACGGTCCAAGCGCGGCGTCGACTACTCTCTCTCTCTCCCTCTCTCTCTTTCGCATCTCAGGTAAATCGGAATTTGCTTTTTTACCTTTACTTTGTGCCACGGGTCGAGCTACCGCTCTCGAGCTCCGGCCACTACTCTACCTTCGAGCGAATGTCCCTCGATATTTGCGTTCTTAGGATTTTTAACGGAAAAATGTATATGTGTGCATATATACAGACAAGAGGTTAAGTTAACTTGATCAAATTCCGGAATAACTTAAGGGAGTTTAACTTTTTTTTAACTCCGCGTAGGAGTATGTCGGCTTTGTTCGATCAGAATTGAGTTTAAATATTTTTTCAGAATACTACTTTACCACGGACGCTATTTTGAATTTCTTGCCCTTTTCAATTAAACCGTTGACTTGATAGAAATTTTAAGCAATTTCTTAAAGTAAATACTTTTGTTTCAGTCGGGGAGTATGCGTACGTCACCTTTGCTCGAATAAATAATTTTTCAGATAAGCTTGGCTATTATTCTTCACGTATGTACATACTTCGGTATCGGGCCCGATTTCAAATCTCCCGCCCTTTTAATTAAACTGTAACGACTCGAATTTCTCTCTCTTTCTCTCTCTCCCTCTCTATCTCTCTCTCTCTCTCTTCATCTCCCTCTCTATCTCTCATTCTCGATGTAAAAATATATTCAATTAAAATCCTTTGTACTTTTACGTAACAGTACTGCTGCTGCAAAGGGCCCTTAACTGTACTAAACTCGTAATTGTAGGTTTGGGTATACAACGAGAACGTAATAAATTATCTCATTGCGGCGCAGGTCGTCCATGAGCAGCTTCATTGATTTATAATATGCATCGGAGATTCTCAGCCAACACTCCAAGCCTGTATACACATCGGCGAACAAGAAAATTGATTTTTCTCTTTTTCGAGCACAGCTTTATCGTTGTATGTGTATACGCATCATTCCTACCCACGTATCGTTACTTTATCGACGATAAAATAGAAATGTTGAATTTCAGCATTCGCGTTGTCGAGAGTATTTTTTGGGAAGGAAATGCCATAGAGTTTGTAAAAGTATCGAGTTAGAAAATTAGTTTGTAAAAAGGATTGAAGGCCATTTGATTGTAATGTGAAACGAAATTATTGCGTTGAGTGGATAATTCAAATAGTACGCCACCCGTAGTCTTGAGGCGTATGCATGCAATACTATTGACTATAGTATTTTTATTTTATTTTATTGATGTTCGTTAAAGAATGTGATTGTTTTTGCTCATGTTTATGTTTTGCTGTGCATGCAAACGCACAAAAAATACTATGAAATATTATTGTTATTTTATTACTAATATTATTTTACTTCTAGTTTCTATTACTTTTATAGCGCATGGTTGAAATTTATTATTTAAACGGAATCGAAATGTTGACCGTTGAGTTGTACGTTTCTTTGAACAACCGGTAGACGACCAATGGTTATCGATTTGGTGTAAGGTTGTTTGCTGATATGCAAAATATATATTCGTGCCAAGAAGCGATAATGAAAAGTTATAATGATCTATTGGTATCGGCAAGAAAGCGAATTTTCTTACGGAATATGATATTGGTGGTTGGAGTTGTGTAGAGAGCGGAAAAGGGGCTAATCGCAATTTACACGTTTTTGTGTCATTGCGATTGCTTCTCGAATGACAATGCGATGTATCTCTATATATTTGTTTACAAATTCTAAAATAAAGAATACTACACGGTTTCGGAGCTTGTTACTCGATGACGTATCCGCTGTGCACACAATAATGAAAAAATCGATTGAATTGAAATGAGCCAATCTAGACTACACTCGCAGTACTGAATTTCTGTCGTCTCAAGCCACTTAAATGTTGAAGCAAATAAAAGCGCTTGCTTTGTGCTTTGTACTTTTTCAACGGTATTAGAAATTGAAGTGAATCACTGAAGATAAGTGTAATGTATATTTATTCAGCAGAAATTCACTCCTACTTTGTGATGCAATATCGATTGCAACTAATATGTTGACACCGAAAATTTCTTTTCACCACTTCTTAAGATGTCTGGCAAGTTCGGTTGTGCCCGCCCGTTTTTTTGAAATGGCGAAATATCGTCGTTGATTGAACTTAACTACTTAATAGGTAACAATACCTGATGAAATATACATTTATTTATAACTTTTTATGTTCCCATGTATTTCTCTTACATTCAAATATCAATGGTATTTTATTTTATTTTGTTATTAATGGTATTAGCCATGTCGTCCAAAGATAAATCGAGAAAATCGCTCGATATTGATATTGATGTTCTGCTTGATGCCAGTCAACGTTGTTCCGTGGAAGAGCTGTCCGTAAAATCGACTGCTGCAATGTATGCGATTTCCCGAAGCACTCTTCAACGCTACGTGAAGAAAGTGGAAGAACATCTCGAAGACATCGAAACCATCGAAGGCGATGCTTTATTCAATTTTCTTCGAGTAATTTATTTAAAGCTTTTTTGCCGCACAACGCATGCCAACTCCATCAAATGTAGCGAATGCGATCGGCCCATCCATCTGAAAGGTGCAGGCATGCGCGCCAAGTATTTCACACGCAAAGATTGTGTTTTAGACGAAGAATAATGTTACACATTTTTCAAAGATTGTTCTACAATGTTAAATAGTTTTTAACCTATAAATAAGAGTAAATATAATTATTTACAAATGCAACTTTCATCATATTACATTTGAATTTATTTTAACTCTTTATGTTAATATGCAAGAATTAGAGAATCCGAAACTACTTGATGTATAGGCAACGGGTCACCTAAGATTTGTCACTTGGATTGATAAATATGACTTCTTGTGATGTATCTATATGTATAAGTTCAGAATAAGAGTTATGTACGATATCTCGTCCTATTAGATGTGGTGAGTATTTTGTCAATATAAATATTAATACATTCAAATGAAACTTAATTATAATCATTGGAAAATAAAAGTAAAATGATTATTTTCACATTTGAGTTTTGAACGTTTCTTTTTAATCTTTTGCTCTTTACATGTTTCGGGATTGTATTTGATATCAAATACTGCTCACGCTAGTGACAGGTCACTAAAGACTTGGGAGCTTGAGTGATTCGTATAATTATTTTGTACATCGAAATCCTAATCTTATCGAATACGGATCACACAAAGATAAATGAAATTAATTTGAATGAAAGTTAATTATAAGCATTACTAATGAAAGTAAAATGTTTAGTTATTAAAATCAATTTTTATAAACCTTTTCTTACGATTATTAAAATTTTCAGGTGTAATGTGAGACAAATAAAGATTTAGTTGGCAGATCCGTTTATACAAGTATATTTGTCGAATGTATTTTTATTTGTCGATTTGTACGAAAAACTATCACACAATATGTGATTTGTGTTGACTTGTGACTGTTAACACCTGCTACCGGCCAAAAAAGTTTCGGCAGCATCGTTCGTCAGTTATCGTTACATAATTAAATATCGTATATTTGCATATTTAAATCATTATCTTATTATTAGTATTTTATTGTATGAAATTGATCTAAAATTAATAACTATTCGATATATAAATTTAAACCCTACAAATATCAACAGTTAGCTTACAAGATTTTCCGTTTACTATTTACTAATAATTATATATTAAAGTAATAATAATCTATAAAATCGTATTGATGAGTGACTTTAAGATTTTAAATGCAAGTAAAAATAGTATAGAAATGGAATTAAACAAAATGTTTATTGAATAAAAGACTACACTTTTTCAGTCATAATCTACTTGTTACTTTCTATTAGAAGATTTTATTTGTGTTTAAAAAACAAAGTATTACTTTTGATGCCTACTTACTTTGTGTTTTCTAATTTCATCTTTCATCTTTTTAATAACAAGCTCATAATGTTTAATATTTACATCTTGTACATGGGATTAGTTCGACAATTAATCAACGTACATTTATATGACCAAGACCACCCATTACGGTATTTTCATTATAATTTAATTTTCTGTTCAAATACATAGAAATAATAAATAAAATAAAATAAAAAAATATTCAGCGAAAATGTACACACTCGTGTCTCGCTACACCGTCGTCTGTATATATATAAGTATCTTTCACGGCTCGGTGAATACAGCTAAGTGAGTAATTTCAGAAGTGCAAATTTTATAGTGTACACGCAGCGTTGCATTAAAAATAAGTCAAGTTCTGTTAAACGTTTTCTATAAATCAGAAAAGCACCTTTAAGACACCTCGTAAAACTTAGAAATCGAATCACATGTATATACAGATATGTACACACTCACACACACACATACACACACATTATATATATATATATATATATATATATATATAGATATATGACCGCACACGTGGGGGTCATTAACTTTTACGACTATATATTCGCACTGCCTTATTATGCATATTTGCATTTTTCTCTTCCATCCTTTATTTTTTCACGCTTGCACTCGCGTTCTATAATTATCTTAACAGCTTATGACACACAGCCATCGTTACATTTTCAATCGTCTCTCCCATCCACGCGTCGCACGTAACTTTCATCGGAAGTATACCTATAGTATATATACGGCAATACAAATAAAAACTCACGACTAACTCCTTCAAAATATACATTTATAGAATGATATTTCTTTAAATTGCAAATTCGATTCATTTACTGGTGTTCATTTTCGGTAAAGCTTCGTTTCAATTTTAAATATTCGATATTCTCAATTTCAATATTAAGACGAAACCCATATTTTTTAGGGGAAAAAATTACGCGATTATTTAAAAAAAATTTTTTATTTCAATCAATCCATTTTTAACTCCCTATGAACGTTATAGTATATTTTATGAATGATCATATATATAACGATAATGAAAATTACTTCGTACAAGATGACAACAATAAGTTTCATTCTAGTATTACTCTCACAAACAATGAAATATTATACGATTTTTTTAACAAAGAACTCCTGCAAGCCAATCGTGGTAACTTAATTAATATCAATTTGTCCAAGTTTAAAAACGTTTAGTAGAATAGGAACGACGACAGTTACTTTGGTATAAACGATTCATTCATTCGGTATACAATTAATTACAAAGCCACCATCGAAATTAACTAGAAAATTATAGTAGAAAAGAGAGACATTGAGAGAGAGAGAGAGAGAGAGAGAGAGAGAGAGAGAGGGAGGAAGAAAGAGTCCCAGGAGCAAAACCGTTGCGCGAGAATCTAGCGCGCTGTGATAATAGCGAAAGAGAGACGTTAGTAGAACGGTATCCCGTAAACAATAAAGAGCACGTTGAAAATTGACATTGCCCAAGCGAATCCGTCGCACGTCCCTCCGACTCGGGCTATTACATTTGTCACGACGCCGTCTCTCTCTCTCTCTCTCTCTCTCTCTCGCGCGGGAGGGGAATTAGAAAATGAACAATCGTAGAGAGGATTGAGGCGAAGCAAGGCCTTCGTGGACGAAATAGATCGACGCAACATTAAATGCTCGATCGGTGAATGCACGCGACAAGTCACCGGTCTGCTGTGTCGTATATACGTTCAGGTAGTTTGCACAAGTTCGCGAAATTTTAAGTGCATCCTTTCGTTGCGTAATTCATGCGCGAGCGTAGCTCGTCTATTTTACGCTCGAAGCTGATTTTCTGCCGGTTGCATTCTACTTTTGCTTTACGTGTACGGCAAGAAAGAGGGAGAGAGAAACTATTATTTACTGGTGTCCATAATGGCAGGTTTCATTCGGTCTTTTGATAGTAGGAGGTGAAATCTGCATTAAAAAATTGTTCCTACTGTCGAGTGTGGATGGAAGATATTTTTTTTATTAAAATAGATAATGCTTCGGGAGTAGAGGTATTTTTATTTTTGCAATACGTTTGGCATAATAGTCTGATGTTTCAATATTTCATCATTTCTGTGCACAGAACTTTCGAATACTTTGATTTAGAAAAGAATAATTCAATAATCTATTTTTACGACGTGTGATAATTTCAAATTCCTTAGAGCATATATTTGGAATAAATAATTTAACTCGTCTGTATCGTTGGATGCATTATAAAATTGAAAGATTATTTATTGGGAAACGAGTAAAATGTTATTAAAATGACAGTTTATGAGTCAGACATTTCATGATTTCTAATATGATTTTATCAATGGTAGTTGTAGGCACTTTCGAATTTGTGTGCTATGCATTATTGTGGAATGGAAAATCTAAGCTTCAAATAATATCATCTCGAAATAATGAATCATCCAAATAGCAGCCCCCGTCATTCATATTTTTTATTATTATACGTTAAAAACACTTCCATGAAATACATCGACGGTAAATGCAATATAAGAGAGAATGTTGCTTAAAACTAGAATGAAAAACAGTATGCGTTTACAATGTCCGAAATCTGAACTCGTCATTTCGAAATCCCTCGTTAGTTCAAATTCTCGGTTCAATTTTCCGCATCGCCATTTGAAGCTAATTTACGATCAGAGATAGGGATCATTTTGTATGCCATATGGAGAAGAGTGTGCATATGGCATGCAAAATGGAGACAATTGAAAGCAGGTTTCGCTACTTGAAGTTGTATTGAATAATCGTTTGATATACTCCTCGTTCGCGATACAAACCACTGATTTACCTTGTTTCAAATACTCGAAACATGTCCCCATTTCAACGAAGATTCGAATCTTCTCTTGGATGCTCTTCACACGAAGATCAGTGAATATTTCAATTGTATAAGACGGTAATAAAGATTTATCTATGTCAGCGAAAGTTTTCAAACTTTCGATTTCATACATATATACTTCATTTCGGGTATGTTGAAAAATGAGAGGAATATAAGAAATGGAGGAAAAACAAGTTTTAATTAAGGAAAAACAAGAAGATTCACCGAAGCTACTTTGGTGATTTAAAGGATGTTTGGGAATGAAAGTAAAATATGTGATTAAATAAAGTATGCCGGAAAAAACTGAGTTGGTGATATAATCATACACATATACATTGATTGGAAAAATGTTGGGTTCACATAAGGTAGAAAAATCGAAATATTTAAACTACTTATACGCAGTATTTAATAGGCATATGCAAATGGAAGAGAAAGTTAAGTCTATAACCAAAACAAAAATTGTGTCACAGTATACGTTGCTTTTGTTCTTTTAAACTACTTTATTGACCTAGCTTCTTGCGAATTTTTCCAAATTGCAGTTTACCGAGTAAAGGAAAGTCTACTGAATGGGCAATCGCTTTTCCATCAAATGGTTCGGTGCAGACAACGAATAACTAGTTTTGACATTTATACAATAAAAATTTTGCGCTTCATTGATTATGCTAAGTACCGTAATCGGTATACTCATCTTATCAAAAGCATTTCGTTACATTATATTAGAATATTACTTCTGATTATAATCAGCTAATACGCAGCAAGTCCAGATCTTAAGGTGTCAAATATTTGTTTACTCGATGTTGAGGATGTTGGAGAAAATAATGCGAGTAAACGGGTGAAGAAAAAGAAACATTTTCAAAGACTACTGTCGTATAATAAATGGCAGTGATCCAAGCAAATTCACTGCATTCCGATTAGTAGTTTTACGAGATTTCTAGAGTTCCAGAAGCCTCTATGGAGTTTAAGCGAATAATTAGAAATGGAAATAATACGTATACGATTAAAATAATTATTCCGAAAAGACTTAAGCTCTCAGGTAGGATATTCAATCTTCAATCTTCTTTGCAACATCGAAGCAGCAGCTTCGCGTCTTTTGCAGTAGTATTGATAGTATAACCTTGGATAATGCAATTTATTCGATCTGTTAATAGCTCTTCGCCACATATCTGCGTGCAATTCGCCGTTTTCCAAGAGCTTCACTGAATCAGAGTTATTTCAAGGCACTAGAACACAAGTGAAGCTTAGCTTTAGGAAAGCCGCATTCAACAAGTACTTTTGAATTATATGTAATTTTATCTTTTATTGACTTAGTATATTTTCCAATTGTTCATTCAACCCCGTAAGAGTACCTACTTTTTTATCCAGACAAAATGTTGTTGTATTCTTTAAGTTATTTCACCAAAAATTCAGTTAAATGGTTCGAAGTACTATAACTTAAATAGAAAAAGTTTGCAAAAATTAATATTGAATACTGAAGGGTAAAACAAATTTTTCGTTTTCGAATTTGAACGTCCAATGACTTAAAATTTTCACGTTATACCGAGTGTTAGTTAAATATTAATTATAAAAACGGTCAATTGTATTTTTGCAAGTGCACGTGATTTAAGATAATGGATCGTGCAATGTTAATCTGTATTTTCGATTTAAAATTTAAATTATAATCTATTAAGTGTACGCTGGCATGAATTTACAACTGCGCATTTGAAAAATTACAAATCTTGATATTTCTTTCTTAAATTCACGATTCCATTATTGGTCTTTAATTTAAAGTGAAGAGGCGATGATGTTTCGTGTCTCCTCTGTATATCAATTTATGTAATTACATCCTATAAATTTGATTCTTTTTTGCTTTTAGAGCTGGTGTTATATGTTTCATAAAATTAGTATATTTACGCATCAAAACAGGTCCCGTGTTATAATATAAAACGATATATAAATGGTCTTTGCAGTCGAGAGTTTATTACTCGAGCATGATGTAATTTAAAAAAAAATAAAATTCCAAGTCATTATTGATCTGATTTATTGATCGAATTTCAACTTAATTATAATATATATATATACACACACACACACATATATATATACATATATATATATTATATATTAAATAACGAAACTGTGAATGAAATAAACAAATTATTTTGAAAGTTACAACTATATTTTTTACAAATGTTTAATTTTTAACATACGTTATTTTATGGGAAAATATATGAGAAGCGAATATATTACAAGCGAAAGTGTTTCCCTAAGTCTACACTAAAATCAGTATGTTAACAGTATACGAGCATCGTTTATTATCCTTTCGAAGTACTTCACCAGTTCAGTTATTTGAATTCTTCGTATCATTATTTGAAGTTTGTTCGCAAACGGTGATCCTTTTTTATTAAACCCCTTGAGTTTTGTGGTGGCAGGAACCAAATATTTTTTAATGCAAAATGTAGCATTAAGTGAAACAATTACAGACGTACCTAATTGCAAGAATTCGAAATATCTGTCGATCAAAAAACGATAAATCTTTGACTTTTTTGTCTTCGATGCGTTTTAATTGATAATAAGATACTGAAAGGCATGACCCCCTTGAAGGAAAAACTTGTCAAATAGGAATTCCTTTTGAATAGGATATATTAATTAAAATGAGAAATCTCCGTGTAACGTATATTGTATGTATATTGTATATATGTATATATATTGCATAATTGTATATATACATATACAGAATGTTTAAAAAGCTACAAACAGACGTAAAGCTTATAAGCCGATGTAAAATCCATAAACGGATGTAAAATCTTTACGGACAAATGATGTATAGTAATTTTTCTCCATTATTTATCATGGAAACATATATTGTTATAAGAGAGAATTTAAAATGAAGTGGTACTTCTTGAAATAAACATAATCCACTAAATTCTCAACGAATGAACTTCCTTTGAGATGATTTTTTCTCTTAACATATTAATCAAGAATATTTGCTTTTGATGCAGAAGGGCTTTTCTGTCGGTACTTATGATCGTAAGTCATTGTTCCAGCTCGAGTCGATATACGAGTAATAAAAGAACAAGGATTTTTCCACTAAAAAGGAAAACTCAACTAAAAACGACAAGTTGTTGAGCTATGAAAAATGATCGGTATACGGCAATCAGCAAGCATTTAGGAGCCTCTTCATTAAACCATAGCATATTTCAAAACTAATAAATCGTCAGAGATGTTATATACCCTTCGAGAAAGCTTTAATTAAACTGACTTTTAATCCCGACAATAGAATCTCTCTCTCTTTCTCCCTCGCAATTTTTCCACAGACTTCAATACCCAAGTCCCCTACATATAATATGTATTATACCCACGAAGTGAAATTCCAAGATCCTGTAAAGAGTCTCCGCTAATCCTATCGCCCACAGCTTTTAAAAAGGCTAATTAGCCGCTCTCCGAACTCGAGACTGTAAAAAGAAAAAAAAAGATAAAAAAACAAAATTTCCATCCTCAAACAATCGCTCGTCTTGCAATCTAACCAACGAGAGATATAATCCTATAACCAAAGGAGCATACATACATATAGTACCATCGAAAGGAAGTTCATTAAGTAATAAATGACATTCGATAATAGCTCTCTCTCTCTCTCTCTCTCTCTCTCTCTCTCTCTCTCCCTATATACATCAGTAGAACTTGCGGCGACGAGCCGCAGCGGCGCGTTTGCACAAGCCCGCGAAATTCAAAGTGCATCCGCGTTGCTTAAGCAGTTCTGTGCCTCTCTCGGTGCATGTGCTTGTGCCATACTACGGCTATCTTTTGCACGCTTATGTTCTCTCTCTCTCTTTCTCGAGGCTCATTTCCGTTAGCCATTTACGGACAGCGGGGGCTGACAAAGCCTGTGTTCCAATTACATAACAGTCTAGACACCCACCTCTCGTCTCTCTTTCTCTCTCGTTCTCTCTCTCTCTCTTTCTCTATAAGCAAGGATGCAACATCCCGGACAATCGATGGTAGGAGGACAAACGATCGTTCACCTACGTATACGCTGGGGCAAAACAAGTGCTATGCACTCCATCTCTCTTTCTCTTCGTCGGGGAGTAGTCGGTTGCGGTGCGATGCATTTTTGAAAACGGCATTATTTGCAAATAAGTGTATCTTAAGCAAACTATTAGTCATAGCGGACGAGGTGTACGATTCTTGGAATCGGTTAGACACGCGCGCTCGCGCTCGCGCACCAGAAACCAGAACAAAGAAAATGCTTGGAAAGCTGCTGTATGCAAGAGACTTCTTACGGCTCCTCCACCACCTATTCTTGTTCTCCAACTCTTGGATATACTTACAAGCTCGCGAGAGAGAAGACGTGGTCGACTATACACGCACAACAGAGTGTGTTATAATGATCGAGCTCTCGTATTCGCATGTCTCTCCCTCTCTCTCTCTCTCTCTCTCTCTCTCTCTTTTCCTTCTTCGTCTTCTTATTCTTCTTTTGAGTTGACATTTTTTAGGGATTTATTTATGATATATTGTGATCGTAAATCCTCCGCCGAGTAATTGGACTGCCCTCTTTAAGCGGGCTTTTTCGAGTAGATATTATAACGAGCTGTGGGGGCTATACAATGTGTTTGCTTCTTTTTTTTACTTCTTCTTCATCTTCTTCTTCTTGTTCTTTATTACGCTGTATAGAGACACGACGACACGGCGAACAAGAAGATTCCATTTTCTCGTGAATATGTGCGCGGGTGATCCATCACTCAGTGTTATACATATATATTAAATGTGTATGCACATATACACGCACACACACACACACACAAACACACACACACAGATATACATAGAGGTGAGAGCTAGGTTTCGCGCATAACGAAATTATAGCTAATGTTATTCAAGCTCACGCGTGTCCCCGTGCCGAGCGCCAGAGAGACTCGGACAATTAGAAAATGCTAATCTCGAGCGCGAGATAAAAAGTCTCCCTTTTGTCGAATCGAACTGGATTTTCTCGGCAACAATGATATCGTTTGGTAACGGAGCTCGAAGGAGGAAGGAAAAAAAGGAGCTTGTATATTTTCTATTATGTTGTCACGCGTCGTTGTACGTCGAAGTTGCGCAGAAAGAGAGATGTAGGCAGATTCAATCGGCGCGGCGCTTGTATTGTTTGACAAAAATATTCAATCAAAAACTTACTCAATGCTTCCTTTCGTTATATTATTATACTGTCATCCTCTCGGGACGATGCTTTGCAATATAATACGAAGGTGCGACTCTAGGGCAAAAACGCGTCGGCTTCATTAGGAATAAAATGCTTGAGGGGGACCTCACTAACCATTAGTCCCTCACTCTCTTTCTTTCTCTTTCTCTTGCAAAAACTTGAGCAATAAATAAAATAATGTTGATTTAGATAAAATCTCGCTGCCGCGTAAAATGCATTATTTATTATGACAAACTACTGGTTCCCTCTCTCTCTCTCTCTCTCTCTCTCTCTCTCTTTCTCTCTCACTGACTGTAGCATTAATAAAAGAGACTTTCTGAAAACCGGCTTACACGCGCACGTTTTTGCAGCTACGTCCTCAATTGATATTTTATTTCCTGTTGTATATATGTAGGCTCTACGAGTAATGCCCGTAACGGCGCGACTTTTCGCGTTAACCCTTCCCCCGCCGCTTATTCGCGGCGTTCAATCATATAGACGCGTAGCTTTTTACAATGCCCTCCGTACCAGAGAGCGTCTATGTAACTGTAAAATTTTCCTTCGACGCCGAGTTTAAATTTTAATTAAGCCTGTGACCCCTACGGAGACTATGGGAAAACGATATAATTCGGTGTTCTATAGCGTACACCTGTGTGTGTGTGTGTGTGTGTGTATATATATACATATACGTATATGTATATAGGTGTATAGCTATACCATATAGACTCACATCTTTATAGGAGCTACGAAGATAACAAGTAGAACACACCGGAGGCTTTTGAATAGAACGTTGTTTTCAAGCCTTTTTCGCGTAAATCTTACATCGAGAGAGTCCCGAGCACCGCGCGCGCGCATCGATTTCATAACCGTGTAATTTCGTAATTTCGTAACCGCACCTACTTGTCATCACTTCGTCGGTAAGTATACCTACCATTCCGTTAATATATTATGGCGTTTCTTGGACGAGAGATGTGTATATGCGCTTTTTAATGTGCGGGAGATTACCGCATAGAGGAGGGAGAAGAGGGAGAGGCTAAATTAACCGAGAGGGAATAAGAAAAAGACGAAACGAGCGGCGGCTTAATCATTTTTATCAATTACGCGTTTGGATTAATTAGAAATTGGCGGGTACGCGTGTGTCGCAAATGATTATAGCCGACGATTTTCCCTGAGTATATAAATGAGATTCGAAGAAAGAAGCTTCTTCTTTTTCTCGTAATTACACTTTTGTAAGAAGAATAATCTCTTTCAAATGTACTAACTATGCTCTTTTCTAAACACAACAATTCTGTTTTTCGTCTTAGTTCAAATTGAACAGGTTTTTGCTAAAAAACAAACGGTACCATCTCTTTTTTGAAAATAATTTTTTTCCCACTGGCCATGGACACATTCGACATTCGGCTGTGTTCGATTGGACACCCGAAGAATAAGAATACGAAGAAGAAAAAGAAGAAGACGAGTGACTCTAGACGCGTACGTATAAGAGAAAGTGAAACCTTGGTTGGCTATTAAGCCATCTGGCTATTATTTGCGCCACCGTCGAGATGTCAATAACGTTAGCTGCGATTGTCATATGCACCGGCGCGCTTGCCTCATATCTAATCTGAAAAAGGTGCCGTTACAAAGGCTGCATCTATATACTTTGTCTCTCCCACACTCTGCACTCACACCGTCCAATAAGTGAATTTTCCTCTCCTTGCATAGATGTTTCGTAAGTTTTTCGCACCGCTACTTTTATTTTTTTCATCGGTCTCCACCGCATGTGTCCTTTTTTACGCGCTTTACAGCGCGCGAGTAAAAGTCGCATTGAGAAGTCTGAGGCGTTGCGACTTATTTTTTCGCATAGGATTATAAATTTCGGCGTTTAATGGAACGTTCGACTTTCTTTATATAAGCGCGTGCGCGCACGAGTTTTTCTCCCGTGAATCAGTCGACGAAATTTATAACTTTATAGGCGACTGAAAGAGAGAGAGAGAGAGAGAGAGAGAGAGAGAGAAGGTGATGAATTTCTGGTTCTGTGCGCGACGTTTTCCTTTTTTTTCGGGAAGGATGATTATTCTTGTGCGCCGTAAATTTTAGCCTGGGTTAATTGCGTCATATTGAAATTTATTTATGAAAACAGTGGGTGATTTACGCGAGCGCTTTTGGGAGGCGAGAAGAAAAAAAATAACGATGGAGTCGAGGATGTTTTGTGGAGTTTTTGAAGGATTGAGAAGAACGTGAACGTCTATAGTTTTAAATTAAACAAAAATATTTATTTCATCAATATAAGCTTAAGTACTGGCCGCTTTTACTGTTTTTTTTAATCTTAACAATACTATTTACAAATAAGACGTCAGAACGACTCGCTCGTTCCATTAATTACAATACCTATACAGCTTTTTCTTTATGTAACAATTGGAAAAAAGCAAACAATCATTTCTCAGGCATATCAGAAATTAAAATTGGAATGCCGTGCTTCTCCTTTCGTATAGACTCTCATTCTTGCTTTCTATACTGTGATTTGTAGTTTACTGGCCTTTTGATTCACTAAGGATCACATTTTTCAAGTTTGCTCGTCGTCGACAAACCCTCATCGTACATATAAAGAGTGTGTATATATATATAGAAATAGATCCTGCACATGCACATTAAATAAAGTATCTATATTTTATAATATCAATATAGTACAATAAAATAATTCTATGACTGTTCGTTGCATCTGCCTTCAATTCGATATAAAATGAATACGCTGACGTTGGATACTTACATATTTGGTCGCGCGCATATATAATATATTTATATGTATATATAAACGTATACACACTATATTACTCTCGCAGTAAACGGTAAAAAAAAAGAAAAAAAATACGAGGGACTGAAGCTATATACTATTGGGGGGAGGAAAAATCTTATTACTCAGCTCGAAGTGTTACAACCGAATAAGTACAATGTGGCTGGTTCTGAACACATATCGTACACTTGCATACTCTCTCTCTCTCACACACACACACACACACACACACGCATACACATCGACATTCCAGAGAAAGACAGGCTCGCGCTCCCCGACCAATTTTGGGGATGGCTCAGTCAAACGTTTGATATTACATATCAGTCGGGACCAGCCCGCCTCTATCCGAATGTACGTCTGTCGCATATTGATTATTTACACACAATTTTCTCGCTACGCAAGTTAAGAGCTACAAAGACACCTCGGCTGGCCTCTTTACATCGAGGCTCAAATCCAGTGGATTACTCTTGCCGGTGCTCTCTTGTTGCGTACCGATCTTGCTCGGGGAGCTGCTCTGCTCGCGTTCCTCGGATTTTTCATGCTCCGAGTCGACCAGGCGATTCGACCTGAGAAAGCCGCTCTTTAGGTTTGATCTGACGCTCAGATCGATCGGTTCCATTTGTTCAACGGCAAGACCACCTGGGCTGGGACTCGCTAGAAGTAGATCACCACCTCTGAGCGAGTGATGAGACGTTGCTGGGGTGACCAATTCGCTTGGTGGGTAAACCAAGCCGTGGTGATGGTGTTGGTGGTGATAGCCCGTAGCTACGGTCACCGTGGCATTGATCTTCCGCCTCGGTGGTGAGCTACCCTCCTGCTTGAAGTAGCTGAACGCTGAGTTACTGCGAGAATCATGCTCGTCGCTCTCGACCGACGAGGCGCCGCTGTCGCTGGGCGTATCGGTGGTCCTCTTGTAGATTGGTAAGAAAGGCCGGAAAACCTCGAGGGAACTCGCCGACGCCATGGCGGTAGGGTCCTTCTGACCAGCTGCGACGAGACCAAACATGGCCGAGCTAGACACGAGGTCTTTGTACGGAAAGGACGGTGGAGTACTGTTCCGCGGTGGCGTCGTATTGGCCAAGCTCTGCTGCTGGAGACTGTTCACTCGGTCTTCCTCCTTTTGCCAGGCTAAAAGTTTTAACTGGTTTTGTAGTGCCAGGTCGTCGGGTCGGGGTGATTTTTCAGCTCGGTTGCTGCTCTTCTGCTTCATCATTGCAACGTGAAGTAAATGCGACTGGAGTGCCAGATCCTGATTAGGCGATGTCTGTTCGCGGCCGTCTTTATCGGATGAACCGTAACCCAATAGGTTTTGTTGAGTTTGGGATTGTAAACCTGGCAAGAATCCTGGTAGGAAACCAGCGGCACCGAAGTGCGAGGCCGCGAGACTACTGGCATTTTGGTTGCTGTTGCCTTGTTCCTGGAGAAGACAGTGGATCTTGAACCAGTTGGAGCGACGACCATAGCGGGAACCTGATTTGGACATACCAACCATCAGGCATTTCCGTAATCGACAGGCTTTGCAGGCCGTTCGGTTCTTCTTGTTGATGACGCAGACCCCGCCGTTCTTACACTCTGATATGCTGCCCAGATTGTTGTACGTTCGGCCGAAGAACGACTGAAACAGAAAAAAAGCATTATGATTATTACATTAATAAAAAAGAATACGTATGGGCAAATTAATGGGTAAATTAATGGGTAAATGGATTAAGCAGTAGATTATGATAAATCAAACGGCGGAATTACGCCAAGAGCTACATTATCCACTCTTACGGATAAACAGAGACGACGCTGCTGAGGACTCTCGGACAATTCTAGACGATTTTTCCGCGGTGGGGATTAGAAAGGCTCTCGAGGATCGGCCCTGGGATTATATAGCGATCGTCACAAGTTCGAGCGATTTTTCTCCTCTTATTCCCTCCAAGTCGTACGTACATACACGAAGGTGTGTTTGCGATTCACCTTCACTCTCCATCCCATCTATATATATATACACACATACACTGTTGAGAAATGTTTATCTTCCACGCATATATACCATACAGCTTTTAAATTCATTGAGTAAGAATAGTGTGTACGAGATAAACGTTTCGAAAATAAAAAATACACCCACACTCGCACGCAAACTGTGTGCATATCCGCAACGTTCGCAAATAGGAGCTTTGGACCAAATGTGCAGAGCATCGGAACGACTCCGGAGGAAACTGTTATTGGCTAAAAGGCATAAGGTGCGCAAGCAGTGTTTCGCATGCGCCGGTCCGTCGTGGTGCAACCGACCTAGGTCATTGTTACTTCCGACAGGTGTTTGGCAATTGGTACTTGCTCTTTCTCTCTCGTGAGTTGCTTGAACTCTGTGTACAACAAAGAATTCGCTGTTTAGCTTACCTGACGCAATGGAGGAAATGAGCGTAAGAGACCCGAAGAGTGTCGAAACTCGAGGCATGAATGATCTCTCTTGCGGACTTAACTATACCTCGTCTCCAGGAGAGGATTACAATCGGAGATTTTCTTTTATCTCTATTCTCGATATATCCTCTGTTCTCTCTCTCTCTCTCTCTCTCTCTCTCTCTCTCTCGTTCTCCCTCTCCTTAGTACTCGGTTCTTTTGTAAACTCATGCACGCGCGAAGCCAAGGCTTATCTATCAGGGCCAGGTGAATTAATGTGCAGGCGTGGTAACTTTATTACATTATATCCTTCGATCGATGTACTTATATCCGAATCTTGTAGTAGTAAAGAAAGATTATTATTATTGCGCAATAGGGTCGCGAAACGAGCACACGATCTTAATTCTAACGTTTCATTTTTTTCTTTCTCTCTCATAATGCGCTGTAATTGCATTGTGCAGTAAGCGCGCTTTCGGTAATTCATTTTCCCAGCGCTTCTCGCTTAATATATCTATATATATATATATATATATATATATACGCGTGATCTCGGTATATATTTTGCTAATAGTTCGTACGCGACTTATCGATTCTAAATTGGCGAGTCGAAGGAAGAAGGATCATCCGACTAATGTGTCCTTTGCATCGGATCGGCGTAAAAACGAGCTCGAATCCGGATTAATATTATTATTATTATCATGGTCGTTATTATCATTATTTTTTTTATCCTAATTAGCACCTCGTCTGCGGCGTTAAAACGAATATCCTCGGGTAAATTGCAGTAGCGGCTTTAGCACATTTTCTGATTGCATTACGTGCAGCATCAAGCTTTATATATATATAAAGCTGCGAGAAGATGCAGGGAAAAACGCTTTAACGCCGTGGGTGGGTATGCGAGGGGGTAGAAAGAGACAGATTCAAGAGGGACACTGATTGTTGTTTCTTCTTTGGTAGACTCTATGCTGTCGTCATGCAATCATAAGCGTTACAAGTACAGAAAGCGCGCTCTCTCTCTCTCTCTCTCTCTCTCTCTCTCTTGCTCTCCGTTCTGCTCATCCTTGGCGAGTCATAGTGTGTATGTGTGCGCTCGACTCCTTTCTCTCTACTCCCATCCGCCCGCATCTCTCGTTGCTTATAGTTCTATAGCTATATATACACTCGGCTGGAGGCTCATCCGGAGCACCTGTAACGCGAGATAGGCCTTTCTCTGTCACGACGAGGCTCTGGCCGCGTCACGACTTTGCGCGTTTCTGCGCCGGGTAAATATGATCTCGTTGTGTGTGTATATGTGCGCCTTAGTATGAGAGAGAGAGAGAGAGGAGAGCTCTCTAAGTGATAGTAATCAGCCGCGTTTTTTTCCACAAAGCGCTTTTCATTTGACCCCGAGTTGGAAAAAAATGTTTTTTAACATTAATGGGAGCGCGAGAGCATATACATCGTGTTTGCGTGCTCTCGTGGCGCGCATACCTGTGGTATTTCTCTCGATGTATGTATATACTCCAAATTCTCTATACAACTGGCTTTGGCTCGCGTGCACTATTTTTCATCAGACTTCGCGCGCTTGTGTCTCTTCTATTTTTTAGTTCCACTTATACAGACACACATACACTGACGTATATATAAAGGACGAGCCGCGGTTTTTCTCACGCTGCGCGCTTCGCGTGCCCGTAATTTCAGCTAAGATACTTATCGCGAGTTTGTCAATTTTTTTTCGAATGATTTGTTTTTTTTTTTTTTCGTTTTATTTGTTCTCTTCCGTCAAACGAGATTCTCTTAGACACGATGTATAATTGAGAGCGGCTCGCTGGGATTAATTGCTCGTTACCAACTAAGGAATGTACAGCTCATTGTGTCGAATTTTGTTTTCGAAAGCCGTTGGGAAATAACTTCGGCGCATCTTGTCTATAGCTTTCCCCAACGCGTACAAGTTGGAAAAGGAGAAGGCGCGGACATGAATGACTGTCCGGGGCAATCAGCGAGTCGAGTTCTCGCCGAGATAAAAGAGTGGAAAAATGAAAAACGTCTATATATCTATATATACGATGAGAGTGTACTCGCGTGTATTTGTGCGAGAAATTAGCGCTTCGCTGCGTAAGGAGGAAATAAATAAAGTGCTACGCGCACAGGCGCGTCTTCGTCTTACTCTCTGTCTGTCTGTATGTAACTATACACACACACACACACACGCACACACACACATGTATATAAATATATCTATACACATGTATATGGTGCGCACGGGGTCCGGGTGAAAGTCGAGTTATCGGACCTCCGGTATCGGGTCGCGACTATTTGCTTCCGTCGACGGCAAGGTGCATATGCAGGCGCCTAGAGGCGAAGAAGACTCGAGTCGACCTTTCTATATGTCTCTGTGAATTAGCCGGTATACTCACGTTTATGTATACATACGTTTTACGGGTGACACTTTTCAGGCGTGGAATTTCCGATTAATCAATGGATATATACGCGCGTTGGTAACTTTCCCCGCTAATTCATTATACGACGCTTTGGTTTTGAATCGAGAATTTCTCGGGAAGAGTTTATTGTCTATTTGCTCAACTTTGAACTGCGCGTCAGTGTTGTGTCCGTGCATGCGATGTGTGTGTAAGTATATGCGGTGAAAGCCGGAGAATACATTAGCGGGATGATGATGATACGCTTCCCTTTTACGCTTTGGGAAAAATGTCGTTATCGGACTAATCGGGTTTATTGCGGCTTTTAGTGTTAAGAGCGAATACAGACTTGATTTTCACTTTTTCAGGTTAGGAGTTTGTTAATGAACCGCCTATCAGAGACCGAATGGATTCATTATACGCTCTTCTTTTTAGTCAGGAGTATAGCTACTTTATTATCGTATTATCTCAATTTTTACTTCTCGAGGTTAAAAAAATCCATATCTATATAGAAATGGATGCCACGGCTATCGAAAGATCAGAAATCGTTACAACTAATTATCTTTTTTTAGACTACGAATACTCAATAAGCTCGGTAATTTATGTAATAAAGCAATAAACTTTTGAGTTTATTACTTTATTATTGGTAAGAATTGTCCGTACTGGGACAACGAACCGATACACTGCTTGCCTGTACTGGACCAACCTCGGTGCGATATCGGATTGATAAGAGCGGACGCGAGGTGTAATACTGTACTGATCCAATGCCGAAGTGCCAAATTGGAACGAAAGTTAAAGTACCGTTTCAAAAGAGCAAGTTTACAGACAAAAGAGATTTAAGCAAGTTCAGTAGATTAAGCGTTTAATTCGGACCATTACTGTTAAATAAAAAAACACGATCGCCACACAGTATCGACACAATAATGCTTTAAGTACGGTACGAATACAATTAATGATTATAGTGCTACCGATAGGACGTCAGTATTGGCCCGGTATTGGACCTCGATATAGTTGATCCATTAAAAAGGAATTAAAAAATTCAGATTTTTTGAGTACGCAGTTGAAGAGAAAAAGAAGATACGGACGAAGACGACACCTTTTGTTTTTATCGACATCTTACGCAACGCGCGACGTTGGAAAAAAAACACATCGATAACATCACAACATGTGAAAGTCCAGGCAATGACGGCCGACTATGAGAGCCGAACCGTGGCCGTGCTCGCTTTTCAACGCATAATAATTTCGAGGTTGTTGCGAGAGATGATCCGCAAGCTTGTTTTAATAATCTTGTTTTAATAATCTTGTTTTAATAATCGCTTCGGATTCGACGTTCGCTATTATCTTCATTTTATTATTATTGTGATTTTTTTTATAGCGCGAAACTTGAATTTCCAGCAAACAAAATCAGCTGTTCTCTATGCCACTAGCAAACATAGTATGTCTCGTGAAAATAAAAGTACATTCGCAGCGATTGCGTACGTCGCGTAACAATACGTCAACCCATGCGATTGTCAACGAAGGCGAAAAAAAAACGAGATTCCAAAAACATAGCGCACGGATGGTATATTACGATATCAATGATAATAACGAGCCTCTTTGCCCATTGCGTAAAAGCGCCATTCATAAAAGGCAGTGCCGACACACAAAGTAAAAGTTGATAGTGCGAATCTTGGTATGTACGCATATGATAAATATAGAATTAAAGAGTCGGAACATAGTATGCGAAGTGTATATACTCGTATACGTGCGTATACATAGACAGCACCGGTAGAATAGAGGAAGAAAAAAGGAGGGGAAAAAAATGACATGTTTAGAGAAATGATGTCGCGTGGTGCATAAAGAGACTTGCAATTTGCTGGAAATGCAGATGCACGAAACGCTGAATGCGTTTCTGGAACACACGCTGCGTATATATATGCATGTGTGCGTGTGCGTTGGGGCAAGTTGCATAATATCGATTGTTATGAAAAGTTCTCGCGATCGCCACTGTATATACGCGCGTATTATATACACGGACAGTAGGAACATATAGGTATATGTCTACCGGCGTCTGCTCTCCTGCGCCTAGGTAGCACGAGTTGCGTATATAGAAAGAGACTTGAATCACCGGCTGAATGTTAAGTGCGATTTGCAAACGCGATTTCGTTTCGCGGCTCTGAGGCAACGGGCGTGAACTGGGCCAGCTTATGTGTGTGTGTGTGTGTGTGTGTGTGTCTGTATTTCTGTACGTATAGCTATATAACGATCGCTCGTAGAATATAATTCGACGCGCCGGTTTCGATTTCGTTTCGCGTACCTGACTGCATCAATCTTCGGCTTATGCTATACTTGCGCAATGACTATATAGATGTCTAGCTACGAGTATATAAGTGTGTACCGATCGTTGACGATTTTTTGAGGTTATGCATGTACAATATGTAAGTGTACCACATGTGTACCTATATGTACCTATATATGTACACATGTGGTGTATACACACTTATATATTGCATAGACCACATATACGTGCCGGAAGTGCATATCCCTCATCGCGATTTCATTATGCATTGTACATTTTTCTCTCCTCTTAATCAGTTGATGCGACTTTTGAAAGATAAAGAAAATTGATAGAAAAAGAAAGAGAAAATATAAAATTAGAAGGAAGGCATTGAAGATTTAGAAAATGTGCGACGCGAAATCTCCGATCTTTAGTAAGAAGGTTTTGAAAAGGAGGAGGGAGGCATTGCACAAATGTACATTTCCACGGAGTCATTGTTTTCTAGTCCACTTAATTGCCAAAGTCTATTGCAGTGTGTCCTTGAAAGACTCTCGCGCGTCGGCGAATATATCTTGAAATCTAACCTAAAATTGGAGGCGCTCGGTTGGTGTATGGTTGTGTAGTAGAGTCGCGCTATGTACAAAGTCGATCGTTAAAGTCACTCGTTACGCTCGGCAATTTTCCAGGCTAGAAGCTTGCGCTGCGCGTTTACGTAACATCCCGACTTATCGCTCTGATTTTCGACCTTTCGTGCATAAACCGTACAGATAGAGAGAGAGAGAGAGGGAGAGAGAGATATATATATAAATCAAGATTAACATCTCGCTATATTCAATCGTGTGCATATACATTAATATATGTGCACACACACACACACACACACACACACACGCGTCTATCTTCTCTCGCTTGGGGAAGTAATAGCAATAAATCGGCGGACGATTGTGGAAAGGTTCTCCGGTCACGTTTCGTGTTCATCAAGTCACCGGTCGGCGGTTCTTCCTCTCCAAGGAGGTCATCGAAACGTCTCGCTGATGAATCAACGGAAACTAACACTAGGCGCCTCGGCTATTCTCTCTCTCTCTTTCTCTTTGCATCTCGTTGTCGTAGACTGCGTTTCTTTTCACAGAAATAACAACCTTCGGCGACTGCGTTGCGACAGAACAATGGGAGTAATAGTATCACATCACCATAGACCCTCTAAAGCTGCATGTTGAAAGTTGATGCATCAATGGTTCAGTGAGAGAGGAAGAGAGAGATAGTTATAATGCCGAAGGAACGATTATCATTACGTAAAATATCCTCACTTTAATTCCTAAGTTTCTATTTTATATATGTGTATATATGTATGTAAAACCTCCTAACGTAGCGAGTGTCTAGCGGAAAGGCTACTTATAAGCGTAGATTTATTGACCGTATGTAGGTGAGCTTCGGAATCGTAATGTACGTATAATAGATATTCTTCGCGAAGCTTCTTTTTCCCTCTGTCTCCCGGGAACACGCGCGTATCCGCGTCCTCTTTTCTTCTTTTCTTTTCTTTCTCTTTTTCCTCGGCGAGCAAACATTTGCTTTATATCCGTGAGCTCAATTGCGGCTCTCTTGAGTGATAACAGAAAGCTCGTATTCCCCCCGAGGCTGAGGTGCGAAGTGTCGTGAAATCTCGTCTCGGGGCATTGCTATGCAAATGAGCTGCGCGTATATACGTGCAATTAGGTGGGGAGAGAGAGACAGAGAGAGAAGCTTGTTCCTTTTGTCCCGACACTCCCAGAACGAGGCGCAGGTGTTTCTTCGACTACTTCGAGCCTCTAGACGTTTTTTCTTTTTACTGCAACTACGAGTGCATAAGCGAGATATAGTAAGTGCATATTACAGAAGAAAGCAGCTTTCTTCAACTTGGCGGGAAAATTTGAATTTTAAAGGTCTCTGAACTTGCATAAGAGACAATTGCGCGTAAACAGCTCGACGATTTTCATCATTAGGTCATAATAAAAGTAACATCGAAAATTCCTTCGAAAAACTGGTTTCTATACGGTGATATATGATCGGGTTCTCTCCGAGTGGTCCTCCATACCCATTATACACTCGGACGAAGTATCGAAACTATTTTTTATCACCAAAGCGTATATATATATCTACACTCGACGTTTAATACCAAGGCATCTTCGGAATTTCCGGACTCCGGGGACGGGAGATCTCTCTCTTTATTTTATCGTCCATTTGTTTTGGTTTAACACTTACCGCCTTGACTTATTTATTCGATCGCATTAACATTTTCGGTTTCTTCCAGAAAAACTCTTGAGTCATACCTATAGTTCAACGAACGATTCTCGTATTATACACGAGTTTTATATATTACATTATACTATCGTATAATGCAATAACAAGGCGGAGGTATAACGAAGAAAATGAGACGTTTATAGGGAAATATCGGCTCGTTTCTGAAGATTCAACGATTTTATAGATAGTCCTCTTTATATGCAAACGCTTATATGTGTGTGTTCGTATGAATATTTATTTTCTCTGAACTGCACACATCGCGGACCACCCATCATTTCGTTCTTTAAACTTTATTTGTCTTCCACTCTCTCTCTCTCTCTCTCTCTCTCTCTCTCTTTCTCTCTTGGCCGAGAAAGAGGAAGAAACACGTCCTACTACGGCGGCAGTTGTTTGTTATCGGCATCGCGATCGCGTTTTGTATACGTATACACGTATATATACAATGGCTTAAGTGAGCCGAGTAATTTCTTGCTTTAAATCGCGTTTTAAGATATATCAGAACGGAGCATCAAATTTCGCATGTATATCGGGGGATTACGATAATAAGACGAGAATTTTATGTCCTTCCACCGAATCTAAATGTCGCGTCCGATTTTTATGTCCCGTGAAATAGTCTCTAAAAGCGAGAGAGTCTCTCTCTCTCTCTCTCTCTTGATCGTCTTCTATATAAATTCTTTTTATTTTTTTTTTGATCGGATAGGAAAAAAAGCAGCCTTATTTAAGGTCGTTAATATTCAACGACACCAAAATCGAATCTCGCAGAATCGTAACTCTCCCAAAAACTATCGCGTTTACGCAAGTTTTTTTTAGTCTCTACTCCTCGCGCTACAGTTATCTTTCACAATTACTATAAATCACCGGTACTTAAGACACGCGCCGATCGCTGATTAAAAAAAAATATACATATACACAATAACGGTCGCATCGACAATCGTTTAAATATTTAATCAAGTATGTTTTACTGTTTATATGCGATAAGGGAGAGACGGGGAGGGGAAGAAAAATTAACATTGAATAAAAAAAGAGGTCGCGAGCAAATAAAAACATGAAATTCGGCGATAACTTTCCAGGGCGATCGTCAATGGCATAATTAAAAGACACGTCTTCGGAGTCGTTTAGCTGCCGAGAGAGCGAAAGAAAGACTGGCTTGCAGAGAGACACAAGCCATCAATCGCCTCGATTGCTCTCGAGTCTCTCTCTCGTCGTCGTCGTCGTCGTCGTCGTCGTCGTCGGTTGCGAAGTGCAGAAGCGCGCTCCTTCGCATTCCGCACGTCCAGCTCGCGCAAATAAATTTTTTTCGCGTCCTCCGCTCGCACACAGATACGAGCAAGCGAAGAAGGTTGCCGTTTTCGTTCTATGGCCATTGTCCTGCTTCGCTATACACGCTCACGCGCGCACACACGCACACACACACATATATATATATTTCGGGATGAATGAGGCCGGCGCTTATGAATCACACTGACGCTTGGGAAGTCGACTTCTGCTACCCACGGACGAAAATTGAATCGTGATGATACATAAATTTGCCCCACCTCGATGTCTATATATATTCCTTCTTCCTTCCTGCATGTATATATATATATATATGAGTGTGTCTGTGTGTATGTACTCATAAAAGCTTGCATAATGGGGAGCGCATTGAGTCACGAAAAAACAATACCGGCGCGGGAAATTTGCATCATATAAGGATCGCGTTCACGTTCCTCTCGGGTTAAGTATCGATCACCTGTGTCCGTAAAGCCCGTCAAGGTTGAAGGAAAAGATGCGACGATTAAATTGTTCCTATATACGGAATATTATGGTCAAATTTTATATATATATATATATATTATTATTATTTTATATTTAAGGTAATGACAAAAGACCACATTCTCGAAGCTTATCTTGGTGTGACTTTTTTTCCCTATACACTCACACATCAGCGTGAAATAGTCCGAATTTTAGTGGGAGGAAGAGAAGAGCGATAAGAAGGCATTTCTCGAGTGGGGAATTCGCCGCGACGGTTATTAGTATGCTAATCAAGATCCCATTCCTTTCGATCCTATAGAATACATTTGTGTTATGCGCGTTTGATGCTCAGATTCGAGTGAAAAGTAACTCGAAATTTCTGAGAAGTTCAAAAATATGTACACATACACATCCAGTATTAATTGACACGTAAGTTTTTCGCGAAATTTTCGTGACGCAATCGTCTTCTAACTATCTATATTATATATATATTATATATATTATACATATTATATATATATATATATATATATACATATATATACTATATAGAGTAAATGTGTACACACGTGCGTGTCGCAACGAATATGTAAGGAGTTGGAGAAGGGGAAAAAGCTAAAGTTACAGATTTAGATGAGCGAGAGATAGAGGCGCTTGTCCGCCATTAACTGTCCAGCAGCTGGAATTTATGTTTTTGAGGTAGAGAACGCTGCAACAGCAGCAGCCGATCGGTTAAGAGAAGCGGCTACTCTTCTTTTCCCCTACTTTCCACTATATATGTGTGTGTATGCATATACATATATGCATATATACACACATATATGTATATATGTATATACATATAAGTGACTGACTCTATATACGTGGTGCTCTCGACTCAAGGAAGCTGCTCTTCTATTATATACGCGCGCGTAGAACTAAACTTTCTTGTGACAAGAGCGCTCGCGTTCTCTCAATTTGGAGCATCGTTATAACAGGGGAGAGAGAGGGGTAGAGGTTTCGTGTGTATTAAATTCGTATTTTATGCGTGTAATATACTCGTCGCTAGGCCAGAGAGACGTTTAATTTAAATTTTTTTCCCGCGCGCGCGTAATTCAAAGTTCAGACAAGAAGCTCTTTCGCATAAGCGCAAGCGCTCGCTTATATAGGCTAGAGTCGACTCATTAGCAATTAGAAATAATTATATTCCATAAAATTTCGCGATCGACCTCGGCACCGCTGTCTGCATACGTATGTGTGTATGTGTATATATATACATACACAGGAAGGGAGAGATTTATCCCGGTACGCGCGTTATCTCCGCGTCGAGTAGGAGAAACCGTGAGTCTCTCTCTCTCTCTCTCTCTCTCTCTCTCTCTCTAGGTAAACTATTGCTCGTTGTTAGCCTAATGAGATCCAATCGGATGGGTCACTTAGTATGCGGTACCGATATTCCTTCCACTTGCTCTCGAGAGTTAAGAGAGAGCGAGAGAGAGAGAGAGAGAGAGAGAGAGAGAGAGGCGCCTTGACGTCCACAGGTCGAGAGCAAGGGTCAACACCCTTTCCGACGACTATGCGCTGTTAACAAGACTACGCGCATGCTGCAGCGCTTCGATTATAGGCGCCTGGAGAGTATGCAGACAAGCTTGCACGTGAACGGCGGCCAATTTGCCGCCGCCGCCGAGAGCGCGCGCGCGCGAGCGCGAGAGGTTGACGCTTTTACCGCGAGCGCAAGGCAATGATGTATCGAGACAGCTGAGAGATTGCGAATATGTCATAACACCTTTTAGTGCAGCGCGGCCGCATCTGCAATTACGTCGTTAACGCCGCGCTTCTTCTTCTTCTTTTTTTTTCTTATTCGTTTTCTTCTCTTTCTCGCTCGCTCTCTCTCTCTCTCTCTTTTAGTCTCCAAGAGCTTGACTCGTTTTATTTTTTCGTCCCCTGCGAGATTTATAAATACAATATTCGCAATGCCGTAACTGTGCAGTTTTTCACAGAGAGAGAGAAAGAGAGAGAGCAACAACAGTAGTAGTAACCTAACCTCACTTTTTTCGCTTTACGAGCTGGATGCGGTAAGCATGCGGTCGTGGCATTTTTCCCCGCCCCAGAAGCTGCTGCAGAGAGTCAAAGTCACCGCAACAACAGCTGCAGCGACACGTCAGCTTCCGTCCGACAGAAGCCGCGAGAAAATTTCACGATTGCGCTTTTCGTTCGCGAGATTGCTTATTTTCTGGCTTCATTACTCTTCCCTTCGAATAATATATATCATCTCTTTTCCCTCTCCCCTTTTCCAAGCGAATATGCGCGGGAAAGCGCATGGAAGCTTCATCGGTAGAAGCACCAGCCCAACAGGGTATCTATAGTTAACAAGCTTCAGAAGCAAAAGTGCGGCAAATTGAAATAGAATGAAAAAATCGTTGTATACCTTGCAACCCTCGCAGGTGAATGCTCCGAAGTGGAAACCGGCGGCCGGCTCTCCGCAGACCTTGCACTGCTGATTCATCTGAAAAAAAAAGAAATTCGTTCGACAGTTAGTATAATTCACGCTAAAAGCGAGAGGGAGATTAGAATAGGGGGAATATTTCTGTCAAAGCTTAAAAAAAGGAAAATAAAATTCGTCCGATTATACTATAGTTTTGTGCTAAAAAAGGCATCATAATAACGCTCTGGGTGGCGCGTCTCTCGCTTTTATAGCCTCTCGCGAGAAGACGAAGAAGAAGAGGAAGAAGAAAAAGAAGAAGAAGCAGAGAGTGATGGAAAAAGAGCGGGCCTATTCACATCTCTCGGTCTGATGCATCGAATGCGCACACGTGTATATGTGTATATAAATATATATATATATATATATATATATATATATATACATACATATATATCTCTACTGCGGCCGGTAGTAAACATTTTATTATTCCTCGGTTCGCGAAAGAAAATCAGATTATGCGCGCGAGAGAAGAGAAAATACGAATGTAATTCGAAACTTGTTGTAGCCAAGAGAAAATCCTCTGCCCTTCATGGAGAGAAATCTCTCTTATAGTTTGAGCTCTCTCTATAAATCGATTATTTTTGATGGTTAAAAAAAAACGAAATCTCCACAAAATAATAATGACAATGATCATTCCGGTCTATATTATATTTACGCGAAAAATCATCTCACGCTTCTGTATGTGCCTCTTATTCTTGACAGCCGCCGCTATAATTCCCTGTCCCTTATCTTCTCCGCTCTCTCTCTCTCTCTCTCTCTCTCTCTCTCTCTCTCTCTCTCGGAGCTACTCTCCAGCATTTATATTCTCTTTTTGCGTCGTCGCACGGGACGTATTGCAGTCTGCGGTCGCAGGAGCCTGTCTTTCTCTCTCGCTTCGCATTTAAAAGGTCGCCTTTATCCGCACGATATCTATGTAGATTAAAGCCGTCTCATAACAGTAGTGCTGCTGCAGCAAAGCAGGTGCCTAATAAGGCCTTTTAGCCGCAGATTTGCATTAGCTGTGCATCTCCCCCTCCTCCTGTATATATACATATATATATATATATATATATATTTGCGTATATGTATGTGTGCGGGGATAGATATATGAATTTACAGACACGATGCATAGAGCGGAAAATCCAGCTACATAAAAGTAGCTGACCAAGCTGACATAATCTTGGAAATTATAACGCATAGATTTCCCGTCATCGCGGAACCGACGTTTTTTTCACTACTTCTTCTTTTTCTACTACTTCGATGCGAGAGGATGTCGTGATTATTCGAGAGCCGACGAGCTTTCTAGAAATCGAGAATGCCAGTGTACACGTATACCCGATGTTCGCCGGTATAGTCGATCGGATCACTTTGATGGATGTGTAGACGGATTCATGAGATTCGTTGTTTTATTTACCGATACTTTTTTGCTCCAAGCAGGTGCTTATTTAAATTATAAATCAGACGGATACAAAGTAAGAGGGAAAAAATGTTCTCCTATTTACTTGACACAATTCGTCAAAATTCTCGGCATACAACGACAACGACACACGTAAGCGATGTAGCAGAAAATCCCGAATCGGCGTCTAATTAGCCGTACACAAACGCAAGCGAGATCGACGTTTATGTTTTCATCCGGTGGAAGCTTTTTCTCATACTCTACTCGTCAAAATCGGTATATAGTTTCTTTTTGTGCCTAGGGTATTTTAACGAGAATTTCGAGCGCTCGAGTAATTAGAGCGAAGTTATATAGGGATGCTGTGCGCAGCTACTGTATATACGGCAGCGGCGACGTCGGCGGCGACTCGGTCATTTGTACTTAATT